>VWZV01009807.1:1178140-1296138 GCA_013397155.1 Irena cyanogastra | reverse complement strand
TATTATTTATTATCATTATTAATAATAATTTTTTGACTAATACTATAAAACATTCATTGACATCAATCAAATTCAGTTTAGGCACCCACAGGTGCAAAGCGAAAATACACACACAGGCTCTATAATGCAAAAACTTAATAATAATGAGGGGAAAAAATCACTCTGTGTTGTGATGTATCCATTTAAATGCTTTAACTTAAAAATAAGGTCCCCCAATCACATGCAGGTAGCCCACACAGCCTTCTTGTTAAAATGCCCTTCCATTTAAACATAGATTTTAACCTTTTCACCTTCGCCGCTTACATTTTTCTTTCGTTTTGTTCAAAGCATTTAGGTAAATTAGGATGAGGTCCCTCCATAAAAATGCAAGGGGATCAGTGAAACTTTCATCTCTAATTTATTCATGAAGGAGAGAGGTCTTTTCTGGTCATGCTGTGCATCATCCTGTCAGAATGACTTTCCTTCTTCTTGAGAAGGGATAAAGGGAGATAGAAAAATCAGTGGTTTGGTCTTTCCTACTAATAATCACTGGAAGAGAGAAAACTGTGCACTGCTTTATTCAGTGCTTATTGTACTGGAGTTGAATTTAATATTACATATTACTAGGCCAAGTTTCAATATTAAGGGGACTGAAGTTACTAATGAGTGAAAACATAAATTATTTATGTAAGATAACTAGATCATCTTTTCCTTTGAAGTTCACACATAGCTTTAAAAATGTGAATTGGTGGGCTTTGCTACCAACTCGAGCAGGTAGGACAGACAGCTTTCCACCTGGATACAGCAGAAGGGTCTGTGTGCTTGAGGAGAGGGTTGCAGGCACAGCACATCCAGCTAGTCTCTAGTAGAACAAATCCTGCCAACTCGAGACTGTGCACNGGTCAGTGGGGTGAAGATGGCCAGGCAGGAAGGGGAGAGGAATCTGCAAGGGGTTAAAGATAAAACATGGCAAAAACATAGGAGGGGGCTAAGAGGAAATGCTGATAATACGTAGATCATTAGGCAGAGCATCTATCATTGATAATACGAGGGGGATATAATTACATATAATTACATGACACTTGTTCAGGAGCCCCTCCCAGCTCCTCAGATAAGAAAATCCAGATCTTTTCCTTGCACTCTTTCCTTGCAGTGTCCACGCAGCAGCATTGGCATCGTGGCAACATCAAGCTGGTTTTGAGGCTTTGCAGTGCTTCATCTCTCACAATGTTACTTCAACAAACTCAGGTAAATCTTGAATGGTGAAAAACAGAGGTGGATCCCAGCCCTGGCATGATCCACAAAATTTACTGCCAGATAAAGTGGTTAATCACAGCCCTGCCTGTCCAGACCTAGAATTAGAATGTCTTGGTGGCATGCGGATAAGAAAACCAAAAAAAGTTCTCCAGTTCCTGAGAAGAAAGACTTGGCCTATCAAAATGCCCTTTTTCCAGTGGCAGAAGTTTTCTCACAGCACTTCTGAAATTTGTATCCATAAGAGACTGCTGCATGTTGCACATAACAGAGGAACAGCCCCAACTCCCTGCATACAGGTGGAGAAACTGAGCTACTTCAAGATTAGAGAAAAGAATAACAAGCATTATCCTGCATTCATATTTGGGTTTTGTTTTCACAAATTTTGGGGTTTTTTTTGGTGGAACTGGGTCAAACAAGGATTAAAAATTCATGAAGATTTCAGAAAATACTGCTGAAAAGGAAACTGAAATCACATAAGTCCTGAGGCTGAGCTGCCACAAGAGTATTTTGGACTGTGGTCTCGTGCTTCAACCACTGGCTTTGACTCTCACCTATTGCTGTGTCTTTGCTACCTCTTTTAAATCTACTGATATTCCAAAATTTCACTTTTTGTCCAAGAGACGAGTGAGCAGATGAGCTCCAGAGCAGGGGAACTTCCTGTTTAGTGTACAGCAGGCACACCAGAGAAAATAACAAGATCCCAGATAGCAGTAAAGCGAGTTACAGTAGCCAGAAGGGGGGAAAAGATGCAATGCTATTCCAAATTTTTAAGTTCCTCAATGGATGAAACTAAAGTTGAATTACTTAAAAGAAATAAAAATGAAGAAATGAGAAATGTAAAAATTACTAAAGAATTACACTTTAAAAAAGCAGGGCCTTTTAAGACAGAGACCATCTTACTGGAAAATCAATTTTAAGGACATTATATTTCACACTTCATTGTTATCTCAGTTAAGGCAGAAAGCTTAATAATACTGAAGACTATTTTTATATGTATCTAAATCACCCAGCTCTCTTTTTCGGTTTTCCTTTCCTCACCTAACCCCCAAATGTTTTAATTAACACACACAATGCTACACTCCAGCAAGACATCAGTGGTGGGACTGAAATTCTCACAGCATTGTTGTCCCTCCCTCCCTACAGTTAAGTTGCTCTTTTCACTCCTGTGACAAATTTCATTGACTGTGGTAGTCCCAATTTTATTGAAATGTATTGAAGCAAAAAATTTCGTTACCAAACCATAGCTACTGGCAGAAAAGTTAAAAGTTAATTTTATTTTATCTGGGTTTATTTTTTTTTTTATTTTACACATGACCTTGGATTTTGAGAGTTGATGCCTCCAAGACTTCGTCTAAGCCACAGTCTGTGGCTTTAAGATACTACCAAGCATGGTGACTGACAGGTTCAAATCTCTCTTTTACAGTAGTGCCTGTAAAAGTCAAAAGGCCTCAAGAATTCAAAGATAGGTTTATTGTTCAATTTATATACCCTTAGGCACATTTTAGCAAGTATTATTAGGTGCTGTGCATTATCAATCACTTATTACTGGTAAGTTGAATTATCCCAATGGTTTCCTGGTGAGAACCAAAGTGCTGGTTTGGGTCTTGCAAAATAGCATCAAAAAAAAAAGCATTGCCTCAAACCAAATCAAAAGTTCTCTCTGGAAAAGCAGCATCACTGTGAGCCTCAGCTTTCTGGAGATGAGGTTTGAAAATCATTACATTCATTTGTTATTTTGTCTCCTGTTTCTCCACACCAGCAAAATCTGGGTAAGACTACAAAACATCAACATGCCAAAATGAAAAATACAATTTAAAACAATCTGACACCTCAGTCGTGGGCCCCTTGCCATTTTAGCACAAGCTGGGACATATACTTGAAAATGCAGAAGAAAATTACTTCTTGGGATATCTTCAATTCCTATTTTGCACTTGGAAGATGAAAGACAGGACTTTTTAAAGGAGTCTAAACAATTTCAGGCTCCAGATTTTGGCAGCTTTCAGTGGACCCAGCTTTCCAGATAGGGATGCCAGCTGTCAGTGCAAGGCAATTCTCTGGTAGTGTAAACCCCCCGTCCACCTACTCTCACTTGCCTCCCTTCCTTCTCCTTATCACAGGTGGTGAGACTAAAAACACATGAAGGTGGATCTACAATGAGCCCATTGTAGATCCTTCAGTGCAATAAGAGCAATTTAATGGTGCTTTGTGTTGTCATATCTCTGCCCAGCTCTCAGTCTCCTAGTTGCCACCTTCTGATTTGTTTTCCTTAGAAGAGGACACTCCATGTTCCCTCTTTTCAACCACCAGGGACAAGAAAGCTGGCAGTGTAATTCAAGATCAGCTTGATATTAAGGAATATAAACACATGACCAAAAGCCAGGGAGGATGATGAAATGATGCCTCTCAAAGAGAAATTATTCCTCTCTCATTTTTCTTCACTAGGTCTCAAAGTGGACTGATGAAATAGAATCTGAACTGCATGAAAATCTCTGTGATGCGTGAACTTTCGTATGGAAATAGGTTTGTGGCTATTCATTACCTGTTTATATTTGCAAGGTTAAAAAGTTTAATTGATCGTTCAATAAATTATCACTTTACAGATCAGGTTAGGCTCTTAAACAAACCACGAATCACCATGTTAACATGCAGATATAAATGAGTCTTTCTCAACAGGATAAACACTGTCCCCCATGTACGGTAGGTGTGGCAATTAGATTATTGATTTTAGGTAAATGTCTTGTTAATTATGCAGGAGGCTTCACTACTCGTGTTAATTAACTTACTGCTCCTTTGAATCAATACACTGTGGCCTCAGGAGGAAAAGCTTTCTCCCCCTGGTCTTTGGGGCAAAAAAAAAAAAAACAAGAGAAAAGTTTTGTTCATCTCCTTTCCTCTTTTTATTTCTGAAACTACAACTTCTCAATTTAAGTGAGAGAAAAAAAATTAAATGGAGGATGAGAAAGTGTTAAGAGAAAGACAGGTACTTCAACCAATAGAAATGAAATCCAGACCCTTCCCAATGACAAATGAAAATAATGTTAATCCTGTAAGGACTTCACCCCAAACTTCTCACATCTTTATTTCCCACCAAAGTTACACATTGCCACTTCCTTTCTCTGCATCTTGTCTTTGCTTTACGAGCAAGAGTTAGAATGATCTATACATACTTTTACACCACTATCTCCAGAGCTGGCCATACTTTCAAAAAAGTAGTTGTTTAAATGAATTCTCAGGTTCAGACCTGACTATCTTAAATATATCTTAAACAATAAATACAGGCTTAGGTCAAGTTACAGACCACTCTCAAGAAGGGAAAGGCAGATTCATCCAGTGGAGGTCTACTTTATAGACTTATGTAAAAGAGATCTTTCCATTTTTGTTCTTGCTGTTTGCTTGGTTTTTAATAAGCTGCTTCGGTCCCATATTATCTAATAAAGATCCTAAGTCAGAAAATCCCATATAAAACTCTCTCAAAAATTTTAATGCCACTATTGGAATTTCTCAGCTCAGAGGAACACGATTTTTGTCCAGATTAACACTCAGGGATAGAAAGATAACTATAAGTGCAAATTTTCACAGCTTCACTGTCCAAAGCTCCCTGGAAGCAGGTGGATCTGCATGTCTGGGCAAAAGGTCAGTCATTTCCTTTGTATCTCCAATAAATGAAATAAACTGAAAGAGTTTCCTACTTGGCCTTTGGTTGTTTTCATAATTTCTCCTTTTCCCTTGTGAAGTTGCAGCTCAGATCCTGGAGTATTTTTTTTTTCCCCCCACAGTGTACATTGTTTATGCTTTCTTTGGTGAAGAGTAGAGATGAATGATGAATACCATAACCCTGAAGATACTTGGACATAACTTATTCATATCAGCAGGCTTGATACAGTCACCAGAGCTTTTACACGAGCAAAGTTCCTCTCATGACTCAAGTGCTTGCAGGATCAGGACCTTAATCTTGTGTTTTATGCTATTTGTTGACCTTGGTCATGTACACGTTTATTACAGGCATGAAAAAGTACAAGGTAGAGTGAGTGACATTCCTGATGCAGGGAGAGGTTTAACATGGGTAAAAGAAATGTGAGTGGTTTTTCAACTGGTCTAAAAATAACCTAAAAAAATCTTGGTAAAAGTTTTGAGACTAGCTTGCATTGATGTTTACACGAAGCCTGTTACACATAATTTTCTGAAGCTGTTTTCAATCATGCAAATGAATTTTTCCTTTGCAATATGCTAATGCAATCTGATTTATTTCAGTTGTAAAAGTTAATTACAATGTGTTTGTGAGTCCCTAAAGATGATGTATTAAATGTTTATAACCAGGATTATTAAAATGTCCTGTCTCGATTACAGTGCTTCTCTTTCAAACACTAGAACTAATTGTAGCCTTAAATCACAACAACCTCACCGTTAAAATTAACACAAGGGCAACATTGCATAATTTTAATTAATTTTAATTTGGCCAAAGCAAATTAATTTTTGTTTTCTAGAAGGACAGCTAAACTCTTTTCCAGCCAGATTCCATTCGACATGGAGTTCATAAACTTCCTTTTTTCAACATTTGTGTCTCTTTAATGATTCCATGGCTGCATTTTACACTTTAAATGCCATTTGTTTTCTCATGCTCTTTCTATTTTCATTGAAATTGCTGTATTTGTGTCTGAAATACTTATTACTGGGCACCTAAAAGAAGAGAAGAAAATAACAGTGCAACATCCAGTATTTCACTGACTGCGTGCCTGTGCAAAGAACTGAATTATTCTGTAAAAAAAAAGTAACTTTCAGCTTTTCCCTACTGGACATTCTTTAAACAGCTCCTGGTGCCTGATGACAAAATGTCCTTACCAAAAAAAAAATACTTTGAGGATACTTAATTTGCACACTCACACTCTCTTTGCTTTAGTGTTGCATTAAGGATTTTTGCAGGAAAAATTGGTTTCTTCTTCTTCTTTCCATGCCCAGGTGTTGTTGTCTTGTTTATGAATTCCTTAACTGAAGCCTGAAACCCTCATGCTGTGTAATGTCACAGCTGGCTGCTGGGGTAGCACAATGACATCACAGAGCAGATGCTTTGAGGTGAGTTTGGGATTAAAAATAAGAGAAAATTAAGACAGTAATATTCTTATCCTTTTTATTGTTACCATTTTTATGAACATAACCAAAACTGTCAAACTCACATCTAGGGGTCGTTCTGATGCAGCGTTTGAAAAAACCCTTTTTCCCTCAAGAAAAACCAAATCCCTGTAATGGTGAGTGTGGGATTTGGCTGTACACGAGTAATTTGTTGCCAGGGAAAGCAAGCAACATTTCAATTCAGGGAGTTTCCAGAGCTTTTTTTCCAGAGGGAGCTGTGGTTTGCGTCTCCCACCCACAGAAGCCGCTGTGGGAGCAAGGGATGGGTAAGGAAGGGCTTGCCCTTCCTTATGTGCTGGAACAAGAACAAGCTCACCCTTTGCATGAATAGAAAGGAATCCCTTGTCCCTGTGCTGCACTTAGCAAAAACCTGATGTCCATGTTTTTCATGGTAGAAGGATGGCCACACTGAAGCAAAACAGAATTCAATCCAGCCCAGGATCCTGTCTCCATCTATGGCAAAAGCAGTTTCTTAGTCAAAAGTATAAAAACAGGTCAAGCCTATCACACCACCCACCCATATCTCATGATTTCTAAGTGTTTATTAAGATCCTTCCATGAATTCAACCAGACCTCCTTGGACACATAAAAACATCCAGAACATCCACACAGTTCAGCTCAGTGTTAATTATCAAAAGCTGTTCAGCACAGTTTATTCCTAATTGCCCAAATACCTTGAAACAATTAGACAAATAGATAAGGTTTTTACTTAGGGAGAAGCTGAGGTAGGACAAGTCTGAGTTCTCTGCCACCGTCTTCAGGGAACCACACCATGCAAAACTCACTTAGTGGCCAGACTTCAGATTTTGAGCAGTCCGTAGATTTTTGCAGTGGCTGAATTCCTCTTTCACACTTTGCTGGAGAAAAATTTCACCTGTGTAGGCCCTTAACTGTAATCTTGTGTTGTTTTAGTTTGCCTCTGGATAAAGAAACCAAACTTAAGTGCACAGATTATCAGACTGAAGTTGATGAGGCCTCAGTTGCTCACATCTCTTTCCACAATAACCTGATGAACCTGATGCTCAAAAGAGAGAAAAAAACACGTACTTGGGGTGGACTCACCTTACCTATATGAAAACCAGTTAGTGGTGCATGCCAAATGACTCAGTCCTGGCACAAGTATCAGGACTGCAGGTGCCTTGAAGTTGAAAGATAACCTGAATTACCAATATTTTTTATCACGGGTAAGACAGAGACTTCAAATCTTTCTCTGCTTCCCAGCCTTTTCCCATGCAGCAGCAGTTTTTTAGTCACATTAGCCACCTCTTGGCTCTGAGGGACATGTCACCTGAATGTCCTAATCAGCTGTTTTCTCTTGAAGCTAGCTGTTGTTTTCTCATGCTCATTCTATTTTCATTGAAATTACTATATTTATGTCTGAAGCACTTATTTCTGGGCAGCTAAAAGAAGAGAAGGAAATAACAGTGCAATATCCAGTATTTCACTGACTCTGCATGCCTGTGCAAAGAACTGAATTGTTCTGTAAAAAAAAATGTAACTCAGAACCCTGTGTCCCAAGCCCTCATGTTCAGACTCTTCTGGAAAAGAAAACTTCAAGAGGGATGCAGCTGCACTTGGTTCAGATTCCCATTGATGGAGATATAAATCTTACCATGGACAAACACGTCAAATAGTGAAACTGCTGTCTTTAAACTGTTGGTCTGCAGCCTGCCATCTTCATCCTTCTGGTGGGCAAATGGCTGCTGTAGCCTCACAATTCAGAGAGAAACACAGGGCAAGGTGATCCATCTCCTCAGAGGATCATCTCCTCTCTTGCAAGAGCATTTGCTTTACATTTGATTTACATGATACTGGCTATCTTTAGAATCCTGCTGATTTCCAAGGACATCTCTCAACACAGACATGAACTCCTCAAATAAAACCAGACAGTGGCTGGGTAGGAACCCTCTACATGGCAGCTGAAAGGAGCAATGGTTACAGACTGGGCTGGACAGCACTCACTGAAGAAAAAGCACGTGAGGTTTGTGGGTCTGAATGTTCAAACTCTGCACTCAGACAGACTAGAGGTGAGAACCACAATGGGAAAATCACAGAATCACCTCAATCATTCTCTGATTCTGTGGTTTTTCTATTGTGGTGATATTTCCTACTGATACAGTAGAAAATAGCCTTTCAATTAATTTTTCTCCCATGACTTCCTTCAGTAGGTTGCAGATGAAGCATGGACAGAAGAGACCAAAGACCCAGATAACAAAGTGGTTCTCATTTCTTGGATAAAGATCAACCCAAACATCTCAAAAACAGATTTTCAGAGTTGCTGAATGGCTATGGATATCACAGATAGGTGCTCAGCAGCTCTCAAAACAGGACTTTGCTCTTTGGAGAGTGTTTCAGCCTACAGGCTTTCTTTCACAGTGTAGCAGACACAGATTTTTTTTTTTTCTTTAAAGACAAGAAGCTGAAGGAAATTCATGAGTGAATTTCCTTCTTTCACCCTTTATAACTGAAAGTACCCAGGCAAATTACCAGGTCCTTTGCTGGCTGGATATTTTCCAAACCCCATAAAATACAGTGAAAGTTTACACAGATTTACCCAACCAGACTTAATCCCGAGCCTTGTCTTTCTGCACTGTTTTAACATGTGCTAGAAAAGTGGTGTCAGATTGTCCCCAGCAATATTGAGTGACACTCATCCCATCCAAACAGGTCCTCACCTTCTCCTGCAGTGGAGATTCAGCAGCTGAAGGCGCTGAGACCGCAGTGAACTTCTCTCACCCACAGTGTTAATGACTGAAAGTCAGCATCAAAGTAAGAAGCACAAATAGGAATTCTTTAATTATAATGAGTGGCACATTAACCTCAGCATGAATCTGTCATGACTTTTCAAAATGGCACACATGTGGTTCTGTGCTTGAGTTAATGCCCTGGGCTTTTCACTTGTTCACTTTAGATCTGTGTTTGCTTTGCTGGCTAGAATGGCTCTCATCCAGCTGACTTCAGTCATGGGGGGGATGCCTCTGTGTCCAGCAATACAGGAGAACCCTGAGAAATATTGACAGTAAAGAAATTTGCTCTCTGCTGGCTGTTGTCTTTCTTGTTCTGGGCATAAATAAACTTGTTAACTCCCAAGAAATGGGATTAGGCATTTATCACTACAGTTGCATCCACATACAAGAGGCCAGATTCTCTGTAAGTCATCAAAGCTGAAGTCCATGAAATGATGCCAATCGTTACCAGCTGAGACCCTGGCCAAAAGACTGTGAAAAACCACAAATATATTGCTTTCTGTGAAACAGAAAACACAAATGTTATGTTGTGATGGAAGTGGTTT
This sequence comes from Irena cyanogastra, assembly GCA_013397155.1. Classification (NCBI taxonomy): domain Eukaryota; kingdom Metazoa; phylum Chordata; class Aves; order Passeriformes; family Irenidae; genus Irena; species Irena cyanogastra. The sequence continues at coordinate 1,286,483 of VWZV01009807.1, read as the reverse complement.
CATAAAGCATGCTGCCATTAATGGACCTTAGATACACTAAAAATATGCTTGCTGTTTAAAATACATGGTAAAGCAACCGGTTTATGATCAAATCCCAACAGTACCTGCTGTGCTGCTTTTCCAGGTGCCAAAGGCAGAGTGATAAACATTGCCATCTGTGAGAACTGCAGACCTGTCCTCAGACCCTGGAAGTCTGGATACACTTTGATAGTCTTCCAAACTCAGGCATGCTTCTCCAGGCTGGCTTTGAGCATAGCATGTCATCCTATGTCAGAGCCACACAGAAATGAGTTATGGTGGGATTATGTGAAGTAAAGCTAAGGGTCAGATAACTTTTCACACCCCCTGTAGAGAGCTGACAAAGAGACAGAAAAAATCCCCCATCTTGCCATCTGGGTTTCACTAAGTTCTTAACAACTTTGGAAAGTCCTGTGGTGTTTTCACAAGTCAGACATCATAACCACCAGAATGGCCCAAATGCCCTATGGCAAGGGCTTTGATTGACCCACTGTTTGTGGGTTTTTTTGTCTGTTGTCCAAATATCTGTAAGTTTTTCTTCATGTGCCTGAATATTTTGCCCATAGCTGTGGGCAAGGAAATTGTTTGATTCTGCGCTGACCGTGGTTTCTCTCTCCTACGAGTACAACTTTTATCTGCACATCCCCTTCACATGCAGCTGAAATTCAGCTGTGATTCAGCTCAGGCTCTCAGCCTTCTCGAGAGCAATTCACTCAGCCTAGCTCTCTGACTTTTGGTTAGCTGGCTGTTCCTCCACTCTTTTACAGCATCAACCTGTAGGGAAAGGGTGAGCTTACTCATCACCAAAAATACAGAATATAATAAAAGTCGAAGTGTTAGAGTGGCACTGCTCCCCACCTGCAGACAGACACAGTCGACTCAGCCAAGTGGATTTCTCAGGCCCAGGACTTCATGGTTCTCCAGCTGTTTATTTTCCACAGCCCAGTACCTATAAGCCATGCTGCTTCTCATCTCCAAGTCAATGATGAGCTGGGTGTGTTTATCCTGATTTCTTCTCACTCATCCTGACCAAAAGCAAACAAGACTTTAAAAAACAAACTGTCTCCTTCCTGCATTTATCTCCAGGATTCCACTCAGTGAGCAGTACTGGAGCTTTGTTCAATATATCAATGCACCTCACACATCAGTATTTATCATAACTCTTTTAGTAATGGGGAGGCTGAGGACAGGTAAGAAAATTGGCTCACTTTAAATTAAAAATTGTTCTAAATTAAACACAGTGGATGGGTTAGAGGAAAAGACCAAATCTTCTGGAAAATATTGAAAGGTGTTTTTTTCCTATGTCTATTTTTGTTTTGTTGCTGGTTGTAAATTATTGCATGGATGTGCACTTCCTAATGATGGCCACAGACAGTAAGGGGAAATTCCATACAGTCAGGGGAAGAAAATACAATAAATTTTACTATATTTTCAGCACAAATTAATCAAAAGAAAGTTCATTAGAATCTCTGTTTTCATGTTTTCAGCTCCTTGTGAAGTATCTAGGTTATACGTAGACCAGAATGGAAAGCCCAGATTTTAAAATAACCCTAGAACTGAAACACTGTAGAGCCCCAAAAACTCAGGACCAACCTCACTTAGGTTAAATCCAGTAGCTTTCACTGAAAGTTAACAGTCCCCATGTTTTTCTATGAGCCAAGCCTCAGAGCTTTTTTCCCCAGCTGCTGTCTCAGTCTGGTGTTACTTCTGGCCAGAAAACAGATCCAGAAATTTTATGTGTTGGGGTATCATCAGCAGAGAAAATCATGTCACCTATAGGGAGCTTGAATCAACTTGCACTTCTGGCCTGACCTCTTGAATGCAGAAGATTTCTAGGAAGAATCTTCATTGCTTCAAAAAGTAAAACTGCATCAAAAATGAGAAAGAAAACACAAAAGCAGCTCTAAACAGAAACAAGTGGGCTACACCTTCATTATAGCTCCCAAATCTCTCAGAATCTGATTTCAGATCTTCTTCTTCACCCTCAAAGTTGGGCTTGACCAAAACTAGAGGTTTCTTCAGGCAGCCCTTCCAAACCCCAGCCCTGCTTTGGAGAAAATACGCATAAGGCCCATCCATAGGAGCTTTCTGTTGGGATTTCCTTTGGTCACAAAATGGTTTCTTTCTGCACACAGTGGGCAATGAACTTTTCAGCATTTACCCCCATGGCTCCAAGAGCTTCATTTATCTTCATCTTTGAAAGCAACTCTATAATTATATCTTGCATTGTTCTCTGCAAGTCGCTCGCCAGTTAAGAAAAATATGTAATCAGCTGCCTTCCTTTCTAGGCAAAGGTACGTGTGACCAGTGAGACCTTTCCAAACCAGGACTGTAAAAGGAGTTAGATGTTAGATAAGGACTATTCTCCAAAAGAGAAATACATGCAAAAAAGAGAAGATAGACATCTTGCCAGAGAGTAGCGTTTCTAGATAAACACTTCTGGTTATAGATGATTTCAGATCACGTATCTGTTTTCCTGTGTTCCTTTGATTCTTACTGCTTGTCACTGACACTAAAATTGGAATTTGTGGCTGACCCTCATTCCCTATTGGCAAATGACCCTGAAAGGGTTATCAAGGCCTTATACCCAGTTTTTTCCTCTTCCCGTGGCTTTAATTGTACTGGCAATCTCATACAGCTTGTGAATTGTGAGAAGAGAGGGAGGGGGGGAAAATTGCAGAAGTTGGGTCGAAAACCATGGAATTATGTCATAAACACAAAGTTTCTCATAGGAAAGTCTCTGTCTCAACTATGCAGGATGGGGCAGGGGGTGGGAACAGGAGGGAATACTTCGGGAAACACAGAAAGAAATAGACCTCTCCTCTTGTCTCTCACGTTTTGCAGAGTAAATGCTTGGCATTAAAGAAGCCATGGACTCCCTTGTCAGGATGAATCATCCCCATGGAATCCAGCAGAGCATAGGATGAAGAGGCGGTATATTGCAAAATGCCAAATGCATGTGCTGGAATCACAGCCCTGCAAACTCAGCCACGCTCACTCCCGTTCCCATTTCTGGTTTGTGTCTTGTCACTTAAAACATAAACAAAGCCGAGGAGCTCATGGAGAGAAATGAGGGGGTGGAGGAATGAGGTGGAGAGAGGATGAGACAAGGTTTGCAGCGAGACCCAGCTCTTCCTTTCGCTGCCCATAGGAATGAGAACATTCCTCTTGCACAGCCTGGTGCGTGGGCCCCATCCACACCTCTCCTGAATACCAGAAACCTGCTGCTGGACCACAGCAGCCCTGGAATGCTCCTGGATATTTTTCCCAGCATTGTATATTTGGGTTGTGGTTTATTGCTCTGGCAGTATTAGGCTCTCTCAGAACAAGACAGCACTTCAGGAACACATGGAGCAAAGAAAACGACTCCCAGTGAGTGCAGCCCAAGTACGAAGATACCACAATGAAACAGGGCATAAGTAACATTTGTCATAACTTAATTCACTTCAGTGCTGAGCTACAAAAGCATCTAGGCCAGAGACACATATCAAAAGTATTGTGTTTATTTACTCCACACCATTTCCTTTGAAGTAGCCCAAACTGGTAATAATGACAGGGAGTTACAGGTGAAACACAATACACATGAAAAGCTTTTGAAGTGTTCACTCTTAAAATTTTACATTTGTATTTCCCCTTTTTTTTTAGTTCCTTGTTGTGGGATTGCCTTGCTGACATCAATGTACAGAACGTAATGCGGCAGGATACAGTGGTACTCCAGGGAAGCTGCAGAAAATGGCCCATTTCCATGGTTCCCACTGTTCCAATAAATAAAACTATTTTATTCCCACCACCTCCTCTTTCCCACATATCTCTGACAGTTGGCAATAATAGAGTTGCTGAATTCATATGGAAAGAAGGAAATGAAATATTAAAATAACAAGACAAAGATAAGATTTGCATTTGTACTTATACCATTGGCTTTTAAGAGACTTTCCCCTATTAATATTAGATTTTGACAGAGGGAAGGGGAGGCCAAGTTTCTGTGCATTTCAAGTGCTGACCATCATCCTGCTGTCATTAGCAGCATGTTTCTGAGCTAAGTGAGAGTTCAGCAGTAACAGCTTAATTCAGATTGGGCAGATACACACAGCTCCATCTCTGTCGAGCAAACCAGGCTGCACCATGTGGAGTTTATGCCAGATTTACACTGGATGTGTCTAGACAGACAATATCTGATCTGGCTTAAAGGTAAGAGTGGCATGAACAGACAATATCTGTCCTGGCAGAATGCCTGGCAGGACAGAGTTAAGCTGTGACATCTTTCCTTAACAAACTTAAGTCTGTAAGGGAAAAATTTAGTAAGAGGAGTATTTAATATTTAATATAATGACTATATAGTCACACAGCTTTTCACGTGGTACTGGGGGTCTTAATGCTGGACTTTCACTGAAATGCAGCTGTAGCCTTTTTTTACCCCTGAGCTGTGAGTTGTGCACCTTCTTTGTGTTTGCTTCAGTGTCAGCATAGCTCTTAAATGAGGTTTGGAGCTCATGGAGTCCATGCGAGGATTTCTTACAACTGGGTGCAGCTCTTTCTGAGGACATATCCAAGCAGTTTGTGTAGCAAAGCATTTACAATGTTGACCATACTTGGCTCTGCATTGAATATTCTCACTAATTCTACCAGTCTTCTCAGAAAATGAAGCTTTCATGTGTCTGCTGATCTCTGGTTTTCAGCATCTTTGAAACTCCATTGATTTTTTGACTGCTGAATACACTTTCCGAAAGGAACATCTCCCTTACTTGACTGTATTGAGGGGTTTGAGCACACAACTCTTTTGTGCCTCCACGGTGCATTTGCAGGCTGTTTTCCAACCAAACCTGGTTTTCCACAGGTCCTTTGGTAAGCTGTGCAGAACTGCCACAAATATATTAGGAGAGTCTTGATTCCCATCTCAGCTGCAAAAAATGTGCAAGACATACCCTGAACGAGTCCAGCCACCGGATGGGAGGACTCAACTAATTGGTGGAGTTGGCTCAAGAACTTGGCCACCAGCTGGCTGATACAGCAGCCTCCAGCCCCAGGGAGTCAAATGTTCCACCCAGAATCAAAGCTGGGACTCTTTAGTGGCAGAACAGAGCAATAACCTCTCATACCACATGTCTCAGACCATTTAAAAATTATTTTTACTAATAATTTTGAAATATAAAAATAGCATAAACCCTTTTTCCAAAATTTAATTTGCATTTTAAAAAGCAGAAAAGAAAAGAATGAAAGCATATGGTATCAATCATATTTTACAATACTTGTAACTGCAGTTCGGAAACATGTGTTTCCTAACTGCTCATTCAGCAGTATCTGCATAATTTTTTTGAGCAAAAAACAACCTTCTAAACAGAGCATTTAAACTAACCAGCATTGCATGATATTGTACTTAGCTGAAATGAACCATTTTATTTGGGTGTAAGCTGAATAGAACCAGTGGTTACTGTTGCTCTGTTACCATTCCAGAAAACTACTTTCAACTTAAATTAGATTCAGGAAGAAAGGAAGAAAAATACAATTTCTTCAAGTATCTCTGCAATTGGTACTCCTGTAATGGCAGCTCCTCAAAGTGTGGTGTATCTTGTTCTTCTGTTGCCAAAGGCTCTGCCTTAATGGAACAAAGCAATGGCTCATCAAAACAGCTTCCCTGTCTCAGCAGTGGTCTCTCAACTGATGCTTCCAAAAAAAACCCCATAGGACCTGCCTGGTTCATTTCACCAATTGATGCTGAAAAGGAAAATACTTCTCTCTGTGATCCTCTAATTCTGATGGTGATCTACTGTGATCATTAAGTAATATTTGGATTATCTTTTTGTTATCATTAAACATGGCTTAAAAGTAGAGTCATATATTACTATGAGGGCCTTGGGATGTCCGACAAATAAACTTGATTAATTCAACTCATATATGCAATAACCCTTCAGAGATCCATCACACATCATCATGGAGGAATAACAAGAATTGTTTCCAGTCACCTCTGCCTCAAACAAAATGCAATACTTTTTTTCTCAGGTCAGATCAGTACCTAATATCCCCACCCTCCACCCACCACCTTCCAATATCACCATCTTGTCAAAGCCCATTTTCTCTACTGAAAGCCACTGGGTGATTTTTAGCAGATAAATGCACCACCTTCAAAATTCAACTCTATCACATTTTGTTTGTTTGCCTGTCTCACTGCTGTGTTCTGTGCACCTTCTTGAAACAGAGTGATAATACAGTTATTGCCAGAAAAAAAATGGACGGACAGCCCTCTTCCTCTCTCAGTCACACTGACATCCATTCATTTTACACTGAAATAACTCCATTGACTTTATTGTACTTGTTCTGACTTGGTATTGGTACAAGCCAAGAGAAGGACAAGGTTCTATTTTTATTTTTCATTTCCTATGTGCAGCTGATGTCTGAGACCCTGCAGCACATCAGCCTTCACTGAGAAACTTGATGAAAATCCACCTTTCTCTCTGAAGATAAAACTAGGGTTTATCAGCAAGAAATTAGCAAAGCAATCAACATGCAAGACGATCCTCATTTAATAAGTGCTAACTTTTATTTTCCTAATAGGCATTAAAAACATTAACACCACGTCCATGATACAATTTGATTAAATTGGCTCCGATGGCTTTGGGAGCAGTAATATGATTAAATGTCTAACACAGAACATGTACTTGGTGCCTGATAGGCAGAGTGCCTGGCTTTTATTCCACACACAATGCAATTCTTGGTGCTGATGGCATTAACCATTTCCTCTTCAAGCCTGATAGAAAGTCCAAGTGTTTTCCAACAGGAAAACTTGTGGGACACCCTGGGGCATCATTGTGGAGCAAAGAGCAGGGAATAATTTCTAAATATTTTTTCTCCACCTCCTCTTTGTATCTTACCTCCAGCTCTTTGGTCATCACTTGAACTGGGAGAGGAAAAATTTTTCCTACCATCAATTTTGAAACCCAACCACCAAAGTAATGACCTTGACACAGCCCCAGTCTGACCTGCACCATGTCAGGGACTCTGTCTTCTTCATGCACATAGCACAAGTGTGAGTTTTCCTTCCACCTTCAGAAAGTTACTGTGTCTACCATGGCCAGACTGTGCAATTACTCCTTTCTGACCTGTTTCATGGCCAAAATAACTGAATGACATTTAATGCCTAAAACAAGAGAGATTTCTGTGTTTTGGCATGTTTTGTAAGTGACATAAATATGATTCCAGCATGTAACTAAGTGCTAATACATCTGCTAACTTTAAGAATATTTTTTAACTATAAGAATTTATGAAGAAATCCTAGTGTCTGATGCACTGGAACCAGTAGCCTCTGCACACGAAGACCAAGATCCACTGCAGTCCTGTTTGGTTTCAAGGGGTTTTGCCAACATCCCAATAACACAGCTTCACAATATTACCAAAAATAAACTATACAAACCTCTCAGCATCATACTTTTTACGATGAGAGCAGTCTGTATATCCCACCACACTGGCCAACAGGTGAGACATTGTAAGAAATTCTTCTTTGTCATCTCAGTGACCTAACAAAAGGCCCCTGCCACCAGGGCACGGAGAAATAAAACAATCAAGCTCAAGAGACAAAATAGCTGAACAAATTGATGTTGCTCCATTTCCCCAGCATATTCTGCAGGCTGGTTAAAACAAACAAAAAAAGCACAGGTGGATTTGTCAACATATTTGTACTGGACAGACTGGAACAAAGTGTCTCCAGTGCTTCAGAACAGAACATTCCAGGGGCACAGCATCATCCAGTTAAATACAGAGGTCAGCATTAAGACAAAAGGAAATAATAATTTCAACTTCTTTTATCAAACTGCACATCATGCACTTGTTGATCCAAACACACAGCAGACCTCACTACTTTTTGCATTTCTGAGAGGTTTTAGGCATATGCAGAAAGGTGTTGTGGTTGTTATTGTGTGAGGAGATGCCTCTTCACACAGCATTTGATGGGGACAGTTAAAGAGGGAAAGGGGGGAAGCCACATGTCCAGCATTTTTTAACAGCTGTGGACAGAAGCCAGAGCAAAGCCAAGCAGCTTCTCCTAAGGATGTGCTACAAGCTCAGGTCCTGAGTTCAGTACCTACATTTCTAATTCAGGAAAAGTCATCTGTCCTCTTGTCTTCCCTGGCCAAGACGACCGCCTAATAGAAAAGCAGGAAAGTTAAGCTACTTTGGGATTTAAATAATTTACAATGCAGCAGAAGAATAAATCTTTTTTTTTTAATTAATCAAATTCTATAAAATCTGATAATCTAACAGAATCTGAAGTACCGATGATGATGTAATGGCATGTCCTGAGAGAAAGTCCTATACATTTTCCTTCTCTTTTTCTCTAAATCAGTAATTACTAACATAATGCTAAATAAGAAAAGACTTAGTCTCCAGTCATGGAGCCTTTGATGTAGCTCACGGCTTTTTTGTTCTAATTCCCTATAGATAAAATAGCCACAGATTACCCCTTTGTACCCTAACAGCTTTCTCACCATGCCTTCCCGCAGCACAACTTCTTGTTCACTCAGGCTGGCAATATCTGTAGTGACTTACGCCGCTTATTTTTTGTTTTCATGCCTGCAAAAGTTCACACAGCCAGGGGAAGGCTCATTTCTGAAGAGGAATAATGCGCTGAGAAGCCTCCTGGACCTTGTTCATGGTCCTTTCCAGGAGAACTAATTGCCAAAACTAATTAAGACTGAAACTGATGGGGTTCTCTCCCACATAGACTTTACAGGATTAGGAACAATACCAGTTAGCTGTAAACACAGTCTCTTAAAAAAAACTACAGATTCTCTTTGCTGAAGGCTTAGAGTGGGCGGGGATCAGAAGCTTTTTGATATGTAAGTATACCCAGCAGTAATAAAAGTCTTACACCAGGTTAACTACACAATTTGCTAATAACATTTGCTGACACAATCCATGAAAATCACTCTGGCAGCCTGATTTCTGGCAAGTGTACAAAGGTTTTTATTGAGCACATGCTGCCTATGAAACATGGTCTATGAAAACATGGCCCCCCTATTCGCAAACGGGCAGCTGAGTAACATGTGAATAAATACCTGCTCTCCATTCCTCCCAGCTCAGAGCAGGCAGGAAACCCCCAATTCTTTTTGCAAACTTTTGGGAGGGAAAACAGGAAAAGTTTCAGAACTAACTTTGATTTTGGAGAGCAGAATCTCCGCACAGTATGGCCCATAGCTTTCCTCACCAGCGAGTGTCACTCAAGGCAGGCATCCCACGTAAAAGGAATTGCTATTTTCACACTGTTTCGAGCTGAAACATGGCCTGCTTGTGTTCTTCCACTCTAAGTGGAGCTTTACAGAATTCAATGATGCATATTATAAGCCCGAGTTTTTCAGGGACACGAGTCTGTCTTAGCCTCCCAGGGAATTGCATGCAAGAATCTCAAGGAAGCGTTTTGCCCACAAGTTTGGCCCTGGCTGCACAGGAGAAAGTCTCAGGGAATATGTATGACTAGGCACATCAAATGTAGCTCCAGGATGACCAATCCATTCCTAAATAAAGCATCAATTCCAAAGGCAGACACAGAAGCACTGCCAGTCACTGGTGGCATTTCAACATCACCTTGCATTTACTGGTAAATCAAGGGCACAGGCAGTGTTCCCAGTATAAACTGGATTCTCCCTTCACCATCACCAACTCTGAAACATCCTATGAAATGGGACCATATGAAACTGGCCTTGTTGACCATCTGCTCAAAGGCAGCTGTTATAGGTAAAGAGATGGAATTTTTCCCCGTGCTTGAGCTGAATGGCTGTCACACTTTTAGGGCAACAATTGAGAGCAGGCAATAATATAGAATTTTTTCTTTCACTATTGACAAATTTACTTCTGTGTTATGTTGATATGTCAATAGCATCTATTTGTCACGTGTCTTGCAGCATTCTTCAGAATTGCCCTGAAATGGGAAAAGTCCTCAAAATACCTCAGTAACTAGATGCTAGCATGTCTGGTAATTGGTAGTTGCTGCTTAAGGTTCTTCTATTTTTGTTCATAAAGAAAAAATTACACAATTGTATCCCAGAAGTAAATTCCTTTAGGTTTCTTTTATTTTAATCTTAAAATTTGAATTTTCTATTCTTACACACAAATCTAGAGAAGCGAACATCTCTGAAAAAAAAAAAAGAAAGGAAAAAGTAATTACCTTAGGTAAAATACAGAAAGAAGCATTAGCTTCACCACAATACTCAACAGAATAATAGAAATTTCTTAGAATATCTGCTAATGACAGATCTAATCTGCTCATTTTGGTTTTCCATCCATGCACTTCATTCCAAGTACAAACATATTTGGGAGAAGAATTCACAAAATGCATTGCACAAGCCTGTCCACAAATCTGGGTCGTGTTGTGAGAAAGCCTTTGCCTAATTTATAGCTTTGAGAAAAAATTGTGCAAAACTTGTGGTTGGTCTGAGTGCTGGAAGATTTTGTCAAAACCAAAAAAACCTGATTCAAAAGGATTCTTCATAGATTCATATAAAGAAAAATCTTCTTTTTGTGTGGTGGGTGCTCACCTGCTCTCTCCTTGATGTCTCAGGGATTATTTGCCAGGAGGGAGGGATACCTCTGCATGGAGCAACTGCCTGGTTTTGCACAGCAGTTGACATTTTTGCAAAGGTGAAAGTAATACTGGGGTATTTTTATGCCAGGGAGAAGCCTTCTACTTAGAGACTATTAGCATTGTATTAAATTTTTGGCTTTGGAGAAGATGCTTGTCAAGTTTAACAGTGAGAACTGTAAACTTCTCCTTCTGAGGAGATGTGCAATGCTCAAGCAGCATTGCAGGCATTGTTTTCCATCTTCCCTGCAGCTGTTTCTTTATTTTAGTGTGGTTCAGGCCCAAATCCAGTACTTTTGGAGTGGCTGGCCTGTGCCAGCCTAGTAGTCTGAGTTAATGGCTTTGTTGTGCTGCCATTGTCTCAGTGGCCAGAGTCCTCCACTTTGGCCCAGCTGGGGTGGCTTCTGTCGCACTGTAAGACTTTGATATGTGCAAAATCACACACACGTGGTATGTAGGAGGGTTTCCTTTACTGACTTCTAGTAACAATCTAGAAAAAAACCCCAACACAAGACTGCAGAATTAATGCCACCACGTATTAATCTTTCCAGTCATTATGTCCACAAGTGTGAAACAGTCTGAGGGATGGCAGATTCTTCCTCTACAAGAAATGCTGTATTCTGATAACCATTGAGTGATCCCTTATTTCTTCAATGTGCAAAGCTGTGAAACCCCAAGGGTTATTTTTTTCCCTTTCATTTCTCTGCTGACAAGTGGCATGGGAAGTGTAGAAAGAGTTTAAAAATTTAGCTTTGAGAAAACATATTCCCAATGGGACCTACTTTATACACTGATTTCAATGGAAAACTATTTTCCTAAAGGGTTTTTTTTTTCATCCCCTTTTCCAGCTTGCTTCATGAAACCAAATGTTTTACATAATATTGGAAATCAACCCCCACCCCTCACTTACTCCCTCCCCTCCCTCTGTCTGTCTCTCTGTGGAATAGGCAAATCAATGGAGAAGTGTTCAAGCTTTTGTTAAAATGAAAGAATGGAAAATTAAAGGAGGTTGTTCAGAGTAACAGTCACATAAAAATGTACAGCCTGTGGTTCTTGACTCTCTTTGACTGTGGAACTGTTGCTCGTTTCTCTCCAGCTGCCTGTGATAAAGGTGCATATGCAGTCTGTATATAATTACATGAGGGTGTGCAGGCAAACCCCTGCACAGCCAGGATGATGTGAGCTTTCTCTGTACACTCATTATGTTCCTGACTTTCAGATTTTTGTAGACAAAATAAGATTTCTTTCATTAAAATGGGATTTATTTGTGGTTCAATAGCCCGAGGCTGTAGAAAAACAGGGCATTTCACCATTGTGTCATTGAACACTGAACTCTTGCCTTTTAATTATATGGCTTTCTGACACCCAACCAGACTTCTCTCTTTTTTTTTCCTCCTCCCTTCAAGGGAGATGACGCAATTGTGACATAGCCAGGCCTCAAATAAGTAATTCCTAACCCAGATGGACACAGTATAAACATTCAGATGCAGAGATACTCAGTTTAGTATTGCAGCAGGACCTGGTTGATTTGAACCACACTTTTCCGAGGGCTTTGCTTGCCCCCAGATGAGAAATTATTGATCCAAAAGGAGCAACATAAGGATTCTGTCATGCAGGGATAGCTGTGTGAAATTTTTTCCCAGGCAGATGGACCAATTGAATAGTCAGTGCTTTCCCTGGTGAGAAATGAAACTAGAGCAGGTTTTTCAATTTTTTTTCCTGGTTCATGTGAATTCTTACCCAGTGGTATCTGAAGTATTTCTTATCCTAAAGTGAAGGAACTATAATGTTCTTAATTATGCTGAGGTAATCCGACTTGATGAACAGGTAAATATAAAGTAATACAACCCAGCTTCACACAGATCAAGGAAATCTTCAATCTGAAAATGACAAGTGCTCAGCTGTCCTGATTCCTATGAAAATTCAGTTTGTGTTGCAGCTTTTTAACACCTCTGAGTCTTAGGCCATCTGGATTCCTTCACATGTGCAATCCGGGCTTCCCAAAGGTCAAAAAAGTCAGAGTATGGATCTAACACTCACATCTGCAGGTCACAAAGTCAGACTCAACCCCGAAAAATCATGAAGATCATTGGAGCCTGCCTGGTCCAGAGGCTGACACCTTCAGTAATCTGAACACAGCATTGAAAAAGCAGGATTTACAGTTTAAAAAGAGGCTGTGTGAAACTATCAGGTGAGCATGTAGGAAATACACATGTACATGTGTATATATATTTTTATATATTGTATTTTTTAATTTTTCTTTTCTGATTCAAGATATCCATTCTGGGAGAAGAAATGCAGAAATAAAGAAAAAGTCCTTAAATGTTAATACCTCACTACTATTCTGCTGGTAAAAATGTCATTTCACTGACATTACGTTTGCAATGAAGTTTATAAAATTATATGCAGTAGAACATCAACTTTTTCAGGCACAATTTCACAACAGTTTTCTGATTCAAAAAGCTCTAGAAAAAAGATGAGCTGTTTGAGTCTTCTTGTGTTCAGATCCATAACATAAAGGACCATGCCATCCTCATGGAAAGACAAAGAAGGTATCAGCTGTACATTTTTGCATTCACAGTAATATTTTTTACTGTGGTATTATATCACATTGGGCAAAATGATCTGAAAGGATCTTAGGGAGAATTCAAATCAAAAGAATTCTAAGCACCAGAGTAGGTAAGTATTTAATCCAATTGAATGTCAAGACTGAACACCTAGTATTCAGTTTCCAGGCTTTCTTCACATGTCACTATTATCACTCATCAATTAGATGAATTAAATTTTTGCAACCAAGAGAAGGCCTTGCATCTCCCTTGGACCTGATTCAATATCTCCCATGAGATCAGGAAGGTTTTTTTCAGGCTTTACCACTTTCTCAAAATAGTCCTGCAAACACAAACCCAGTAGGAACATGATCAGTTAAATGGAACCGTCATTTGAAAGAATGGCTAAAACTTTTTGATATGATCCAAATGATGATAAAGAATTTCCCTCCTAGCACAGGGTCTCTAAACCCTTTGGATACAAAACCCAAGGACTGTACAGCCAGGGAAGGTCCAGGTACCATCTCCTGTGGTCAGTAAGGTAGATCTTCACAGAAGCTTTCCCAGCCACACGGCACCTGCTGCAACAAGGCATTGATGATGGATATTCAGGAATTCACCACAGTGTCTCCTGATGTGTTATGTACTCTCTGATCTCTACGGTTTCCTAAAATCATTAGTATAATTTTGGCAATGTAAAGAGTCACAAGGAAAGAGAACAAGGATCTGACAGTGCTTCTCTCTAAGGCTTGTCTACACATATTCTGGGGGATGGAAGCTCAGCACAAAGCACACCGTGAAAACTGGTCACAGCTCTTTGCACTGAGTGTGTTTTGAATGGAGTTGAAAGCAAATAAGAGGGTTTGTGCATTTTCAGGTGACTTAAAGGCATTAGACAGGGCCAACAAAAGCCTGGGATAAGGGTGTAGAAGGCAATGTGACCAGTTCTACAGAGGAAAAGTTAAAAAAAAACTACTGTGCCCCCACCAGACTCCTTGTCCTTTGCATCATTTTTCTCTAGCATGTTCTCCATGTCTTTGGAAAATATAAAGAGCAGCAATTGAGTTAAACCTTGGCTGAATTATCCCTTTCATAAGGCTGTGTCTTCAGGTTTTTTAAAGTAAAGGTTTCCTTTATTAATTTTGCCCAGCCAGCATTCACTTAGCATTTGCTTTGAGGGATAATTGACAGGTTGAGGCGACACTCGCCAGAATGACAGCCATAAATCAGAAATAATTTCCAAAATTGGCTGAGGGGCTGATATGTTGAATAGGCAAATACAGGTAAAAATCTCTCTATTACGCCTGACAGGAGCAGCAAATGTCAAGCAAGTGCTCCTTAATGCAGCAGATTTGATTAATTTTGTGGTTCCTTCTTTGAGTGATTTTGTCATTGGAATGCCACTGTGCTCTGAGAATGCCACCAGACTGTTCTTCTGAAGGGGCAGTTTCTATTTTCCTCTTAAATGAGGAGTAACCAAAATTGCTGCAGAAAAAAATACTTTAAATTTTGTTATACTTTTAAAGTCCCTTTCATAGTCCCAGCTGCAAAGTAAAAAACAAACAATCAAAAAACTTAAAACCCCTCACCCCCCTAGAAGGTTAAAGCTATGAGGAGGTGAGGAAGTGGGAATTGCTTGCTCATGTAGGACAACTTGGTGTCCACTTTTGAAGGCCATGATAAAATTCTTTCAATTGAATGGCGTGGGATGGTTATAAAGGAAGCAGAATGGCCTGGCATAAAGTAAGCTTTCAATAGTTGGGTTCACTCAGTGCTTTACTCTCAAGGCTATCAAAACATTTTTCCAAGAGCAGTGCAGTTAGTAATGGATGACTCTTACAAGGAAATAAGTAACAATTATCTTATTTGATAAATAGGGAATTCTGCTGGTGGTAATGTCCAAGGCAGTGATTAGACTCTAACAACTCCCATACCCTGAGTCCACAAAGCCAAGCTTTCAAGTTTCATCCTTTTCCCAACCAGGCAGCAAAGGTCAAAATAATGAGATTTATGAAAATGAAAGTGATTTTGGTTGGTTTGCCCAAATCTTTTTCATGACCTTCTGCTAAATAAAAGGTGTGCTTCCTCCAGGCCTTCTGAGAGCAGGCACACACATAAAAAACATATATACTGCAAAAATGGCCAAAATTCAGCCCCAGAATAAAACTGTGAAAATTCACAGTTTCTTCCTCTGAGCAATTATTTCAGTTTTCGCCAACAGGAATGGTGAGATTTTAGCATCAGGTTTTTTTGTTTGCAACATAAATACTTGTAAAGCAAAAAAACTGGTAGCTTTGCAAACTCTAGATGTATTTAAGGATCTTCTGTGAAATATGATGGATGAGGGGGAAGAAAAGAACAGCTCTTGTCATGGGAAGCCAGAAAGAGAAAAGTTCTCTGAGTACCCCGAGACTCAAGACCTTGAGAGATAACAAGGTTGGGGTCATGCTACAAGATGGATTGGAGCCGATAGCGATGACTGAAATGCACAGAGAAGTGTGGGCTGTAATCAGACTGACAGATCACAGTATTTCCCACTACTCCAAATTTACTTCTTCCCTAAAGTCATAAGCAGGTCAGCTTCCCCATTCCTCTGCCTCAGATTTTATATTTGTGTATAGCTCGCTGTTCCGGAGTTAAAGATGAAGTTCAAAGCTGGGCTCCACCCAAGCTTGATTACAAAATCTCTCCCCATAAAACAACCTGTGCATCTGTTCTGTATTTTTGGAGGCTGGAAAGCAGACTTCCTCAAGACAGCACATTTACACCCACTGCCAGGGACTTAAGATGCTGTGTAGGGACACCTCTTTTTATTTACCTCAAATCCTGCTGGAGAGACCATCTTCCAGGAGGACAAAGGGAATATGGGTTGTTTAATCCAGCAAAATCCTGCCTGAGAAGGTTTATAATCACTCTATAAAAGCACCAAGAAGAAACTGACGTGAGCACAGAGAGTTCTATAACCACTGATCCAGTAACAAAAGCCTGTAGAGTAACCTTGTCTACCCTTAGGCTGGAAATTATAGGAAATTTCTTGGAACAGATTTCCAGTAAAGGAGTAGAGGAGAAAACTACTAAATCAGCTACAAAAACTCCCAAACCTGATAACTCCATGAATTTTTTATTATTCATGAATGTTGTCTGTAGTGGCTGTAAGTTGGACTTGACCCAAAACACCCCTTTTACAATCACATGCTGCTGGTGTAGAAAAGAGGGGAAAAAGTATCTAGTAGAATCAGTTAATTTATTTATGTTAGGAAAGTGATGACACTTGTTAGTCACAACTGCTTTCTTTAGACTTGGAGAAGCTATTTCAGCATCTCAGCTTGAGGCAGAAGCACAGGGAAGAGAATGACTGGATCTGTGCAAGGCAAGTTGAGGGCAGTGGAGACACTTCAAAAGTCTTCTGCTTATTAATAGTTTATTTAATTTTATTTTACTGATATTATGGTATTTTATTTTATATAAACATATAAGTAGAAGCAGCTACATATTTATCTGGAATTTGATTCTCTCATCTCCATTTACATGTAGCAACCCCTTCTTGAAGATCTCGTCACAGTGAGGACTGTGAGGGAAGGCTACATCAAATCTGGGACTAATAAAACTAGACTAAGGCTGGAATCAGAAGTAGGCTCACCTGGGAGTACATTTCCTATCACAGGCACCTATGGTTTGATGGGCCACATACATTGAGTATAGCTCAGGGCCAGCAAAACTCCCCAGACTTGAGATCTGACTACCCTCTCCTAACAAAAATTTCTCAGATATGGGAAGACTTGTAGGAAAACTCCTCGCCCTAGGGAAGATTTTCCCCCCATTCCTTCTCAAATGAGAAGAGTATCTAATAATACAGTAGCCATAACTATTTGAGTTTGGTCTGCTCCAGTCTGAACACCCACCGTGTATACTTCTAAACCATTTGCCCTTCCCTAATTCTTACAAACCACTTTACAACTCAAGTCTAATCAATAACAACTGTGTGAAACAGCACTCAGACAGTAAAGAAGTTGGAATTCCCCTTAATAGCCCTTTAAAGGAGTTTTAATTAATTCCATGTGCTTCTGTAGGATTATCAACTTTACAGTACAACTCCATGTGAAAGCTTTAAGACATTTCACTTATGTCTGCAGGATCTTGTGTTAAAAAAACTGGTTTTCATGGCTTGTCACTGCTCCCCATTAGCTTCTTGATTAATCTTAAAATCCCACTCTTCCTGGCTTTGCCACTTTAACTAGCCATCTCTGCAGTTTCTGCCTTTGGCCCCTCTTACATTCCTCTCCTAGAGCTTCATCCAGTTCCTAGTAAAGGAAGCAGAAAGATTTTCACAGATGGTAATGGGAGCTTGGCAGGATCATTCCCTTCGTTTTCCTTCCTACTCAAAGAAGCCATTTAGCTAATCCCATGCAACAAATTCATTGCACAGCACCAGTTGGAAGCCAAAAGCTCTTAACTTTTACTCAGATGCCTGATTTTTTTCACATTTTTCAGTTCCCCATGGGTATTTCTTTTCTTTCACCATCTCCAGGTTCCTTTCAACTCTCGCTCCTCTTTTCATTCCTTCTGTTCTCTTCAGCCCTTGTTTCCATTCCTTCCTCTTTCCAGGATTTCTTAGTCTCTGACTTCCTGCACCTTTTCCCCTTGTGCCACTGATCCTTGCCTCCTTCCAGTTCTTAGCACCACTGAGCCATTCATCTCATTTCCATTAATCACACCAGACTTGTGCTAATTATTGTTCAGCCGAGATCTGAAATAGCACCAGCAATGAAAGGGAACGAGAAAGAGACGAGGAGAGGAAAGATTTGCTTTCTTCTCACCATCATATTTACAGCCAGTGACTTTTCCTAATGAGCTTAGGAAGGGAAGGCAAGTGATGTGAGAGCAGGAAAGCCTGAACCAGTGTGCAGTTAGAGGCTAGAGTTCATGAGCTGTCCTGAGCATGTTTTATCAGGTCACTGACTCAGACGCACCATAGGGCAATTTCTCTTTCTCAGCATTAACCCTCAACTCCGAGACTCTGCTGGAAGGGCCTCCCCCTTCACAAACACTCCAGGATAAGATGATAAGAAGATTACAAGTAAAGCCTCTCTTTAGCAATTCCACATCTCCTGTCAGACACAGCAAGTTAAATTACAGTGCAGGCTGCAAATGCATTGATCATCCACTCAGCTCCTACAACCCAGGGGTGAAAAGATCCATGCCGAGGATAAGTGAAGTAATCTCAGGAAAGTTTATTTTAGCTGGGAGGGGTTAAACAAGTTCAATGAGGCAAGGCTTGGGAAGGGCGCTGGAGCCAAGTTCAGCAGTGTCTTGTTTGTTCAGGTAGGGGCAGCAGGCTGTACACACCACAGCTGTTCAGGTCTTCTCCAGAGCACACAGATTGTGCCACGAGAGCAGCACTGCCTCACCAATGGGATGGGGAAGGGCTCCAGCCATCCCAAGAAAAGCCTCCACACATTTGCCACAAGCAGAGACCCATCAATACACTAACTACCTCTTCATTGCAGTTACTTTATGCTGCTGAAACAGAGGAGTCACGAGAGCTCCCCTTTTTAAATAGGTGGCAATAGCATTCATTTTATCTATAAAATCTATACTGTGTTTTATGACAGAGGAAATAAACCTTCCTAAGCAGTTTTGACAGAGAAGGCAGGATTGTCCATTTTAAAGATAAAAAAAAGAGATTATAAATCATTAGGAGTGCTTATGAATTCTATTCATGACTGTCTTCTTTATTAAAAAGACCCATTGTAAAATGGAAAGTTCAGAAGGCTTGGTGGTGAGCGAAAATGAATTATAATGACATCACTGGGTCATGAACTAGGCCCACTGGCTACTTTCCAGAATAAAATTGACTGGAAAGATCAGATGAGCCCATTTGTACTGAGAGACATCTGGGTGGCAGCCAGAGAATCTGGGTTCAAGCTCCCTATTTACAGAACACGCTTCCCTTTCCCCTTTCATTACGAGGAGTAATCTGGATTTCCCAGGCATGATGTGTGGGATAGTGATGTCACTCAACTGAGATTCCAGCAGGATTTTCCCTAGCAAAGTTCTTCATAGTCCTCACTCGGTGAAGGACCCTGTGGAGAACACAAATGCCTCAACTTCCAGCTGACATGTACAGAATGTTCTCACTGCACTGCTGATGGGAACATTTTACCTTCAAATATGCACAGTTTACCATAATTTTCTGTTGCTTTTTCATCAGCAGCTCTTTCCCAGATAACAAAGAGTGTTTGAGTCCCACGCAAAACTTATTTCTGCTAAGAGGTCAGTTGTAAGCTTTTGAGGGCATTTGCTGAAAAAATGAGGGGATACCATTTTCCCTTTTTGTCTTAACTTTTTCAGATGTCTTTCTAAATGCAAAACGACATCTCATTTGAAGCTTTCCAGTGTCATCTTCATCTTCCCTATTCTACAGTTGATACATCTTTGATATTGCTTGAGACTTCAAGGAAGCTTTTAACTAATACTGTAATACCTATTATCTGAAAAATTTAGGTGCACATGCACTCGCCAAAGAGCAAAAATGCAGATCAATTGGATGTCAGCAGTCAAATAAGGTGGGACAGTACATTTTCTGGGGAAGAAAAGATGTCTAACCATCTGACCTTAGCACTGGCACCATCTCAATATTAATATATTTTATGCATGCATGTGATAACGTTATACCTTCCTTATGGTCCTGCAGGGAAGTTTGCCTTCTCCCTGCTGAGGATTATTACCTATTCAGAGATGGTTATGATTATAGATACTTACTAAGACAAGAATAATTGACCATAAAAACCCTTTTATATTCCCACAATTATTTTTGCATTGACTAAAAGTGTCTAGAAAATCTAATTTTATTAACAGGTCCCTAATTTTGCTTTCATTGAACTTAGGAGTAGATTTCATTCCCCACCCAAAGTATGTTTTCACTTTGAGGCATTTGTCAATGCTGAGAAAGAGCAATTTGCCACAAGATCCCTACTGGGAACACGTGGATCAAATATCAAAGTAAATATGATACATCTACAGGAGAAGGAGCAGGTTTGGGAAGGTTTTGAGAGCGTGTGTACATGGAGGAGTGTCAAAAGACATTTCTGTGTAGATTCCAGCAGCCATAAACAAGTCCATGTACAACCAAGAGTCTGACAGAGATTGAGATGGAGCCAAAAAAACATTTAATGACAGTTTTGGGAGAACTGAAAATCCAGTTCTGCTCACAAATGTAACATTCAGGCCATTCTTTAGTAAAAATTTGAGCCCTAGAATCCTATGAGGTTATCTGAGAAGATGAATTCACTGAAATGACAAAACCAGAGTCCATCCATGAGATACAGAGAGTTAATAATATAGATGAGAAGAGTGACAGCAGAGTGACAGATTCTCAAGCCCAGCTCTGTTAACCATAGGTGAATGAACAGCTTTCTTCTAGCAGGTCTTTTCTTCAAAAAAAACACCAAAAAGAAAACCCAAAACAAAACACATTCTCATTGCTTTCAACCAGACATGGCAAAACAGAAACCCAGAAATTCTGGATCCTATCCTGGCTTGAGGCAATGGGCTGGCATTCAAAGCAAAAGAAGAATGGACAGGCCCTCATTTTGCAATTATTATTATTATAAGAAAAATTTTATTCTTCGTGTCAGCCTAATGTTTTCTGAATTCCAAATTTCCAAGAATGGGATTTTTAAAGTGTGGTTCACTCAGGTACTTTTAAAAATCCCACCCAAAAAGGTTTACAGGCCTTTTTCTGAAAATGTCTTCTTTATTGCACAGATTTGACTGTAGCCCAAAGCTCACAAGATGAGGGCCCTTAAAAATGCATCAGTGCCCAGCTTCAGGCTGGATCTGGATAAATAAGAGGCCTATCCTCTGTAAAGCACTGTGGAGGCTCTGAGAGCAATCTGCATAAGCATTTCCATATGTGACATGGCACCATTAGGGAAGCAGGACTTTTTCCTGGTCCAGACCTGAGCTTTGTTCCAGGTGCATCTCTCCATCTGATGCCTACTGAGCTCACTGTAGGAGCTATTCCATATTTTGTTGTTCTTTCTACCTGAAAAAGGGATTTCAGGACTTGGCCTGATGTCAACAACAAGGTTAACTGGAAATGTTTCAGTAAAATATGCTATTTCTAAGCTAAAAATGATTTGTGGAAATATTTCAGCTTCGACAGAGTCTTTATTTACAGGGCTTCTAAGAGGAGTGTGGCAAATGTCTCTGCCTTGGAATTTGGTTTACTTTCCTCTTCTGCTGTGGGTTTTCAGTGTTACCCAGGCCAAACTCCTTTACTATGTCTATACTTCATCAGCTCTTCCCTTCAAAATTTACTATCCTCAAAGACAAAGCATTCACATTTTTTAAGTCTCGGATATTTTATGACTCATTATGGAATGCACTTGTAAGGGCAGGATGCTCTGTGGCCCAGCACATGGCTGGAAACTGATTTCCAGCTGCTGTGCTTTTTCAGTATGAAGGGACACACACCCTCTCTAAAGAACATCCCTGATTCTTCTTGAGGCTCAGCTTGAATATTTGCCAATAGTCTGGAAAACCAGGCGAGTCTTCAAGTTACCCTTGGATGGGTCCTTGAGATAAAGAACAGGTGTAGCCTGGCCCTTTGCAAAACAGAGATAAATATCCTTTCCATTTCCAAGAAAATGCAGCTGCCAAAATCACCACAAAAAGGAACTGCTACCTTGTCCCATGCAGGGACATATTGTGGGTTAATCTTGAGAGTTGCTGTCCTATGGGACTTTATTTCCCTGAAAGATTTGTAAAGCTAATTTGAAATATTTTCTTCTTCAAGAGAAAAAAAGTGACAGAAGAATTCCTTCCTATTAGATTATATCCATGAATGAAAGTTTAATTGTTTAGTTTAAAACTGTTTAAGGAAACCTGCACATGAATAGGAAGTCAGGCTTTTAAGAAAGGCAGTCATAAATATAAACAAAAACGTGATGCCAAACAGCAATTAGTGCTTTGTTCCTTTTTTGAATGACAGCATGCCTTAAACTCATTTATTTCCAGTTCTGACTTGCTGCAATGTGTAAAAATACTACTGTAAATACACTAAATAAGCTTTGTCTATTTCTCTTGGGGCTCTCTGGCTTTTGCTGACTTTCTATGCCATGTTTTCCCTTTATTGTACAAGATACAAAGGTCTCCACCTCTTCTTTTTTTTTTTTTTTAACTTTGTTTGGAATGGCAGTTATACATGACTGACTTACCTGGAAATGTTTCACAGATACAGACAGAGATTGTGCTCACCAGTGGGAGTGCTAACAAACTGACTGCCAGGATTTTAAACGCTGTGGCATGTAGAGCCAGGGCAGATCTAGATGGTTCTAATTGCTAGCAGTTGTTGGGGGGCTGTCAGAGCCATTTATTCTTACCACTGATGGTAAATTTTCGGGGAAATGTCACTCTAGACGAGAAGGTGGATTTTTCAAAGGCACAAATGGTAGTCAGGCATCTCTCAGGCTGCTGTGAGAACCCTGCCCAGCTCCTCAGACAAGTTGCCTGGCAGGCAGATGTGTAAGGATGGATTGGACATTTAGGTATCAACACCATCTTTGAACTCCTTGGTTGAGGAGTCTGCCAACATTTTTTTTGGCCTTTCCTCTAACACTTAATGTCTTCTAAGATGAAACACTAGCAAGTTCTCCAAGCCCATGTTATTTTAAATACAGGCCAAGACCTTTAGCAAATTTGCTTAGTGGTGGCAGAGGAGAAAGAAAGATTTGGTCCTAAGTGTTGTTCAATAGCGTGTCTTGGTTTTCTCTGGATGGTAGCCAGGACTGATATTTAAGAGGTGTTTTGTTGATGGACTATCCTACCCCAGTGACAATAACAGAGTAGCAAAATCCCCAGCAGCATATCCATCTAGCTAAAATCTAAGAATAGATTCATAAAATCAGAGAAAATTCACAGAAGAGCCTGAAAGGGTTTAACTCACCATTATCAAAAGAGCAAGGAATATAATCCCCTTCTAGAGCACTGGTTCTCACACTTTGGGGGCAAACAGAGCATTGTCAGCACTCCAAATTTGTCATGAACCACCAGGCACAATTAATCAAATGTTTAATTGAAAAAACATTGAAAAGATAATAAAACTTTGACCACAAGGATAATAGGACTTTGAAGACAACCTGCCAGAACCTCAGAGTCCGCTGATTCCCCTCAGACTAAAATCTGAAAGGTGTTTTTTATGAAGTTGCTCAAATTATCTGCACAGCACCCTAAATTAAAAATGCTAAGAGTTAGTGAAATAAGAGTAAAAAACTCTCATTGACTGTTTAATTTATAGATTTTTGGATGCCTTAGCTTTAAAAGTGTGTACTTAGTAAGGAAAAGTCTTTCCTATATCTTTTCTCAGCAGAAGCCCAGAATTGGCAGTGGCAGTTTACAGCAATATCTAAAAGAAAAAAAATTAGGGAAACTATCCAAATAGTTGTGAATTCATGACACAGTACTAGAGGTATGACATGCAGATCAACCTATTAGGAAACTATTCAGGATAGGAAAATAAAATTCAGTCATAATTTTATTTCATTCACTATACTTGTTGAATTTTGAAGATTAAGTAATTAAGATCTTGTAAAAAAAAAGCTCTAAATTTTCTTCAGATTGAAGAAGCACATTTCTTCTAGAACATAAACATTTGAATTGTTAATGCTAGTTTCAGAGTACATGATAAAAGTCTTGCTAATCACTGATGAGCTTTTGAGGTCACAAAGAAAACTTTCCCAGTTTACTGCAAATTAAAATGACCACCCACGAAGTAAAAATATTAAAATAGTTTCAGTGTTTCTGTTTAAAATAAAGGTCCTAAACAAAATCATTGAAAGCTGATGGAGAAGGACTCAGACCTAGGAAGACAGACAGAATCCAGGTGCATCTTTAAAGTATTGACATTGTGTTTTCATCAGCTGCTTTCTGCCATGGGATAGGTCTGAGGGTCTGAAGAAAGTTCTGAGAGCATCCCCTGAATGAGCATCTGCCCAGGTCTGTAGCACCCAAGATCCAAACTTCCACTGGCTCCAATTAAGCAAGATTCCCTGTATTATCAATGGGTGAGATCCATAACACCTCCTGAAGATGAATAAACAAACAAATAATTAAATACTACGGACATCACAAGATAAGGTATAAAAATCAACGAAAATTTGAAAGTGCAGAAAGCTTTCTGGCAGAACTTCCAAATTTATTTTAACTGGAACTCACAGTCCTGGACTTTGAAAGAGATCTTAATTTTTACCAACCCTAAACTTTCTAATGTGGTACAGAATTTCAGCATTGAGACAAAAAAAAAATGAGGAAAGCTTAACCTACAATTACTCATCTAATAAAATCCAGAGCCTTATTCTTAAGCAGCTGAGATAACCAAATTTTATCTGCAATAAGCATCTGAACTTCTGGGACAACCTCCAAACCTTTTATGATATGTCTAAAATACACCCTTTTTAACAGTCCACATGCTCCTTGCCAGTCTTCTACCTCCAAACACAGGCACTATGCAGCCAGCTCTTAATGCATGTGAAATCCCCTGGTAGACACTCTTATTCAGAAATAAAGTGCCCTTGATCTACTGGAGCTTTACTCTCCCAGTTCAGTCTCTCAAATGTGAAAGTTCACCAGATTTCGTAAGTGTAACAGAGCAATAACTTATGTTCTGATTTCTGCACTTTTTCTCCATTTTCCTTAACTCCCCTACGTGTCCCCATAAAGAAAAACCTCTTGGGTGGAAGAGGGACTCACAGTGCCCTGAACTGTAGGAGCAGGGCAGCAAGAGACCTTTTGCCTCTGTCTCTGCCCTCTTATGTTTTATATGCTGCTCCATTCCCCCTCATGTAATTAATCTGACAAGTTTTTGAACAGCTGTCTAACTTTTTCCCTGAGCCTTGGGTAGAAAATTTTTATCTTCACTAAGAACAGCATGGAAAACTTCTCCAAGTCAGTTAACAGTTTGTCTCACTGCGGGTTTTTAAAGTCTGAGTACAGATTTACAGCATGTTTTATGTATATTTTTTTAGTCCCAAGGTCCCTTCTCTTCACAGATACATACACAACGTGTCATGTAGAAAATATAAATTGTTGATTGTACAGGCACTTTCCTCCTTTTTAAACCTTTCCAAAGGTCTTTTTGTTAAATACACCCAGACACCGTTTGACAGATGAGGGGCTAATTGCTCTGTGAATTACCTCTATCGATTCCTGTTTCATGTTGAGCCAAACAAACAAAAGATATTAATGCTTCGAAAAAAATGAATGATGACCTTTCTCTGCAAACACAGCTTGCGGCCTCTGATTATTGGTGATTCCAAAGAGCAGCGGTCAATCGCAATAGCTGTAACGCTATGATCACTATAATAAGCTTGCCTGACCTTCTCTGCCATGTTAAGTGGTTTAAATTTATTTGCCCAACAACACTGGAGCTTTCATTTAAAGTCACAGAACATTCAATTATGTCTAAAGATCCCGGTTATTTTTTTAAAAAATTTGCCTTTTTTTTAAAAAAAAAAAAAAAAAAAGGTGTGCCTCACTTGGCAGTGATAATAACACTGGATACAAGGCATAGCCAAGGAGTTATTTTGACCTGGGTAATCAAGAGTCCTTGTTGTGGCTCTTACAGTGTGGATTTTTCTTGAGCATTTTGCCTTCCCACTGCTCCACCATCTAAGAAGTGTAATTTATTTTTCACTCACTCTTCAACAGAGTTGCAGTTGGGCACTATCTTTGCAGTTATCCCAGCTGGACTAAAAGAAAATCATTATCATTGAATGTAAATGTGGTCCTAAAATCCAGTCCCTGTAAACAAGATTTCCAGGGAAGTGGTGTCAATAGCAGAATTTGTCTACAAGCAAAACTCCTGCAAGCCCTTCATCGATGTTCTCCCTTCATTCTTCCTACTCGGGGTTAGTGTGAGAAAAAAAAGATAGAAATCAGGGTGAGACAAACCTCAGAGGATGAAGGACTTATCTTTTTTGCTAGAAGCAGTCTGCAAATTTGATGGAATATTCTTTATCTTGAGATTTTCACCTCCCTCCTTGGTTCACTGTGGACAAGAAATACGTGCAAGACAATCCTTCGTCCTGATGTCTGTGGTAATTATGACACTGTATCCATAACCTGGGAATAATAATCCTTAGTCCCCTCTTCAAAGTGCTTTTCTAAGTGTTGGATACAGCAACCTCATAAGTCCTTGGGAATTCAACATTCATTTTGATCACTGTTATAAGCCACTGTAGTCTGGTATCAAATGAAGGCTGAAATTCAGCAACAGGAAAATATGGTCTAAATTTCTTAGAGACAAAGATACAGTGTCAGAAATGATTCCTGGGGGAAAAGCAAAGCCAGCAGAAAGCTGTTTGCTTCTCTCAGCCTCATTTTTAAAATTCTATTCACCTTTCCCCCTGCAAGGGAGCAAAACCACTACAGTTTGAGAAACTCCCTCTCCTTCCACACATACCAAAATTCTCTCTATTCCCCCAAAATATGAGTGAGCCTGAAGAGAACAGTCACTGAGGTGACTCTGCTAAGAATCCAAGGCAGGATTAAGAGGGGAAAGGAAGCTCAGATGTGTTGGCAGGCTGGTGGCATCTTTAAAGGCAGATTTGAGTGGTGATGTAGACGTGCTTAGCTTGAGGAGATCTTGGCAGTACAATAAAGCTGAGTCAAGTGCAGGACACTCATTCCCACAAATAAAAAGTGGTGAATCAGGTAGTCAAACCATATACAAGAATACAGGAAGGAGAAATGTGGGGAAAGTACCCTTAAATTTTCTCAGTGGATATATTGGCACAGAGCATGGCTGCAGAGGATGTTTTTGTCTGTGAAAGAAACTTCTTCCCTAAATGAATTTATTATCAAAATGCCCCTGAGGCTGGAATTTAATTTCAAATAGAGCTTAAGTAATCAGACATCTATGTCTTGGAGCTGTGAAAGGCTGAGGCCTGTTGCGCTCTGAGAGATAGATAAATCTTTAACATCAAAAATTAAACTTCTGAGAAAAGGGTGTTTCAGGCTTAACAAAATTTTGATGCATTTATATATCCATATCAGTCAAGGAAGGAACAGTCCTTTAAACCTTTATGTGCAAAATAGATTTGAGTCAGGAGAATGGAGTGAAGGATGAAATTTCAGTGGACAGACCAAGGAAGAAGTTGTCCTTTTCTCCCCAGATATGCAGTTACATCTTCGTGCAGATACTGCCCAGTGTGACCAGAAGGGAAATTCTTTACTTGGAAATTGTACTGTAGGATAAAGCACAATTGTGCATAAATAGATTACTGTAAAGCTTAACTCTAAATAAAAATCACTCTTTATAAATGGTAAACTGAGGCAGAAACTTGGGCAGAGGCACACAAGCTAGAAAGAAAATGAAGAAATCCCATCAGATCCCAAAGTTTCACTTTCAGGGTTCAAAAGCATGATTGAGATGAGGAATTTTCCCTAATTCTTCCTGCTGCATCTTTTTGCACATTTTAAACCAAATATGTTAAGCAAGCAGGTAGGTATTCACAAACCTTGAAATAAAGAGGCAGCTGGCTAAGGACTGAACAGGTGTTGAAAATATGTTCACGCAGTTGTCAGGGTTTTTTGATACTATGGAGACACTGTGGGGTGGGGTTTTTTTGTTTGTTTGTGGTGGTTGGTTTTTTTCAGTGCAGATACCTTCAGCATTTTTCTGTGGACTGCTGAGTGCAGAGAGGGTGAGGAAGGAGAGAAGTGGTGGGGAAGAGGAAATGATTTTAAAACTCAATCCTTCCACAGACCAAAACACTTTTGATTAAGGATCAAAAGTTTGTTGTTATCTACTAAAATCTTTTCATTTGCATAAGGTGTTTGTACTCTCAGGCCAGTCTGTTACTCCCAGCGCTGTTTCATCCTGCAGCCAGTCTTTTTTTCCTCAAAAATGCCAAGAAGGCCAAGAAACACAGGAGTGGGGCTGTTCCTGCTTCTAAGAAACTGATCCAGATCTTCCAAGTCACTTTTACCTATTTCCATGCAGTTGCTCCAGCCCCTTACAACTTCCTTTCCAGTGCATTCTCCTCAGGAGTAAACCAGACATTGAAAATATAGAAGGAATTAATCTTAAAATCTCTGATAAACATTTTAACCAGCTAGAGACCCTTTGAAAGGTATTTCTGACCTCAAAAAGTAGATAAAGTGTGAGCTTTCCCTGAGCCTACCAGCCCCTTGGATTTCAAACAGCATTGCTGTGTTTGGGTAGAGCACAAAACATCTCCACAAACCTGGAGAGAGGTTTCCGTAGCTCCACCAGTGCATCAGGCACTGGGGCAAGTTTCTCACAAGCATAGCTCGTCTGAAACACCATTCCACACCAGCTGGGGATCTGCTCCTTAAGAACAAAGGAAACCAATTACAGCGAGCCCCCAAGGACAGAGAGCTGGCATTTCCTCCCACTTGTGCCTCCACCAAGTCAAAAATAGCTTTGGTTTGGGAGACATCGCGCACAGACGAGGGTTCAAACTGTTCTCAAATTGAGGATGTTGCTCTGCCACTGTTTCTCTGAGAGCAACAGTGGGCCACACTTCTGGCTCCAAGAGGCTGGATGTGATAATACATGGATCTCCAAGTACTTTGGATTTTATAGGACACCTCCCAGTGGAATGTCTGCAGTTGTTAGCTCAAGGGATGAAAAGTTGGTGAAGCTGTATTCCCACAGCCAGATGGGATATAGGACTTTCTCCCTCAGCTGAGAATCTTGCATTTCAAATCCTGTCTAGGTAAATTACCTTTCCAGGGCTGGGTATTTCCTTTTTGGATATTCCTTGGAAGTAACCATCAGGGAATTAACTAACTTCTTAATGGCTTGGTCTGACAAGAAGGAAGGAAACTTGCACTGGTCCAGTGGGAGGCACCACTTCAGGCATCAGCATCCTGCAATTCTTCCAAGTTGGTGAATCATAGCAGTTTACTCTCTTTCAAGGGCAAGTTTCTTCCTTTCAGATAGGCCCAAGGTAGCAAAGGCAGGGCCCAAAATAGTTCCAGCCAACATTTGGCTTTGAAAACAATTTCAAAGACTCACTGATGACTGCTAGGAAGAAGTCTAGCCTTGATCTAGAAGAACTGGACAAAGAATATCTCTTTGAGTCTAAAGTCTGGAAAACAAGGACCTATTCAAACAATGAAACTCATTCATTAGATTTATTTAGTATGTCCATGTAGCATTCCAAGGGAATACACAAGTAGCAAGGCTTGCCTTTTCTTGTGCTTGCTGGAGATTGGAAATAACCAGATACCTGCCTAATTCCCTTACATTATGTTATATTTTTGTATATTATATTACATCAGAATTAAAAGCAGCTACAGATCTTGCTACAAAAGAGTTCAAGGTAGCACCTTCGTCTCTTTACTATAAACAGGACCGTGGCTCCAGGAGCTATTGTGTGGTTTTCTTTACAAAACACTGCCTTACCTCCTCAATCAGTTGGGTTTATGTTTACATTTCTCTGCAGGTTCTATTCCCAGTTCAAAGCTGAGCTTTCCCAGGTTAACTATAGCCTGCAGACTTTTTGAGAAACTAATGTCTGGTGGCTAGACATCCACAATAATTTGGGGCACCATTTGCATCAAGATCTGGTATTGTGTAATAAATGAAGAAAATACCTGGGTAAGTGCTGCAGTTCTTCCTCAAGCTACTCAAAGGAGGGTTGAATATGATAGTGGGTCAACAGGTCTCTATAGATAATAACTCATATCTAATGAGGGAAATTTTCACAAAAAAGCTCAGGTGATAGGAGCTTAGAGTTGCAATTCAGATGCCAGAACTAGAAAAAGTGTCCATTTAGTCTGACCTGCTCATAAAAGGAGACTTTTGAGTCTAAGCCTGGTGTGCCTTAGTATGGTGATGACAAGTTGGAGACAAAGAAACAAATGGGAACAGTGTTTTGCACTGCCCTCACACAGAAATTTTGGGGGCTTTTATCAGAATCATAACAACATTTCACTTAAGATGGAATCCAGATTCGTCTCTTCTTGAGTAGTTACATCCTCTGGTAAAGGTCTGTAAAAGGTTTTCCTTCCTTCCCTAGACTCCAGTAATAGTGATAATTGATTAATTGATTCAAGATAAAAAATCTAGGTTGTATTCCTGGCAGAAGTCACTGTGAACTAAAACCTCTTTATACAAAAAGATGTTTAAAAATGAATTATGGGAAAAGATCAGGAATTACTGCTCTCTTTCCTAAAAAAAAAATATTGGGTTAAAACTCAGATGTTTGAAACAATTTCCTTGAAGATGTTTTAGGTAATATCAGTTAATAAAATCAAAAGGGTTTTAAGAGTCAAATATACTTTCTTACATTTATGTGATTTGTATAACCTTTTGCACCTTTGCCCATCTCAGCAGTAAAAGAGGTTTTGCTACAAAACTGAACTGCCCAGCAGCCAAACACTGCCCTACTGTTTAACAGGCTGCAAGGGTAACAGGCAAGTTATGCTTTAAAAGAAAACACAAAAATGGTTGACATTAGAAACATTTTTCTATAGCAATGTTCATATGAAATTGAAATAAGTATTTGAGATAAATGGCTTGCCTTCACATATATGGCCCATGCAAGAATTAAAATTTGTTCTATGCGAGCAGAAAGAGATTTTTCATTCTTTTTAAGTAATTGTTTAAAAAGTATTCCAGTCCAAATTATGAACGTCAAGCCTACAAAATGTTATTTTTAAACATCAAGCTGTTTTCTTTTACTTAGAGAGAAGCCAAGGAATAAATTGCTAAATATAGTTTATATGTTGGAAAAAGTGACACAACCTTCATTCTCTCGGTGCTGTAAAATATGTAACTTTAAATACAAATTTTACGGAACAGTATTTTCCTCAACAGAGATTTCATTTCACTGAGTGAATCACATTAATAACACTTAGCTTATATAGTGCTTTTCATCTGCAGATCTTCCAGCACTTTACAAAACGTAAATTCATTACCAATATTTTACAGAGATGCAGTAAAGGGATTTGCTGAAGGTTACGGTGAGTTGTAACACAGCTGCTGAAGGAGTGAAGGCCCAAAATCTTGTTCCTTGCCTATTAGAAGACAATGTCCTGTACATTAATTGGTTTTTTGTTCTTTCAGAATGTGTCACTGGAATAATGCCCGGACACTTTATTATGGTGAAGCAAACCAAGTCAGGTATCCTGCAACAGTTTATGATCCAGCTACTGCATTTCTTTGCCCTGTTTATCATTGTGGTGTCTGCATGGACAACTGAGAAAGCCAGAGCTATACACAGAGCACAGCCTGATGAAGCAACTTGAATAAAATCAGGGAAAAAAGAAAGAGAGGTGTGAGTGAGCCTTTGACAAGTGACCAACTGAGTTCATTCTATTCCTTTTTTTTTTTTTTTTTTTTTTTTTTTTTTTTTTGTGGGTTACCTTGGGAATGAAAAGCTTGGTGGAATGACAAAAGGAGGAAGAGGAGATGAAATTAGAGGGTGGATATAGATGGGGTCCAAATAAAACAAAAAATTCCATATAGGAATATTCCAGAGTGGTACATTCAGCTGTGGTGATGGCTTTCTGCAGGGATTTCTCCAGCATAAGCCTCACCATGGCATTTCACCCTTTCTGAAATAGAGGCTGCCCCATCCTGAAATAAGAGAAGGAATGGGAGACGTTAGAAATGAAGATATGAAAGAAATTCCTGATTGGAAGTGCTCTGTAACCACTTTCCCCAACCTTTCCCCAAGCTGCAGTACCTGTCTTTGTTACTTCCTTCTGGCTCTGAGTGGGCTAAGGGAGATAGCCTGGGGATCCACACTATTTCCCAAAAGATACTTATCTTCCTTATTAAAATTATCTGCAATTGATAGGAATTTAAGTGGAGATAGAAAACAGCATCACCCCCAAGTTATCTGTATTCTGCAAAGCAACAATGTCTCCAGAATCTGTGCCTCAACATTTTCCATCAGAAACTTCTTTTCTCAAATATCTTTTATAAAATATTTGGGAAAAAAATAAAAACTGAATATGGGTAGTAGGTAACAAAGAAATCATGATCTTGAGTAGAAAACAAACTATTCTTCAGGTAGTTTTCCAAATTCTTAACTTCAAAGGTAAAGAAATGGGATTTTTGTCCTTTCCAAACTCAAATGACAGAGGTATAAATTTGGATGAAGCATTTTATTCGGGAGAGTCACACTGTCTTTGTGTGGATAGAATTGGGAGCAGCACCTGAAGAACCAGCATGTCAGAGTACACTTGCATTTCTTCCCAGAATTCTTGAGGAGGAAAAAGTTTTCTGTTACTTCATTTACAGTTGTGCTTTTAGCAGTACAATAAAATCCTACGTATCATACCCTTGACAGATGTGGAGTGGTGTGTCTCCACATAAATAGAATTAATTAGATCATTGATTCACAGCAGCTGAAAATCCAACCCTCTATTCTACAGCACGTCAATGTTATTACACAAACAATAAGATTTGCTTAACAAAAATATAACTCTGGTCTTTTCAGGTATCACTGATACTTGATTGTTTCGAGTATTGGCTTTCTGACAGGGTTTGGAATGAAGCCATTTTTATTAATTTAGTTATTTTTGCTGATATAAAAGGTCGTCTATCATGTTAATGATGTATCGGTCTGTGGTACCACCGAACAATAATTACAGAATGTTCCTAATAGTAAATCATTTGTCACAATCAGGGCTCACTACAACAACCTTTTGTTGAGCAATAGAATACATTAGGTGAATGGCAATACACCTTTATGCTTACCAATTAAAGGATCCCACACATACAGCATTTACATGAACTTTACAGTGAAGTATCATGAATTATGAACTGCTGCTCACCAAATCGTGCTAGGTATAGAACTCACTGCTAATTTTTAACTTGTCAAATCATTTATATGTATCTTTTCAAGTATAATTGGAGCTGCAGACAGATTTCCCAGTCTGTCAAATCAGAAGTGTTTGGAAAATTTCAGAGGATTTCAGGGACTTTGAAAATAGACACAAATAAATATTTAAAAGACCAGCTAATCTATTCAGAATGCAAATATGTCCTGTCACTCTATTACTCCATTTAGATAGTAATAAAATTTCTTCTTGTTTTATCCATTTGGTGAAAACTGTAAAAAGATTTTAGTTTAGGAAGGAGGATTCCAAGCTGTAATGACAGGTAGTACACGAATTACTGGCTGGTAAGCTATGAAGAACAATTTGATCACACCCTACTGGAACATCGATTTTACTTCCAGCTGCTGAATGTCATTAACATATATTAATAAACCAGAGGAGAAACTTTTAGTGCTTATTCTTACAGAGTTGCCACATGAAGCTGTATAACAGAGGTGTTTCATGAATTAGTCCAGTCTAAAATGGACAGATTAATCTGCCCTTAAACAATAAATAGATTTTATAATTTCTGGGTTTGGATATATCTCTCCACGTGGTTTTAAGGATCTGGGTTGAGTTCAGGGTCAGTAATCCTGCCCTTCCCTTTACCTTGTAACACCCTGCAGAAGGGAGAGGCCATGGCTGTCACTGGTGTTGTGCCTTTCACAAGCCATTAAATCCCCAGCCACATGAGCCCAGCAATGCCTAGATTGGATAAATTAACCAAACCTGAGAATAGATTTTTTTTCCAGTGGTTCAGGGGTTTCTCACGCTGACTCTTGGATCGAGTCAGCGTGGATTTGCCAGACCACCAGGAGATTGCCCTCTTCCCTTGCGAGGTCCTCATGTGCTTCAAATCATGGTCATCTACTGGATCCTTCCCCATGCTGAACTGGTGAGCCTTTGGCCTCAGGAGAAATGAGGCACACAAAAATGAGAGAAAAAAGCAGATGAGCTGCCAGAGCAGCGCTGTACTCCACCCATATGCCTCAATTATCTCTCCCAGGCCTCTGCAACACCACACGCCACATCAGGAGCAGCAGAGGGACTACCAATGAGTAATTAAACCTCTTATTGCTTTGCATGGCTGAGTAGTTTTCATAACAGCACTGCACAAAACTTGAGATTCGCAGATTTTTATATAAGCTCCTCAACATTTCTACTTGCCTCTCTCTCCTTTTTTAATTTCAACCGTTAGAATAAACTTTATTGTGAACTGCTGGGAATAAGAGGATTTGAGCAGGCAAATGCTAAGATGATTGTTCATTAAACCCAATGACTTTGAAACTGCCTCTGTGTCAATTAAAATAAAAACTGTCAAATGCTCTAAAAGAGCAGCTTTGTATAATAGGAACTCTGTTGAGTTTATTGGCGAAGAAAGAGAGCCAATCCGTGAGGTTATGTAGAGGAAAATAATACACTGTGCTTAGGAATGGTGTCCCATTCTTGCCTGTTTCATCTTCAGTGAGGAAAACTGTACATAACATATGTATTAACACATAAATACATGCATGCACACTTACTGGACTGCTGGAGAAAGAAGGGGTTTGGCCTTTTACTTTGTTTTTCCAGTGGATTTTTTTTTCCCAAGCTAACAATTAGGATTAATTGTCAACTTATAAACCACCGGGTTTTGTTTTGTTTTGTTTCTAACTGGATGCAGATTTAACACTTCGTATAACTTAAAAATGCCATTTTGTTACAGTAGCCAACCAATCCGACAGGGGATCTTCACGCCTGCGTGTCAAGTGTCAGACATAAAATAGCTGTAAAATGGGACAATAAAAAGCGTGTTACTGTAGGACTCTGACAGCCCCCACACTTGGCAATTAGGGAGCCTTCATAACAATTAACAGAATTGAAATCAGATTGAAGAAGTAAGTGTGGGTGCGTGGGATGGACATGATGGAAGTGCCTTCCTTCTGCAGATGTCCTTCTTTCCCCATCTAATGGCAATATGTGCGTGCAGTGGCCATCTCTGGTCAAGGAGAAAACAAACACGAGGCAAAGTAACTGGGTCCTCTTGGAAGAAACAACGCTGGGTCCTCAAGAGAGCAACGAAGAGAAGGAGGGGGGCTATTTAAAAAAAAAAAATTACAAAATTCAAATGTCTCTCCCCCCACCCCCACGAACACCACCCACCCCTCACGGTGCTCTGTCCAGAAGAAAAATCCCTCAGCCGCAATGGTTGTTTTTATTAAATTCTCCTCAATAAAAAGCTCAGGCAGGATTTATTAGGTACTCAGGGCGGACGTTTAGTATTTCGCCAGTTATTAAGTGAAAATCAATAGAAAGCAAAGAAAATGGAAGTCACTGCACTGTTAGCACGCTGTTGTCGCCCAGATATTATGTCGGCTGTCTTGTAGATTCATGACAGACGAAAGCGGCCGGGAGAGAACTCTTTCTGCTTACATTGCAGGAGCCAAAGTGGGGTTATTCATTAGATCAGGCAGCTGGCCAGATGGATTTCCAGTTCAGTTTTACCATTTATCTTAAAAACGCCTGTATCGAGTGAGAAAGAACACTGATATTATGTGATATCGATGGCAGCTTTATGTATCTAAATCAGGATTTATTGTTATTTTGTTCTGAAGACCTTTTTTTCTCAAGAAATACCATTTCACTGGAAGAAAATAATAGCTAAAACCTTGTCAAAGATAACCTTTCATGTTGTTCGTGCACTGCTGGTTGTAAAACAAATAGAACCCAGGGTATAAATAGGTTTAACCACATCCTTACAAATCATTCCCTTTAGGATTTTCTTTCTTTTTTCTTTTTTTTTTAATGGTACAAACATGGGGTTTGTTCATTAGTTGTTTTTCTTGCCAGTAATTTAACTATAAATAACGTCAGCATTTGTTTTAATTGCATTAAAAAGCTCTAGATGTTTAATGTCTCTGAAAGGCCAGAGCAGAAGGGGTTTTTTCTTTTAAGTGGGTGAGTCTGGGGAGGAATTTTTTTGAAGTTTTTAATCTTTTGCTTTTTTTAAAGCCTCCCTCTCTGTTACCAAACTTTTCACCCAGATCATCACAACAGAAGCAACAACAGCTGTTCTACCATCAAAAAATGTGTTTTTAAGAGGCAGGACCAGATCTCTGAAAGAGATTAGCTCCTGCTCAGGCACTAGCGGAAAAGTGCAGCTTTTCAAAAGTTGTCAGCATTTGGCAAGTTCCATTTTCTCCAGATCGTAGAGTTCTTTTACAGGACTGATTTCATTTTGCCCTAATCAGGAAGACAGTGCTGTTCCTCCTGAACCTCAGCTCCCTTACAAATGTGTGTTTGAAATGGTTGCAGCATGAGGCTCTTGTACCTTCCAAAAGCATGGATTGGGTGCTTGGTTTGAACCTCATATAAAAAGACACAAGATTCACCCTTTGACATTTCAGTTTTTGACGGCACCAGGTCTGATGATCAGTGCAGGCACACCATGGGCTGGTGATGGCAATCCCAGCATGGTTTATTGAATTTTTTGTTTGCTGGTCCACAAATAAAACTCCATACTCCAAAATGCAATACCTGAAAAGCCAAACCTACAGTAAAATAAAACATGTGCTGCCAACTTCTAAATTATTTGGAAAACAGTCGTGAGAGGTGGGAGTGGGATTGATGTTCTTTCAGATAAGAATAACAGCATTGGTTTATGGGGGCTTTGATTGCCCACAAAGTAAATTGAAAGAGACCCATTGGGACATATGGAGAAGACTTAAAGATGCCACATCTCCATGACCAAGGCCCTCTTTATGCACACAGGCATTTCAATTCCTTTCCTTCCTCTTAACCATGCTGTTATTAAACATCCTGGCTCTTGATCAGACAGCCAGTTCAACCCACCCAGACCCATGCCTGGCCATGGCAGCACCATCCAGGCTGTCCCAAACAAACTTTGCCCATATCAGGGTCTCTTTGGGAGACTAAAATATTTGTCATGACTCAAACAGCAACTTCAAACACAGTCATCCTTCAAAGAGTGTGAAGTCTGTGGAGCACAGGAAAAAATAAAAGAGCCACTTCGAGTCAGAGAGATTCATACAAGAGAACTTAGAAAGTTGTAAATAACATCACAATCCCGGCAGGAAGAAGCAGAGGCATTGCTTTTACAGTTCTTTCCTCTTTTCCTTCTGAAAGTGTCAGCCTGTCAACATTTCATTGACATGCTGGACAGTTTCCCCTAGCTCAGATGTTTTTCTAGGATTTTTGAGTGTTTAGCTTGTCTTTGTATCCCCTGTACCACGGGAAGAGGAAATCATTGTGCCTAGGATGGAGTTACACGTGTGGTCTTCCCCTAGTGATGGTTCAGCTATTGCTATCCTGCAAAACCCTT
Organism: Irena cyanogastra; assembly: GCA_013397155.1. Classification (NCBI taxonomy): domain Eukaryota; kingdom Metazoa; phylum Chordata; class Aves; order Passeriformes; family Irenidae; genus Irena; species Irena cyanogastra. The sequence continues at coordinate 1,249,171 of VWZV01009807.1, read as the reverse complement.
TGATTTAGCACCAAATCCCAGGCAATCTCCACTGCAGATGCTTAGAGAGGCAGTAGCAAGAGCAGGAGATTTTTCTCAGCCACAAAGGTGTTCTTTCTTGTGCTCAGAATTCTTTAAACACAGGGTGGACACAGTTTATCTTCGCTGTGCACTGTGTTCCTGCTAGAACATCTCTGAGTCACCCACAGGCAAACTGGACCTGGTGACAATCAAGAGCTACTGAAGGACACTGGGACTGGTCACCATTCACACTCCAAATCTTTTAAAAGTGATTTCACCAAGCAAATTAAGAGCCAGAGCATCCACCCAGAGCATTTGTAAGGTACAGGACTATGTGAATACAAGAAAAGTACACATAACTGTGCCTTTTTCAGGCATTTATTTTATATATTTTGATACAGATGCCGGATGAAATTCCTATTGATAAATAAACACAGCAGAAATGTGAACCTGGAGTTCCTAGGTCCCAGGTGAAAGCTGTGCAGCAGTTGCAGTGGTTTCAGTTTTATATAGCCATAGGCAGTGTTTCAATGCAACTCTGAAAAATATTCCTGTTTATTTGTTCTCATCATCACCCAAAATACATTTCTAGCTAGGAAAGTTTCACATTCAATAAAACTAGCCAAGATTCCTCTCTCTAGATAATAAAGAAAGAGTAATGTCTAAAACTGTTTGGCTTGGTTTCTTTTTGAATTTCTGTCCCCCATATACATCCCAGAAGTTTAACAAGAAGATATTCATTCCTCTATGATGGAAATGCCTTTTTCACATTTTGACCAAAGTGACATGTAACAGGGAGCTACCTCCTGAGGGAATTTTCAAGTGTGATTACGTATCTTTCGCCAAAACATTTCAACATTTGCAAAATGATACATTAATTGTTTAGTTTAGTTTTATTAGAAAAAAATAAATCCATAGTTTTTTCTTTCTTGGTATGCAGTTCCTGTGTCCCCTGGTGCTGGCAGTGGCAATTTGTGACTGTGTACAGCAACCTGAACCATTTCTGTCCCAGAAATTTCTTTCCCAGATGTGTTTTTTCTGTAGTGAATTTCTGTTGTCTTTCTTTAAATTTGCTTTTAAAACACAGCTTCTACAGTGAAGCTAAGGAAAATAGAATGTATTCCCTTTAGTTCAAGGTGGAAAAGTCTTCCTCCTCTAGAAAACATGCATATTTTTGAGGAAAGACAATTTTTTAGTAGAAAATATGGAAAAGATTTTTTTTTTAGCATTTTGCAGCACTTTGTTGTTGCCTGATGCTGAAACCTCTGCAGGCTTTTTCTTCCCTCCAATGCCATCTCCACTGCCCCTCCATCCCCTTCTCTTCTCCCATGGGCACCTCTGTGGTTGGTGCAGACAGCTAGAGTCACCCTACAAGCTCTCCCAGAAGATCTCTGCACTCCCTAAGCTGTTTTCCAGTTTTCCACACCAGTCCCAAGGCAGAAACTCAAGTTTTCTTTCTCCCCTCTCCCCGCCTTGTCCAAGCCAGTTTACTAAGTAGTTTTCTCAGTGAGAACATTAAAAAAAAATACTAACACCTGATTTGATTAGATCAAGGCTTGCTTTTCTTTTTTTTTTGAGAATTGTTAATAAAATCACACTTCTGAAAAAAAAAACAGGATGGAATGTAAATGCTGCACTAATTTAATTACACTTTGGCGCTGGGAGACACTAATGTAAATATTCTGGTGAGTAGGCCTAAGACACTTGAAGTAATTACTTAAAGGCTTCCTTTCAAAGAATCTCCCCCTTTTTATTAAATGCCTTTTAACATTAGCACTTTCTTCCTGACAAATTAAATGAAATTTCATTACTCTCCCTGACTTAATGGCATGAGGCTGCCTGCTGCAAGGGAGAGTTAACCCTCTCTGGATGGAAGACACAGAGTTTGCATGCTCTGGTTGGCTCCTGGTGTCACCACATTGCCTGAGCATCCCCCTGGATCCCCATCATCATCCTCAAATGTGCCTCTAAGTTCTGTCTTGTACCCCCTGTCCCTGAGTATCCCATGGATGGATTATCAGATACTCTGGGACTTATGGATTTATCCAGTTTATGGATTTATCCAGCTCTTCATTTTCTCCAGGTTTGGGGGAGCACAGGCTGAAGCTGGGAGCTGATCCTAGAGGATCCTTAAGACATACATCCATAAAATTAAAATCCCTATGAGGAATTTCATAGAATTTGTAGAAATACAATAACAGATTCATATTTATAATGACCATTGAACTGGGTAGGCTAATAATCCAGCATTTCATGATACTACAAAACTTCTAAAATATCACAATTCTGGGACCACGGGCACCTTTAATGCTGCATTCATGTACTCACAAAGAGAACTGAGAAAGAAGCTATGTTGCTGATCAATACTTGTGTGAGCAGATTTACTTTTTGATCAAAGCCCACTTGACCAGTCCATTTTGTAACTTCCCCCTCCCCATTGATTTCTCTTTAAATTAAATAAAAGTGGGGTCAGGTTAGCTCCTGTTTTATTTACATACCTACATAGAATCCACAGGTCCCAGCAGGCCAGCGTCCAGGCAAGGGAGCTGGTGACAAACTCTCTGTCCCAATGTTTATATACTGTCCCTGCAGCACTAGGAGCTGAGCAGAGCTTTTAAAATACCTGTGAGAGCCAGCACTGGTAGGCTGGCAAAGCAAGTGAAGAGGCAGAGAAACAATTGCCCTCTGTCCATGGCATTCCAGGCAGGGAATCCCATCCCGTGGACACCTCCTAAAATGTGACTCCAGAGGTGGGCAGAGCCCAGCAGGTCAGGATGCTCCCAGCCCTCTGGAGGGTTTGATGCTGTGGGCTGCAGCAATTTCACCCCTCAGACAACTTCTGACCCTGCAAGGCAGTCAGTGTGGCACCTCTTATCCAGGTGATTTTGCCCCTCTCTGTTTCTTCTTCCTCTAATTGTGAGATTACTGGAGGGCCACTCCAGAGCCAGCCTCCCACCAGGTGTGCCTCATGTTGACACAGAATCATAGAATGGTTTGGGTTGGAAGGGATTTTAAGGATCATGTAGCTCCAATGCCCCCACCACGGGCAGGAAATCTTCCACTAGCCTTCTCCTCCAGTGTACATTCCTGTTAATCCCCTCTCTCTTGCATTATTGTCCCACAGATGAATTGCTGTGTGCACACAGCTACAAACAGAAATATTGCCCCTTTGCTGGGGGTTCAGCTGTTGCCCCCAAACTGAGCTGATGGAGGGTAGATGGTTCCAGCTGAGCATTACAGCCACCTCTAGCCAACATCAAACAAGTCAGCAAACTCCTCATTTTACTCCAGCAGAGAATCTGGCCTTACATATAAATAGAAAAAAAACTACCGAGCTGCTGTATCAAAATCAATCCTGTCCTGCCTCTTGAAGCTGCCAGAAGCAGAGGAAATTTATGCTAGTTTTAATAATGGCTTTAAAAAGTTCTTTGATGAAAAATTACCTCTGGGTCTGCCTCTTTGGAGTGCGCTTCACCCATAGTACATGAGTTACCAGTGCCAATTTCCATCTTATCACAGATGTCCTTTCTCAGAACGCAGAGTATTTGGTACTGAAAAACAAGGGCCTTGCAAACTCAAGTTCACATGGAACATTTTTTTTGGCAGGGTCCATAGGTCAGCCTATAAAGAAAGAAAATATCCCTGTTTTCTTCTGCAGAGTTATCAGATTTTGAAGAGAAAGCTTTCTCCTCTTGTGAGGTCCAGGTAAAAGTTCACCCATTCCCTGGCTGCTTGCTTCTGACAAACAAAAATTAAGGACCTGAAAATAACTGTTTTATCTGAAAAAATGCTAAACATCCCAAAACAAACATTCAGCTGTGCTGCTGCCAAATTCCACAGTAAGTAAGAGAGCTGCAGGCTGAGACAGCTCTCGTCTCTCGCTGGGGAATAACGGGTAAAGTTTGGCCAGCTGCCCCTTGCAGCCCTTGGGGGACCCACAATCCAATTGCAGTGTCTTAGCGGATGTGAATTTCAAGGTTACACCTGGGTGTTCAAGGGCAGGGCCAAGTGTAATCGGCACTTAGATCATAGATTAATCTTATTTGCCATCTATTAGGTTTGATTCCTGCTTCCCGCTCTCCCTCCCTAAAGCCAGGATTATTGTGATAGTTTAAGATAATGGATTCTAACGGAAGAAAGGTCACGCAGGCATTGAGATTTAGAACCTTAAGATAATATGATTAATCTAAAAGCTTCTTTCTAAAAGGGGAGGGTACACTCTCATACGTTTAATTGAGGGGAGAGAGCGAGAGAGAGGGAGGGAGGGATGGAATTAGCAACATGAAAGGAGGAGTGAAGGATCCTACTTTTGTCAACTGCAATTAATTAACATAGTGAGGAAACCATTCATTTTCAAGCTGATAAAACTGGTCTTTTTTTCTTTTAAATCCCTAAAAGTGATGATTATTCTATTTTTAGACTTTTTAATTGTGAGTCGTTAATTGATAAAAACATGCGTATTGATTTTCAGGGATACATACATGACAAATACAAACTACCTGGGGTGAATGCAGATATGCATGTAAAAATTCATGTGCTGAGGGATGGATTTTGCTGTATAAATGAGATATTCTAGTATCAGGTGCTTGGATTTTATAGGCACTGTAAGAAAATTCCACAATAGAGAAATACATTGTAATAAGTTCATAGAGGTAGCCAAAATGTTCTGGGGACTATGGAGAGAGACTCGCTGTCCCAAAGAACCAGCAATGCTATATTGCTGCACAGTGTGACATAATAAAACCTATCCTTAGTTATTTATACTGCCTGAGATTATCAGATAAAGGAGTTTTAGAACAAAGAAACAGTCTCTTTGTTATTTATGCCGTTTATTTACTTGGGTATTTGGATAACCAAACATTAAAAAAAATAAAATTATCTCCTTATGTTCAGCACATGTTGTTTCAATACCACAGGATTTTTTTTCAAATATTTTTTGAAAAATGTCAGTCATATTTCTATTCCATTTTTAAATCATAAAAATATTTCCCTTAAGATTTATAAACAACTACTGAATACTAATAAACATGTTAAAGGCCCAAATCAGGATTGCTATTAACAAGCATTTCTGTATGATGACCCTGCCCACCCACTGACTTAGAATAATAAAGTGGAAATACTTTTCAACTGACTCCTGGCTCTGAGATCTTTTGTCCCATCCTGGAAACGTTCAAGGCCAGGTTGGATGGGCCTGAGCAGCCTGAGCTGGTGGGTTCACCCCTGCCTGTGGCAGTGGTGGGGGCTGGAATGCTGGCTAAGGTCCCCTCCAGGCCAAACCTTTCCATGGTTTCGGGATTCTATGATTCCCTGGTCCAAATGTCATCCTCTCCTCACTAAGGTGCTTTTCCCCAGTCCAAAAAATTAAAGTGAGATACACACACAGCCTTGTTCCCACTCTATAGGACTTTGTGCAACCACTTAAAAATCATGGAAAGGGTCACTGGTGTTGGGAATCCCATAGGGAAATGGGGTGCTCTGCATTTCTTGGGTCTGGACTTCCAAGTTCTGGGTTAATGGTTGGACTCACTAATTTTAGAGGTTTTTTCTAACCTAAACACTTCTATACTGGATGGATTTAGAAATCTTCACTGTTATGTTCCTTGGGGCTCAGGAGGCCAACCCCATAACCCCAGCACCCTAAAGTGCACCCACATGTCCACGTGCACATTCCCAGAGCTCACTCACTTCCTGGGGTGCCCACCCTGCCTGGAGCAGAGCCAGGATGCTGCCACAATCCCTGTTAACATGGAGCCCCTCATCTGAACCCCCTCCCTTCACGACCAGTTTCGTCCCTTTCCACAATCCACCCTCTCAGCTCTCGCACAGAAAGGAGGGCAGGAGAATTTCCTTTCTTCCTGACCTTGCAGCCTGACGAGGAACTGCTGGTGAGATTATTCCTAGAAACTCAAGAACCAAAGCAAGTGTTACTGCTGCCGTGGCTGAAGGGTAATGTAATTAGAACTTGAGCTACGACTGCTTAATACAACCTGTAATAATAATATATGTCTATCATCATTCAGAGCTATTCTAAGACTCAGAGCAGTATTAAAAGCCATAGGAAATAATTAGTAGTGAAGAGGAATTGTGAGTTGCAGGGTGCTGCATTCACACAAGAACCAGCTGCATATGGCTTTAAAAAATGACTGTCTCCAACATATGCCATTCCTGCAAGAGCATCTATAGATAAGTTAATATAAGAAAAGATAAAATCCCACGAATGGATTAAGCTATATATTAAGCTTTATAATTCTGTGGATGACTGAGGGAAGGACATTAAACTGAGGCTGGAGAGACAGAGGATGGAGCACTTAAGATCCAACTGAGGGTATGCACAAGTGAAATGGTTGCTGCAGGTTTTGCACTGAGTTTGTGAAAATGTGAGTTTTTAACAGGTAATGCTGCTCTGTGAAGTGTTTTAATGGAGCAGGAAATACAGGTTTCCCAGGGAAAAGAGCAGTGAGACCAGACAAAGTGCTGGGTGAGCAGATCTGCAGCAGCTGGATATACCTTTGAGAGGGGATGAACAGGAGTAGGTAGAGGTAGGGGTTGGTCACAAGTAGTGATGGATAGACACACAATTCAGTCAGAAATTCACCTTCCTTTTCAAGGTGCCACATTAGCACACAGTTAATTGTTTAATAAGACATTTGAGAGCCTCTGTGTTGTTCACTAGAGTTCTAATTTGCCTCCACAGAAGTGTCATATTTTAGCCACGTTGTCATCACATTCCTTCAAGAGACTGCTTAATTCTGATGGCAGAAAAATAAATAATTAGGCCAATCCATATTTTTAAAAAATTCTCTATGAAGCTGCAAAACAGAAGAGGACATTTAAGACTGCCTGAAATTCATCACTTGGGACTGAAGGACATGATCCTCCAAAACTCCTTGGCCAGGGACACCAGACATTTAAACACACACACATCAAGTCCATAGACACTTCCACTGGCCTTGGTATAAAAGTAAAGAGGTTTATGACTCTTTTGCTGTGTCAGTACCCAAAATTTGGTGGCTCTGGGGAAAGCACTTTTCAGGCATCCCTTTCAGAATCAGTAATTGTATTTTTAGAGAAGTGTATTTCCACAACTGGCTTTGAGCTTCAAGTTCAAGCAACCCCAAAGGTTCAAAAGCAAACACTAAAATGTCTGTTATTTTGTTTTTTCTCCCCCAGTTTTTGCAGGATTTGTGACCCACGGTGCTGCAAGGGGGGAGCACTTTGTTAGAGCCATAAAGGGGATTTTGCTGTGAGACATTCAGAAAAAATCCTCTCACTGTGAAACAACATTAGCAAATCTCCAGGCTGATGTTCTGTCTATTGGTAGATCAGAAACAAATATTTCCCATGCTAGGGTGCTCCAATATTGCCCAGAAACACATTAACACCAGTAAACAAGGGGTACTCCATCACTTCCACCCTCATAACACAACCATCAGTTTTTGAAGCATGCAGACAGCTTCAAAGCTGATAACAAACCTAGGAAAGACTTCAAGATGGAAATTAGTAGAATAAATGAAATAGAAAAGGAAACTCTCTCTGTTGCCTGGGACCTGGGGGGTTGCACAGACATGTAAAAGCTCCCCATGGAAGGTTTCTTTCCTACAGAACAGGGCTGCATTTGGAAGTGTTGGTCCCCATTTCCCAGAGATGAGTCCTAAACTCTGCCACCATAGGAAAACTGCCTAAATGCTTTCATTCACCTCAGCAGAAAACATTCAGCAAAATATTTCCCCACTCCTCCTTCATTCAGCTGCTGGGATGGGAATGTTTTTCACCTTCCTTGGAAGTAGTTGTCAGCTCTCTTGAGCCTCTCCAGAGGAAAAGGCTCTGACTAATATATGATGTGCTTATTCATCCCAGACGTAGGGCATATCATTCTCGAATGACTGACAAGCGTTCTGAAATGAAGAGAGCTCCAAGTGTGCTCTAATAGTGATGGGAAGCATTTCTAGTCAAACATAAAGCAAATTAATGTGAGCCCCCACTGCACCTTTAATCTGGAAATGTCATAAAGTAATAAGCAGAGTGACCCTGGCAATGTCTAAGGTTGGATTTCAATAGATTTACATCTTAAAGGGCAACTACATATTTTTAAGTAGTAGGGCACCAAATTCAGAGCTTCTCTTTCACCAGTGCAAATCTGGAGGGACCCCACCAGTCTCAGGTACAACAGAGACCAGTGGATGATCTTATTTTACAATCTTCATTACAATAATACTCATCTCTATATCAGTGGGCAGCTCCCCCATTAAAAAAAAAAAAAAAACCTTGGCCCCTCAATATCTCTCATTAACTTCAGAAAGGGCAGACTCCAGTCTGCGTGTCTCCTTTCAAACTAGTTTCATCAGAAGTATATTTAATTAACACACTCTTTTGATTAGCATTCAGAATGAAAAGCTGTTTTGAGCAGCTCCCAAAACAGAAGATTCAGTAATACAGATAAAAAGCAATAGACTACAGGTCACATCCCAGTGCAGAAGAAACAGTTTTCTTCCAGAAATGGAGTATCAATCCAGACCTGAGCCTTCTGTTGCTGTAGCAAATGCCGTATTTTCCAGGTGAATAAATGAATAAATGCACAAAATACTCAAAGCAATGACACCTGAGGAAATTCTTTAAATTATTTTAATCCCTCTTTTCCATCAGTCTTATTTAGAGCCTTTTGTCTTCCTTCTTAAGACCTATTTTAAATGAAGGACCCCAAGAAATCCATTTCCTAACCAGATGCAACATTCTTCAAGCAAATTAGGAGACCAAAGCAGTGAACATTGATGGTGAAGTGGCAGTGACTCCCATGAGTTCTGCAGTATTTGATGCCACATCACGGAGGAGAAATGTGCTATACTGGGACATCCAGTAGCTCTTTTCAGTGTTTGCAACTGTTATTTGCATTGTCTGCACAACCTTTGCTGTGCTCAGCCCACACTGGTGAAGAGCTCTGGTCATGATCCTGCTGCATGTCATCCTGAGCCATCCCTGCCTATAGGACATGACTTTGGGAAAAATCTCTTCCAGCCACAGCTGGGCACCTCTCTGAGTGAATGGATTGGTTTTCTCCTGATGGGAACCCAGGATGAATTCATATGGAAGCACCTGTGGCTAGGAATCCAAAGCTGAAGGAGGAAAACAGGGAGAGAAGCAAAATGAGAGCATTGAAACACAGTTCCATCTCCTGCAAAAACAGAGCTCGGCTTGAAGAGGCAACACATGCTCAGGGGATGGAAACTCAGCAAGCATGAAAAAGTTAATGCAATTCAACAATTTACAGCAAGATTTCATGATAAAGACATCTATTCATTTCTGCACGAGGAAAAAAAGTAAGATAGTTGCATTTTTGCATTAATCCCCTACTCTACCTGCCATTTTCTCTAAAACACAGGAAATTATCGAGAAAAGATTGATAAAAGAATGGGGGAGAAAGGCATCAAGTAGCAGGGATATCATTGTATTTGTGTGCTTTCACTCAATACGGGATTAGATTTCAGCTTAAATCATTCCAGGCCTTGTAAAAGAAAAGAAAAAAGAAAGAAAAAGGAAAAGAAAATACATTTTGTGATGGTTTGACCCTAGATATTTGCCAGGTGCCCACCAAAGAAGCTTCATTCCTCCCTTACTCAGCCAAGGAGCGGAAAGAAAATGTAGCAAAAGCCTCGTGGGTCAAGATAAGGGCAGGGCACATCAACCAGGTAAGGTTTTGCTTCTTGAAATTCCAGTCACTGGTATCAGTCCACCGAGGAAACGGAGAGGCAGAGGTGTGCAAAAGCATAGTCTGTCCAACAGTTATAGCAGGGAAGGGAAGACAGAGCCTTTGGAGCAGCAGGCACAGAGTGGCCATGTAGCCCTGAGGCGGTGGCAAAGCGCCCGGCGCTCAGAAGTGTCAGGGACGGCTCCTGTTTGAATTACTGGGATCTGCAGGAGCCAGGCACCTCTTGAGGAGAGGTTCTGAAATGTTATGGTTTCCCCCAATGTAAAATGGGGTTAATCATACATCCCTAACTCACAGGGGTGTTGTGAAGATTGATCAGTTAATGTTTGTACAGAGCTTTGGAAATGTAAAGTGCTATATAAATGCTAAGGATTATTATGTTCCACTCTTTCTCTGCAGCTGAACCCTTTGGGGAAAAGGAAGAAAAATCTATTAAAAAGTGCTACTTGCATTTTATATCTCTGCTTCTTTTTCTCTTTCTTGATGCTTTTAGTAACTTGGGGGGGATGATCTCTAAAAAGGATTTGTGGGCTCACGTTCTGAATCCTCTGCCAACCTCCCTTACCAGCAGCTAACCTCGTTTTCACTCATACATATTTAAGGTGGGATATGACATCCTTTAACTTACACCTATACCCCACAGTCAGTGCTTGAGTTCAAACCACAGCTTCTAATGCAGGATAGGTCCCTCATCCTTGCTCAGTTAGAACACGGTGTGGGGCTCGTGGACCAGATCTTCCACTTGGATTTTGGGTTCCCCCAGGAATTGGCTGCTGGATGATGAGCCAGTTATGTGGTCCAGCTCATCCCTAACTGAACGTTAAGGAACATATTTAGCCCTGTGAGAAGAGCCATCTAGCTCTTGGTGACTGGTGTCTGTGAGTCCTAAGTGTAGATGTCATGGGCAGAAGCACCACTGGAAATTGTCCCTAAATTTAAAAGTATGGAAGAAATAGATGCACAAACAAAATCCATTCTGTCAAAATCAAGAGTGACTGTGGAGTCATTTGTTCAATATTTCTATCTCTTCAAGCAGGAGAAACTTGGGGCTGTTTAGCCTGGAGAAGAGAAGGTTGCATGGAAATCTTATAGTGGCCTTCCAGTGTCTGAAAAAGACCTACAAGGAAGCCAGGAAGAGATAAGGCAAAGAGGAATGGCTTCAAACAGAATGAGAGAAGTTTTCGATTATGTTTTAGGAAGAAATTCTTCCCTGTGAGGGTGCTGAGGCATTGGAACAAGTTGTGCAGAGAAGTTGTGGATATCCCATCCTAGGAAGTGTCCAAAGGCAGGTTAACAAGGCTTTGAGCAACCGGGTGTAGTGGAAGGTGTTCCTGCCCATGGAAGGGTGTTGGAGCAGGGTGACCTTTAAGGTTCCATCCAACCCAAACCATTCTGTGATACCAGTAGATAATACAACCCTACCTAGAGAAACAATACCTTGTTCTAGAGCTAAATCTCCTGCCTGACACATAAAACCTTTAAACCCCACAAACACAGCGTGTCTACAGGTGTGTGTGAATTGTTCACCCTGAGCACGCTCTACAGGAGAGCTGATGCCTTCCTGGACATAACCCACTCCAAAACTTCAGCATGTCAAGCACAGTGAACATTGTCCTGCACACCAACACACACAGAGTGCCTTGTCCTCTCTCTCAGCCTTCCCTGACACTTAGGATTAGACCAGTAATACACCGAAACCAGTGGAAAGATCCCTGTTGGTCCCTGGTCATGGTAATCCCTTTAGATACAAAGCTGATTAAGTTGCTTATGATCATACATGGAAACAATGGCTAAACACAGGCAGGTGGCACTCGCCAGCCCCAGTGCCATCCCCAGCTCTGCCTCCTGGAAAGATGTGGAACAGGACCCAGGATAAAGACTTGCACACCAGAAAAGTGTGGAATTAAACTTCCATTTGCTACAGTAATTCAATCAGAGGATTTGCAAGGATAAATTAATTAAAGGAAAGACGGAACAACAGCACAAATGGTCTCAATAACACACTTTAGCCCACAACGATGTTGTTACAACAACGTTTTAATAAAGAAGTGGTTCCTTTTTTTTTTTTTTAAGGAAAACCCCCTCTCAAGCAAAATCCTCTTCAAGTAAGAGCTTTATTATCTCCAATTTCTTGGCAGCCACTAGAGTAAAGGTCACTTAATAAAGTGCATTTATTCCTCATTGCAGGAAAACAATATGTCATCCCTGTGTTCATTATTTACCAAATTGTCTTCATTTTTTTCTTCACCTGCTGGGCTTTGGGCTATAAAAATAAATAATATTGTAAAACTAAGCCAGGTATTTTTATAAAGGATCAGAATTTGTCAAACATGCTCAGTTCACAGGGAGTAAAGGAGGGTGGAAATCAGAGCAGTGGTGCTGAATGATTCATCCTCAGGAAAAGATATCCAGTTAGAAATGCAGACAGGGAGAGGGCTGAGTTTAAATAAGCTGAGAAAGAGTCATAAACTGTGAGTGTAATCACTGCTAATAGCTCAAAATGCATGACAAATAACAGCTGAAAAGAGTCATTTCAGGATTCTCTGATCCTGTGTTAACACTTGACCAAAGAAAAATTCAGATCTGAATTTTCTTTTTCTGATTCAGAGCCCAACTTATCATTTGACCTAATGAATCCTTGAATAAAATAAAAATAAACATTTCAAATCTGATTACAGATTTCAGGATCTTCAAAGAAGGTACCTGAGAGCACAAATAGTCAACAGGTTTTAGGGTGTAAACAAAAAATATCACACATGGGAGGTTCATACTTTCACTCTGATTCTTTTAACACTTTTCTCCCTCTGGCCTCTCACTTTCACCTCTGCACATCCCCAGCCCCAAGGTGAGCGAAATGGCACAAGATAAAGCTAGAAGGAGGTTAAAATCTTTACGTTTCTTAACACCATTTTTTTTTTAGCAACCATTTGAATTTTTATCCCGAGCATTTTTCAACCAGCTCCAGACAAAACTAATAGGATATGCATCTACCACATCTGCAACTTTTTAATTTGTGTATGTTGCATCCTATTTCCCTGCTCTCCATCTGCTTGTTGTCTTTTTAAGCTTGGATGGTGCAGCAAGTCTTACACAGGGGGGTGCTGAGGGGCTGGAGTCTGACTGCCTGTATCCCCTTTCCAAACCACAGCCTTGCTCCCTGGAAATGCGCCCCTCCATTCTCCTCACAGTGCCAAACTCCATGAGACTAAGGTTAGAGCTGGGGGAAGATTTTATGATGACAAGGCATTAATTCAGATGCATCAGTATCCCCGTGTTGCAGGTGTAAGTGCAATAAAATCACCTTACTAGGAGTGTCCATGAATTTCAGGCTTGACCTTAAACACTTCAAATGGCAAAACTTTACTTGTGCCTACAGTGCGTTCATCCCTCCACGAGTTAGGGGAGCATCCAAAATGTAAAGCTAAGCCTTTAGGGGGTTAATATGCCAGCTGGAATAACTCCTTTGGTTGAAGTTTATTAAATCCAGCCAGCAGACTGTCTGATTGCTAATAGGATTTCCAGTGTAATATCTCCTTGTAAACAAAAATACTGCACTTATCTGCTGGGCATCTCGGTTGCGTGCGTGCGTGTGTGCGGATGCGCGGCCCTATGAATCCCTTTTCTGCATTTATTAAGCATCAGGAAGTAATCTCCTCATGGTGCAGCCAAATGTAAAACCAGAAAACTCTCTAAAGCAGCCTGTAGCATGCAAAGCAAATCCCTGTAAAAAGCAGGTCCTCGGTGGAAAATTTGCTGAGTTCTTCAGAAAGCGTATAAAGATATTTGGCCTCTTGTTCCCATGTGGAACAAAGTTGTCTCTCTTTTGTGTTTCTTTTCTATCCATCTGTTGTTTCTTGTTTTCCTCCACATCCCACAAATGCACAAAATTTTGTCCCACCATTTTATCCTCATGCACTGTGTCCCTATGACCCCAACCTTGCCAGTGTCCTTCTGAAGAGAAGTCACATTTTGTCAGCTGCAAGCAGTCAGGATTATCAAATGCTCTTATAATTTTAACAAGATCCCCTCTCATTCACTTCTTCTTGAGGCTCAACAGGCCCAGCTCCCTCAGCCTTTCCTCACGGGAGTGATTTTCCAGGCTCTTGGCTAATTTAGTGGCTCTCCTGGACGTGGAGCTGCATGAGTCCTTGTGCTGAGGAGCCCAGAACTGGAGACAGCAGTGCAGACGTGCCTCACCAGGCTGAGCAGAGGGGCAGGATCACCTCCCTTGACCTGCTGGCCATGCTCTTTCTAGTGCATCCCACTGGCCTTCTTGGCCACAAGGATACTCTGTTGGCTCATGGACAGTCTGTTGTCCACCAGGACCAGAAGGTCAGTCCCCAGCCTCTACTGGTGATACAAAAAGATATATTATCAGATAATAATCTTTAATATGTTGTTACATCCTAAGTTTATGCTTTTGTCATAGTATGAAAAGTCTCTGTCTTAAGTTTCCCATAGGAATTACCACATGTAAAAGAATGACAGAAATAGAAAACTCATGTTATGATACCAATATTGGGTAGTGGTGCCCCCTGAGCTGTCACTCACAGGTAATCCCATGCTGCTTTCCTGTTTCTTCCCAAGGCTAGGACATGAACAAGTAGCAGAAGCAGCCCACAGCCATGGTGGTTCTGTGGATGGGAAAGTCATGGGAACAGCTGGTGCTTTAACCCAGACATTTCTCCCTCCACACCTCAAGGCTCCTTTGCTGTAAGAGCAGGAACTTTCCTCTTGTAACTTCTAAGTAAATCATTTGAGACTCAGGCACTAACATAAAGTCACCTAAATTCTGCACAAAACTGTAAAGCAGTCAGGATGGAACAAATGCCTCCAAAGCTATTGCTGTTATGAATTCAGGTATTTTTTTTTAGTCAACAGAAGTTGTCCAGCAAAGAGCATTTCAGGAGTGAAGTGGTGAAGGCACAGGCAGGCAAGTGCATTGAATTCCTCTTCTCCATAAAGAAACACTTCCTGCATTTGCTGGCAACCTCACAGACAAAGCTGAGACCACTTTTTCTTGCTCACAAGGAGTGACCACAGGGGCTCTGCCTTGCATGTATGAGGATAAGAACCCACATTCTGACACCTGAATAGAGGCACAGACTGGATAGGCCAAACTCAAACACCTGGCACGTTTCCTGGTTGCCAATTCAAACTGCTTGAGATACCTATTACACAGAGAAAAGTAGTTCCCAATCTTAGCCTAGAAATCCACAGACTTTTTTTTTTTTAAATTAAAAGCAAATAAGACTCCTAAATTGCAACCCTCACTTATCAAACGGCTAATGTTATCTCATTCCGCGGTTTTAGCCGGCTCTCCCCAGTGGTCTGCCAAATAAATACCATTCTTTGTTTCATCCAGATTGATCTTCAAATCAGTCTGCCCTCCACCCAGCTTCTATCTTCTGAAGACACTAAATGTATCATTCTAGCACATTAGTGTAATTGCCTATAATAGAGATGTGCAGTTAGAGGTAATTTACATGCACATATGCCTAACAGTGCCCTCACATCCTCATTGAGCATAAGGGATGGCAGGTAGAACCTTGTGAATGAGTCAGATGAACACTTTCTCATTATTATTCTTTATATATTTCTTTTTTTCTTTTTTTTTCTTTTTTTTTTTTTGAAGAAAAGGAACAAAAGGACAAAAGTGATGTCAACAGCATCTCCATGTACTTCTGTGAGGGGCCACATTTTCAAAACAACTCTTGCTAATAGAAGAAGCTTTGCTGACAAATCAGAGCAGTTGTGTGTATTTACTCCATAGCTCGAATCCCACTAGGACAGACCCTGTCCTTCATGGAAACCTGAAATGATGGGAGTAAAAGAAATATGAAAGCTTCAATAATTACTAACCTGATTGTCATGTACTTACTCCACAATTACGTATCCAGAACCCCAAAATTCAATATAATAAAAAACTTCATGTGATTTTCTGCATCAATGTTTTCATAAAATCCTCACCAACACTGTCCTTGAGGTCCCTAAGGATAGCTGAGTCTGAAAGACCTATAATGAAGTGTATCTAAAGAAAATGTTTTGAGAATTTCTATTTTAATGGGAAAGAAAAAAAAGAAATTAAAAAAACCTCTTACACCAATTTCCCATATAACTTTACCTTTATTTTTCTAAGAAATTCCTATGGATTGTGTCCCCTCCAATAGAAATAGCTTTTGCAAAAGATTGTAAAAGTCTTCCCTCTGGAAAACAGGAACAGGAACTCTTACACGAGTTTATGGGAGCCACACATTCTCTGCAAGTAAAAATTTCATTCCTAAAAGAAGCTGGTTTTTTTCAACAAGTAGAAACTGAACTTAAAAGAAACAAAAATGTGGTTTAGGATTCAAATTATATGTTTAGTAAATGATTGTACTCTCTCTTAATATCCTTCTACTACTTTTGCATTTTCCACATGCAGAGTAATTCCCATCCCCCTTTGCCATGGAATGTTCTGTGGCACCCAGGCTCAGCTTCAGCACACACATGACAACAAGGCATTTTGAGTTAAACAAAAAAGTTACTTGATGTTGAATTGAAATCCCTGCACTGGATTTTAAACCTGGCCAGATTTTACTTTCGGTGCCATAGAGAGGATCTACCCCATTGAGTCATGAAGCTGAAAATAAACCAAACCTAACATTTAAAATATGATTTTGTGCAGCTGAGATGCTTCTTTCATACCTCATTGAGTAATTTGCAATGTAAAACTGCTGCCATAGAAGATCCTCATTCAGTGATTTTTATATGGATCTTGCTATTTGGGGAGAGGAAGCAGAAAGAACCAAGAGCCTGCTCTAGAGGAGGTGTAAATCAGACTATTTCTGCTGAGGACCCAGTCTGGAGTGTCAGAAGCTTTTCTAGTCAAGTTCTGAAAGTGTAGTGTTTTCTTATGTGTCCAAAATGATTTAAAAACTTGCCTTATATCTAATTTTTAAACAATCTTCCCACCAAAAGGACTTTTGTAGCTGGAACTCTTCACCCTCACACTGTAGAAAATCCCTTATGCTGTATTAGTGGGGAGGAAATCTTTGCAAACCACCCTTTGGAGAGTTTCATACAGTCTATAACTCTGGAGGGAGCAAGATTTGAGTCCTCTTTCTCATCAGAGCACAAACCCAGGCCACGTGGAGAGCCCTGCTGGGGAATTTGAGCTCCCTTGTGAGCACCATGCCAGGCAGAGACCTCCTTGCTTGTTGTCATTGCAATAAATCTCAATTTTTTATGTTCTCCATAGTGATGAGGCTCAGTGGGAGGCTTCAGGCTCGGTGTTGATGACTTTGGTACCAACACACTTACACCCTAAGCCTGTTTCTTCAGCCTTCTGCTGCAGGGACTCTCTGTGGAGGAGAGACATGGTTGGGAGAGCTACGGCAGAAGGGAGACCCTGACTCCTCACAGGCAGACACAGATCCGTGCACAGAGACGTATTGCAGAACAATAGATCACAGTTTTTTTTATGGCACAGGTCTCTCTCCACAAACTGAAATGCTTATGTAAGTAATCATTGACTTTTAATCTGTATTAGTGGTATAAATGGATGGGGCAGAGGCAAGCAAATTTACACACGCTTAAATAAGGAGCTTCCTCAGGGACTTCCCTCTTCTTTCTTCGCCACTGTCAGGTACATTTTCTCTGCCTTTCTCTTGTAACTTTGTCTTCATTGATTTTATAATAAACCACATATTTCAATGATCAGCAATTTTTCAGATACAATGATAATACTTTTGCTCTTATAGAATAATATTTTGCACTCCTGGCTTCTTCCATTCAAGTATCTCAAGCACTTTGCAAGCTTCACTTACTTAATGCAGATCAATTACAGGCAGCACCTCTTTTAATAACTCCGCTTTTCCTTCAAGGGAATTGCATTTGGCAAACCTGAATCACGGCTCAGTGTTAACATAAACACACAAATAATCCAATACAAACATAAATGACTTCCCTCCTTCACAAAAGGCAGCATGGCACGTGGCATTAACCACTAATCCGAGCTTCCTGAGATTACTCTTTTTTTGGTTTCCCCAGAAATGAAAGCGTGTTCTGATTTTCCTCCCGTCATTTGTTGGGGTGGAGAAGTTGTCACTAGGAAGCCTGAAACTATTCCCATCTCCTCCATTCTCAGCTGTCATCAAGTCCATGGTTGAAGCAGGATACCTCAGCCTCTTCTTCCCCACACTTGGGGTTTCGAGATTGAGGAAAACCACCACTCTTCCACGCATTATAAAACTTTTAGCAAGAGGCTAATGAAATGCAAAGCTTTCTATAAGGCCAACACTAGCCTTCCTATCAAATCATCTGAAATATTTATTTGCCCTCTTGAATAATTGATAGGGGCATCAGCTCTCTCGGTCAATTGATTTATTAAGGGACTGTTTGGAATTAAACAGCTTAAAGATATTAGATTTAGCAGCGACCTTGCTTGTTAGCATATTCATTTACCTACGGGAGCTCCCATTAGATATTGTTAATACATGACGTTCCCAGTCACGGCCTGGATCTCCTCAAATTGCATTAACACTGGGCTGTTTAGCCACAGAATAACAGGTTTGATTGAGTGCTTGGGCTCGGCGTAATTAGATTTTCCTAGAAAAGGGGGAACTATTTTAATGCTGCGTGCGTTGAGCTAGATATGTCATCAGCATTACTGTAATTGGCAAACAGGAGCTTTGGAGACCTGGCTGTGTGTGAATGTTTGTGTTTATGGCTTGTCCTGCCATCGTCACAGATGCCATATAGCAGCCCTGCTTATTTTCGTGTGCATGACACTGACAGAAAGTTGCTGGTCTCTTTAATACACATCCTGCTTGAAATTGGTGAACTATTCCATACTGAATAATGGGATCAATCTATTGTTAGTTAAAACTGCTAATTATTTCTTGTACTGAAAAGGTCATGGAACTGGTTAATCAATGATGAAAACATAGCAAGTATTGGTGTGTTTTCATTTTATGGGTTTGTTAAATATACAGGAATGTAGAATCATAGAATGGTTTGGGTTGGAAGGGACCTTCAAGATCACCTCATTCCATCCCCTGCCATGGGCAGGGACACCTTCCACTAGAACAGGTCCATCCAACCTGGCCTTGAACACTGCCAGGGATGGGACATCCACAGAGAAAGATAATCTTCCCAAGCTCCCTCATAAACTCTACCAAAAAGTTACCAGACAACACACTTACACCCCTCTACAGCACTTTCAGCAGGGCACAGCCCTGTACATTTCAATTATTCCAGCACAAAATGGAGTAACAGAGCAGGGAATCAGGCACTTCATTTTTAATTACACACACCTTGATATAATTAAAGGTGCACACAGGTAATCAAATGCTCACTATCCATGTCTAACCACAAGAGTCCTTGAGGGTCAGACAATACCTTTGGATATGTACGCATGAAATTGCCATTGGCTTTAAAAAGCTCTGTCTGCCAAAACTCTGTTACAAGTGTACCTGGAATTCTGTACTGGACGCTGAATTAGCAGGAACACATGAGCAGAGCCCAGGGAAGAGCTAGGGAAAAAAATAATAGAACATGGAGGAGTTTCATAAATCTGAAGGAAGCACAAGTGTTCTTTGTGACTTTGAAAGGCAAAACCAGAGAGAAATGGCTGGAAGATGTACTCAACTGGTCTGTAAATTTCAGTGAGTGCTCAGTGTGGTCAATGGCAGCATTGTCTCCACCACCAGTTTGATTATAAAGATTTAGGATGGCTCATGAAAACACAGTTGTTCACAGCCAAGCCAGGAAGCTAACAACGAGCCTGTGTTTCAACAAGTTTGGAAGCTACTGATGCAATTACAGAGGGCAGGGAATGTATTTATTTATATGAGTAGGCACACATACATACATTAGAGCAACTTGTTCAGTAGAAATGGGACTGAAGTTGCTACAGGAGAGAAGTGCTGTGGAAATAAGGAATGTGCTGCAGTCAGGAGGCTGGATGGAAAGCAGTGTTGTCAAAATGGGAACTTCCACCACTTAACAGATGGAAGAGCAAAGAGAAAAATACATAAAATAAGAAAAAATATGCTTTAGCCTCCTTCTCCCCCAAAATACTGCAAAACATCTTGAAAGATATCCCCTGACATCAAAAAGTTGGAAATACCATGTTTTCCTTAAGCCTGTGTTCTCCTTAGTGAACAGATTCGTTCTGCCAGTTCTTCAACAAGTGAGGAATCCACTCTTCTCTTGTTTTGGCTTTTTTTTTTTTTCCTTCCAGTGGGACAGAAATACTGGAAATGTTGCAAGCTGGTTAGTTTTTTTTAAAAGCCAAATTATTTTATGTGCCAAAGTACCATACTTGAGAAAGGAGCAATTTCCAAGAAGGGTTGGGTGTACAGCCAAAGCAGTAAACAAAAAGGAACAACAAAAGTCATTTGTCCCTGAGCAAAGGCTAAGAGGATTTTAAGTTAGAGGAAAAGACTTGAAGCAATAAACTGGCAGGTGACTGGCAGAGACAGCTGCCTGAATATTTGAAACTAGGCTGAGTTTTGTAAAATGTATTTATTTTAATTGAGCTCAAACATGTACTCATTAGTAATGTGATCCTGCTGCTGAACGCTGGGTCAGGACAAGGGTGCTCAGAGCCCAGTCCCACACAGGCAAACCAAGGCTGGAGAAAGATGACTCTTGGTTACACAAACAAAATAACAAAACAGCTCTGATTTTCCCTAAAAGACGGGCACAAAACCAGAACAGAATCACCCACCCTCGGAGTTTGACTTGGGCCAGAGATGTCAATACGCGCATTTATTTTTGCAGGGCTCATGCAAATTGTTTTCCTTGTGACACTGCATTTCCTGGCTCCAGCTGACCCTGGAGCTTCTCAGCCCCTGTATTCCCTTTACAAGGCAAGTTTCTTGGCTCGCAGGCACGCGGGTCATCAGCGTGCAGCTAAAGTTCACCAGAGTTTGCGATGCAAATTTCCAAGTGGTAACGAAAAGTAGCTTTTCAGTTTGAAAGCCTCTGGCAAATTTTTTGAGGGCAAAACTTGGATATTTTTAGAGTAAGACTGTTGGGAAAAAAAAAAGATTGAATGAAAAGAAACCAAAACACACAAACAAAAGTAAATATATTTCTCCTGTTTCAGTACTGGAAATCCCAGGAGGATCAGTAAGGAAATCTAATCATAAATGCAAAGTGCAACTGGCAACCTGACTCCCCCCTCTCGCTCACAGAGAAGCAAAATAAAATCACCACTGTGATTAACAAATAGAGAAGCAAAATAGAATCACCACTGTGATTAACAAATAAGTGAGTAGATATTATTTGCAGTACCTAATAATCTATCGGTTTTTTATTTTTAAATCAACAAATCCTCAGCTAGTTCACATTAATTAATGGAAATAAAAGGCAAAAGGGTTTCCAGAATCTGCAGTTCTCTGCAGAAAGAGACACACGTTCCCACACCATGGATCAAGCCTTTACATAATGCCTCTGCACCCAAAAAAGCCACCCTCCCTCAGTGACTACCACAGTGCCCAAGCAGTCCCACACTAATAATCAAATAGTCCCTCACCAGCAATCTATTCTGTTCAGTGGTAAAGAAATCCTTGCTGTAAATAAAAGTAGAATAAACTGGAACTAATGATTTATCCCATGTTTTCTGTGAATTGCTATTCCACTAGGCATGACATTGAACCAGGAAAAAAAAAAAAAGACGGAGTAGATGTTGAATATAAACAGAGTAGAGTTTGCATTCCTGGGCTGATGTTTTATTTAAAAAGGCAATTCTGGTTGCCATTCTTATATATATATATATATACACATAAGGAAGAAAATGAATATTTCCCGAGTATTGCTTTTCTCTTTCATTCATCTCATGTGCAAGAAACTAAACCCTAAAATAACTTGGAGCTTTTTTTATTTTTTTTCCCCCAATGCCTGAGCAAAAAAACGTGTATTTGAGTAACAACAGCAGAAAGCACTGCCCAATCCTCAATCACTGATTTAGGTCCGTTTTATTAGCAGGCAGTTCTTTTCCAGAAAGCCATTTTCTTGGCAGGGAATGTTTGTGGGAGCAGAGGGTCTGTCCCCCACTGGCTGTGCCCTCTGGGGCTGGGCAGCCCCGGGAGGCAGTGGGAGCTGGAGTTCCAGAGTTTTGTCTGACAATATTCATCTCTGGGAAGTGTGAATGAGTGTTAGATATAAAGCAGGAGGCCGGACACAAAGGACCCAACAGGGCATAAAAACAATACATATTGCACACTGTGACTCCTCTGATGGGCGAGGCAGGGGTGGAAGGAGGGAGAAACAGAGAATTGCACTCTTCGCATTGAGGGATTTTCTTGGTTCTGGGCTTGTTTGCAATTGTTTGAGTGTCAGAGTAAAAATAATGGATTTGGGGAGAACGACCTGTTAAAAACCTTGTTTTAGAACAGTCCCCCCCACCCCTCCCTTCCCTAGTCACTATTTGTCACAGTCAACTACTGAAATCCTCTATTAATCGCTAAATCCAGATAATAGCGGAGGTGGGTTGGCTGACCTGTGAAATTAGGTCTGCATGTAAAAAGGAATTGAACTGTGCGAGCTTTGGAAATAACTCTGTCGGTATTTACACTAGCATTTGAACATCAAAGATCTCCCCTGGGCTCCTGTAGGTGCCTCTAATCCAAGTACCAATCAACCAGCTCAGCTTTTCCACCCAGCCAGCCCGGAGACCCTTGGAGATATATCCCAGCCAACCGAGAGGCAGGTGAGAAGCTTCTTGCTGCTTGTCAGCCCCCAGGTTTCCATGAGAGTGGAGCCCTGGGAAACATGCTAACAAAAGAGATGGAAAAAAAAAAAATCAGCATTTTTATTTCGCAGGAGAAACAGCCTACTCACCCCGCCAGCAAGCATGTGCACAAATTGTAATTACCATCTTAAAAAGAGGCTTTAAATACAACAGGCTCAGCAGACTATGGGAAAGTAGAAATTGAAAGGAAGAGTAGAAATTATTTCCTTTGGTTATTGCTAGCAATATTGCTGCTGTTTTAAAGAAGCTTTCACCTCATAGTCCTGCAGGGTTCTGTTTCCATAGGTCTCAGCTCTCTTGCTGTTTGTATTGTGGATGCAGAGCTCAAAACACTGCTCTCACCTAAACAAAATCCCACAGTGACCTGGCCATAGGGATATTCTTCTTCCCATTCTACAGATGAGTAAAGAGAGGCCTCCAGCACACATCCACCACCAGTTCCAGCTTCTCTTACTTCACAGAGACGTAGAATGGATGGGACCTTAAAGTTTATCTCTTTCCAACACCCTGCTCTGGGCAGGGACATTCCGCTAGACCAGGCTGCTCCAAGCCCCATCCAACATGGCCTTGAACTCTTCCAGGGATGGGGCACTCACAGCTGCTCTGGGCAGCCTGTGCCAGTGCCTCAGCATCATCAGAGTAAAGAATTTTTTTCTAATATCTAATCTAAACCTACTCTCTGTCAGTTTTAAGCCATTCCCCCTTGTCCTGTCACTATATGCCCTTATAAAATATCTCTACCTGTAGGCTTCCTTCAGGTACTTGAAGGCCACAATTACGTCATCCCAAGTCTCCCACACTTCCTGCAGGAGATGTCTCCTCTGAAGTTCTGATAATTTGGATGCATTTGTTCTCACCTGCTTCAGTTCAGTCCCAAGGCATCCATTCTATGCCATTTGACAACGGGTTTAAATTTAGACAATAGTATTTTCAAGAGGAGCAGAGAGCTGTATTCCCTCCCTATTAGCTCCAGCCTCTAAGGGTGTGGGAGAGGATTGGGAGATGGGGAGGAATCATTTTCCACCATTTGCTAATAGGGTAGGTGAAGTGCGCAGCGTCAAGTGTGCTCCTCCTGAGATCCATTCTCAGACACATTAGCTATTTAGCTCAAGAAACCCAAGGTGAAGGTTGATCTAACATTTACCTTTGAATATCTTAAAGAAAACTTTCAAAAAGAAAAGAAAAAACATATTGGAAGGCAATCTAGGAAAAAACTCCACAATGACCATATAAAAAAGTTGGCATGATTTTCCTGGTATTTTAGAAAGTCGTCATCATCATATAAGGCTGCAAAAGAGATCTCTTACCTTTGGACTGCTCCACCACCTCTTATTTTTTATGGGCCTTTACTAAATTTACCCAGGGAAAAAGAAGAGGTAGAGAAGAGATCACCTTTAAGGCTTTTCCTTTCTTTTCCTGTCTTTTTTTTTTTTTTTTAATGACAATAGAATTTTTTTTTTTTCCTAAAGTTGTATTAGGGATTCACTTAAGCAGAAATGAACTGTAATATGCAAATAGTTCTAATTGGACTGCTAATAGAGCGTGTCTGTGTTGTTTTTTTGTGGGGAGTTTTATGCCTATGTAATCAGTGCAGACAGCCGTTAAGTAAATGAAGAGGCAACTAACAATGTCAGAAAAGAGACCGGGCGGTTCCAGCTGACACTACCCTAATCTTCCAGGACCCATTAAATGGCAGTTTCAACGCATTACCTACCATAACATCCTTGAATATCACTGATTTTATTTGCAGTATCAAACATTCCATTTCATGCCCCATTAACAGTAGGAGCCTGGGCTTTTTGACGCAGCTAAACATTTTACTAACTACCTGGACTAAGTAACCAATTAACTTTTGGAGACAATACGGCCAATTAAGCGCGAAAAGGTAAGGCTGTCATCCCCCACTAAAATTGAATTTCCTTTTCCTGATGGCACTTATTGTCGGTGTTCAATTGTTAATGGAGATTTGGTCCCTATTAAAAGGATGAAGCCGAAGGATAATGGGAAAGTTCAGAGGACTTGGTTCCTAAAGAGTAGGTCAGAAAATGTCCCAATTGGCCACTAATTCAGTCATCTTTTCTTCATGCCAGCTCTCTTACTGGAATAGGGTTGGCAACGTAGCTCTAATCTGACCCACCACGGTAACACATTGTGCAATATGGCAGCCTCAGAGTCACACACACTGGGGTAGTTAGGGAACTTACAAATAATCAGAAGTATAAACAAACATAATGGTTGGATTTCCAGTGCTGAAATATCATTCTTCTCACATACTGAGCTGTTCAGCACAGGGCTGAGCCTTTGGGAGAGCTCTTGAGCCCAGGGAGCAGGCGCTGTCGTGATGCTCCTGTGAGCCTCCCTGCCTGCTGTCAGGAACCCTGCAAGAGACAGACACTTGTGCAAGCCTGAAGTGTTCATCTTCATAACCCACATGGGATTTTTTCAGTTATTGCCATCAGGCTGAAGTCTTCTGCCTTGTCACCAATACACGAAGAAGCTGACACCTTGGATGCTCTCATAAATGTGATTTTCTTCCTCAGAGAAAGTAGTGATGTGCCCATATATACTGTATGAAGATAAAAATAGAAAATTTAGGCTTTATACCTTCTAATTTTTGATATATATTTTTTTTTATTTTATGCATGTGCTCTGAGTAAAAGCGTCATCCCCTACCACTAAAAAATGTTTCCACCAAAACACTTGGCAGCAACAAGTCAGTGGGTAAG
The DNA here is from genome assembly GCA_013397155.1 of Irena cyanogastra. Taxonomy (NCBI): domain Eukaryota; kingdom Metazoa; phylum Chordata; class Aves; order Passeriformes; family Irenidae; genus Irena; species Irena cyanogastra. The sequence continues at coordinate 1,224,000 of VWZV01009807.1, read as the reverse complement.
CTAAACATCTCCTCAAAGACATGTACTTCATGAGATCTTTCATTATACATTATCTCAAACCACTTCCCACACTATATTTTGTTAGGATAACTTTTTTATATGATTTAGGGTTTTTTCCCCCCTGAAACGAGCTGGAGGAAGAAGCAAAAAAAGTCAGTATCCAGAAACAAGAAACGGCACAAATACCAAAGCTGGTGTTTTTTACAACCATAAACAGAAACACAGAAAAACATAAGCAATGGGCAGAAAAGTTTGACATGGATCTACCCTAAAGCTGCTTTTTGGTCTCCAGCCAGACAAGTCTGTGTGCTTGGCTCTCTGTGTGAGGCAGAAGGTGGGTGGAGATAATCCCCCAACCCAAAGAAGGCATTCTCTTTGATAAGGATAGCACACACCCTCCAGGGCACCTGGTGTCTGAGAGAGTGGCAACCCAAAAGTGGCCGAGGCACAGCACTGAGAGTCACATTTTTGTCAAACTCTGTGCAGCCTATCTACACCTGCAGCAAAGGTACCTGTTGAAAAGTACTGTTATCAAAATACAAGTATTATGTGACCATTATAAGGAGACTGGGAAGCAACATATTTTTGACACTGAATAAATCCCAGTGCTGGTTTTGTGGCTTTCCAGACTTTGTGAACATTTCCATCACATAAGGCATAACCCACATTAAGATGCAGGCCTACCCTGCCACAACATATTTAAAGATTAGCCCAGCCACCACATAGTATCTTAGACTGTTATTAATCTAATCTCTTAAACACACAGAATATCAAAACAAGGAAGCAAGTGAACTGATTTCTGTCTTCTCTAATAGCAAAAATATGACTTTGGCTTTTCTCTGCTACACTTTACACCATTGAGCAATTACTTACTCTTGGGCAGAACCTCAGCCCCCATATTGCTGCTTTTGGTTTTAGGGGCTTTATTAGTTCATCAACTACACCTTCCAATTAAATCTGGTGTCATTAGGCTTCTGTGGGACCCTGGCTCACATCACACCATGGCGTCCTCATTACCTTTAGTGACTTACCAGCCCAGTTTGAAATATGTAGTACTCAGGTTAACATATGAAACAAGGTTTAAAACAGCTATTGAAGTACCCCTGAGATCAGAAAAGTAATTAAGAGTAGTTTTCATCTCCTTTTTGACCATAATTCACCTTCTACTCTTCTCCTAGCTAGCTGTCTATTGCATCAAATCTGCAAAACAAATAACTGGAATTTTTCTGCCTTGCATAATATCATTGACTGCTGAAATGCCACAAAAAAAATCAGTTTTTACTGAAGTAAAAGTTTAAATCTCTTAATTTTTCTTCCTCTTTCATCCTGGCAGAAATCCCTGCTTGAATCAGATGCAGCAATCCTTACACTTTAGCCTGAAAGATCCCTAAATTTGTGTTACAGTTCAGATATAAACTACCCCAACCCATTTCTGTTTTTAACTTTGGCTTGTGGGGTTTTTTTTTTAAGTAAATAGATTTTGGCATATTCTCAGCTCCAAAAATATAAAGATTTGTTGCTTGGTTATAAAAATGGAAACACATTAATTTTAATTTGAAGAAGAATGTTTCATGAAACTATTTAACTTAATATCAAGTTGTAATGAGAAAAGTTAAGGGAAGAAAAAGCTTTTTAAATTAATTGTTTAAAAATATTTAAAACCCTCCCTCTCCACACCCTTGAAGATATATGGAGCTAAGTTAATGGCACAGCACAGAGGAACTTTGCTCAATGGGAATTTTCCATTATTCTCAACAAAAAGCCCCTAATGCTCGTGGGTTCTGACAGAAACCATAGTTATGAGAAACATATGTCCCTAATAATGAATTAAATATTTGGTCAAAGATCTAAATCGCAGTTGTGTAAGTGAGGACAGAACTCAGCTGGGCAGCAAGGCTGGAGGCAGCTGTGGCAGTGACAGGGGCACCCAGCCCCTCTGCTCCTCCAGCTCCAGACACACTCAGGACTGTGCTGCACTCCTCAGCTCCAACTGCCCTCTCCACCCAGGGGCACCAAGAATCAGCTCCTGGGCATGTACAATACAGACTCAGTCAGCACAAGATGTAATTTTCACGTGGTATTGGCACACGCATTTTCATGGAAAGCACCAAGCCCCCTCCTTTCTGTCTGGACAGCCCCACTGAAGATGGCCCTAGAGCTCAGGCTGCCACCCTGCTTGAGACACAGGTCCCACAGACAAATTCTCCATCTACAGGAGCTGATTTTCTAGAGAAAACACAAACTTATTGAGCTAATCCTCACCCAGCTCTAAGTGTGCTCCTGCAGAAACCCTTTTCTCTTCCTTTCACTGTAACACTCTTTGCTTCTAGTTCCTTGGACAGCAGCACTACAAAAGCAAGTGTGGGGGAGAAAAATCCACCCCTTCACTTCAGCCCTCAGTATATCTCATCTGCTGTAATCAGAGTCACCTGTGAGCTGCATTTCCCACACCTGCAAATTCCCCCAGGTTGGTGTAGTTTATGTAATTAGTAAAATACACACATTTTTCAGTTCTCCATTGTGAAGCTGCATCTTAGGAAGCGTGGGAAGAGACAGATTTCACACAGAAACGTGTCCTTTTGTTCCAGACTTTTGGCACAAGGCATGTAGGGCCTCTGGAGGGTCTGGTTCCCTGAGCCAGCAACTCAGACTCCTATGGACAGTGCTGCTTTCTACATCAGTGCACTTGATAAATCTTGAGCTTCTTTCAAAGCCTCATTGATAGAAAAAGCAACACTGTCCCTAAAAGATTGTGTTGTGGAAGGGTAAAGGGCACACTTTATTCATCCTGTATTTATCCACAGGTTCCCAAAACTGACCAGTGTTTCACAAAACAGCTTCTTCTATGAACTGAGCAAAGAAAATGTGCAAGGTTTGATATTGCAGCCTCTATAGATCTGTCTTAAACACCTTGCTCTTGTCTTTCAGTGCTGGATAATGTGTACCCCAGGTATGAAATTCTACACCAGTTGCAAAAGTACCATGCAACGTGCTAAGAATTTTGTGAGGAGTTATTCTGGTTTACACTGCAGATGGTCACTGTTCCTCCCATTCACCCAAGCTGAGATCCTGACCCTTCTCAGCACCAGCAGCTCATGTAGCCACATGAATCATGCTTTGCAGGATCACAGCTTTTCTTTTATTCTTTTTACCTATATTCCCTCTTGTCGTCTCTCCCTCCCTGCTTTTTTTGTGCTACACTCAAACCAGACATGGGCCTTGTGCAGCAGCAATACCTGAAATCCCACCAAGGGGATGTTTCCACTGGAAAATTCGAGGTACAAAACAGACCACCTCATGTGGGGCCAGAGGGTGACTTCTTGCCTGCCTGGTAATTATCAGAGGTGTAGGGTTGCATATATAATTATGGAGAGGTTGGAGCAGGCTGAAGCTGTAAATTCTCTGCTGTCTGCTGGAGGAGTTGAGTGCTGAAGCTGTTTGGGTACAAGTTCTTTGCCAGGTTAAAGTTGTTCCTCCTCATGACCTTGATGCAGCATATTTGTCTCTGGTAGGGAACATATCTCAGGCCTTCAAAATTCTCAACTGGAAAAATAAGAGGGAAATTGGAGCTGGGACCCAATAAACACTACTGTCTTAGGATCACAGGGAGGAGATGTTTGCCTGCACTCAGTTTCAAGTCACTCATCACTTCTGAATGTCTGATTAATCCATATTTCCCCTGCTATTTTTAATATATGTTAATTTGCTGAAAGGTCTTCTATGTAGTTTGCAGACTTACACAACTGGGAGAACTGGCAGAAACAAACATTTCATCCCGTTTAGTTCTGAACTACTTTCTTTTTGCAGATTTCCTTAAAAACAAACAGCTGGATTTTGACTGCAACGTGTTAGATGTGAAGTTGGCTTTAATTCATTGTCAAAATTATACTTTTGATAGCCATAATCCAAACTAAGGGAGGAGAAAACACATAAGGAATTTACCATTTCTTAAAGTAATTTTATTCCACCACTTAAAATCATTACTAACTTCTGCAACACTTAATGAATTGAAATTACTGTAGCTGTAGGGATCTGTGATGAAGAGGTCTCTAACAGTTACCTGCAATTCGACCTGGAATTGGAGCTAAAAGGTTCTTGAACATTTTCCAAGGAATGAAAAATAAAGACCCTGTTGAATTTAATCACTCATCCACTTCTTTTTATTCTTCCTGTTGTTTTCCCTTGGGGATTTGCTGGACATAACTCTTTGTAGGCTGATATGCACAAACTACCTGCCTAAGCACAACTTTGGCTTTGGAAGAGAGAGGAAATAACATATACAAACCACTTATTTTGTTATTCAAACTACGGAAAAGTCAGTATCACTAAAAATCCTAACTCCAACCCACTCTAAACTGGCCCTTGGCTGATGAGAATGGCTCATGTAATAGTTATAAAGATGACAAGCTCTCTGTGAGAGACACTCCCTGCTCATTCATATTTATGATAGCAAATTGTGATTTCCCAACCTGATTAATAAAGTTTGTGCTGCACTATTTTTCTCAGAAAGGATTCCAGCTATTTTTTTCCAGCAAATGCCTGGGAATTGTTTTACCCATGGCAGAGACATGACTGATTCAGATACAGAACTCACCCAAATTTAGTGGAACCAGTAAGAAAGGACTTGGAGGTGCAGGGGGAAACATAACTAAGTGGAAATATAGGAAAGCACAAGATAATCATGCAAACTATATCTGGTCAGAAGAAGGTTCTAATGAATCTTGTTAGTAATTTAAAAGGGACATAGCATGTTTATGAATTACAAACAATTAGAGTGATTCATTAATCCAGATTTCTGCAAGTAGGATGCTCAGGGAATCACAGGCTATTAACACCACATCCTGAAATTGTTATCAATTCTTTTTGTTCTTTGTGATTGCTAAAAATCCCTAAATTTCTCCAAAATCAGCTGGCGCTGCAGTCATTCTACACAGCACATCTTGTAAGTCACAGTGTTCCTTTGGGTCTGTCCCAGAGGATGAGAGGAGAGGAGAAGAGAGGATGAACAGTAAAAATCCCAGCACACAATTACACAGGATGTTCAGGCTTTCCTGGATTTTGTTACAAACCACACGTGAAACAAGGACTTGGGGACAGAGAGCTGTCTTATCAAAAGTAACCCTGCAGCCTGCAGAAAAGATGTCACAGCTGTCCAGCCTTACTGAGGGGGGACCAATGCAATTATATCAAGGTATACTGAGGAACCCTTGGCGCTATAAATAATAATAAAGGGTAAATAATAAAAAAATAAAACAGAACCCCCAGAAGTGAGATGTTTTAAATGAAAGGTGATGCACTGTGAACTTAACACACTGGCCCTTTAGCCTTTCTGTTAAAAAGGTAATCTGATTGCCATTGATTTTTTTCACCTCTGTTACTAAGAAGGTGATGGAATGGTGTCCACGCAGATGTATTGAATCAGATACTAAACAGAGAGCAACATAAAGAACAATTATCAGCAGCCTTGCCTTCAGCTTGCTGATTATGACATTACTGAAAAGACAAGGTCTGGGTGACTTAAACCAAAAGGGGGAAAAAAAACCTAACTAAAGAGGAGAGGGAAGAAACTGATACACGTTTACCATCTGTCTGGGTACAGACAGTTCTTTGCCTTTACCAAAAATATGTATTTCCCCTTTGCAGTTTGATAGGTGTCAGAGTGTGATCAAGCTAATTGGTTTGATCATGTTACAGAAAAAAAATAGCACAGAGGCAAAGGCCAACCTGTAGTTCATGTGTTTTATCCTACCTAGAAAATTCTTTATGGAGAATTTTATGTCCATGGTTCAGTCTGCCTGAGTATTTCTGGGCTTAATTATTACCTGCATGATCATCAGGCAGATTTTCCTAAGGGCCTGTAAATGCAGAGGCTGTTATAAGGCTCAGAGTAACTGAATAGGCCATTAATAGGTGTATATATAGCCACGTTTCAGTGACGTCCAGGGGAATGGTTGGCCAAATTCTCCCAGGGCACAAAATGTAAAAACACCATGCACCCACACAGCTCTTGAATTGAAAGCAGCTGGGCCAATTTACACAGGGTGACAATCGGGACTGGATAATAGGAAGACTGGTGCTGTAAACTCTGACCTTGTGGTATTAAATTTCAGGCTGTCCAAATGGCACAGGCTGTTCCACTTGCATTTCCAGCAGCACAGTTTTACCTGACCCAGGCTGTGTGAAGAGTACAGCCAAGTAGCTCTGGTGCTTGGCTGCCTTTATGTACTAGCAAAAGTAATGACGCCTAGTATGTAGTATTATTATTTTATGACATCAGCATAGTATGACATTTTCTCAAGGGCAGCCCATATCCCTTGCCCTCCTCCATATTGGCAACCATCACTAATTGACTGTGAAAATGGAGAATTCAATGGTTTAGGGTGATCTCTCCTCTGAACTCCAAAACAGTTTGTGGATGGAAATCAGCTGAAGCAAAACATTGGTTCAATTACGCTCTCAGGGGATATAGTCCTGTACAACAGAGAGGTAAACACTTAATCCACCCGTACGTATCACTGATATTATAGTTCTATTTCAGATGTGAGAATCATGTGAATCAATAAAAGCCAGCACTGACATGACCTAACTAAAATAAACCCTGATGAGCTTCTGTTGCTGTAAGGAATGAGTATTACATGTTTGGTCTGGATAACACCTCAGCACCCTTGCTGGGTTAGCAGCTCCTCTGTCCAGCTGAGGGTACCTTCCAAACTGTGTCACTCACTGAGAATAAGACAGACAATTTTATCCTTGAAGTTCAAAGGGCAAAATTGTGTTCTTCTTCCTTAGATGGAGCAAAACTCATCGACCTCATCCCCTTCAGGGCATAAAGCATTGGCTAACGTGAATATGGAAGGGAAACTGCTTGAGTATTCAGTGTCTATGGGCCTCTGAGTGTGTATTTTTTACTGTGCAATAGTTCATTACATCCTCCAAAGACAGCTTAAAGGACAGGTACATAAACTGTAGAAATCCAAATCTACATACCTTAAATAGGAGCTGGTGGTGCTGAGACTGATCTCACCAAACACTTATTATTGAACAATATTTGCTTTTGCCTGTAAGGGAAAAAGAGGGTGAATCAGATATAGCTGAAGGCATTTAACAACCATTTACTACACCATAAGCACACTATGGACTGCTTTTCTTCACAGATGAATAGTACCTAGTAGAAAATTAGGTTGCACACTTTCACATCACTGAGGAAAAACTTTGGCATCTGTTAATGATCCTATGATCAATATGAATATCAATTTCAGCAATAATGAATTGATTAGTCATTTTTTCAGCCTAAACAAATTAAACTTCTCAAATGCTTCTGCAGATAACAAAGAGCTCAGCATTTTAGCTTTATGATCATCCACCACAGAATTAATTGGACATTGGTCCTCAGGGTGAGAGTGGAAAAACATTAGTCAGGTATTTTTTGAACTACTTCATAAAGCAAAGATATATAGGTGAGTGGATGCCCACGTGTCAGCTTGTTTCCTACCTCCCACGTCAAACACCACCTTTTCCATAGAAATTCCACCTTTGCTATTACAACGTGAAGGCCAAGGCTGCAGCCAATGTCCTGCCTAAACATGTCAAAGGGCATAAAATCAGCAGCAGCAGCTGCAACCTGGAAGAATCAAAGAAAGGTTAAAAAGAAAGCTTCCACCCTTTCCACCCATCATCAAAGGTGATGTCACACTTAAATTAATCTGGAGACTCCAGAAAAGTACTGAAACTACCACATGTATAAGTTGCTAAAATCTCAGACTGAGCTTGAGCTCCTCCATATGTCACCTTAGTCATCACAGGGTGTGAGGCAAGGAAACTGCCACAGTTTGTTTGGTTGGCAAAGCAAAGATTTTGCAAGTGATGACTGTTTGAATGTTTGGTGAAATGGACTGTTTGCTTGGATCATGAAAATATTCAGAATTACAAGTCCAGGTCAGGTAATTCCCAGCAGTTCTGCAGTCAAAGGAACTTTGCCCAGAAATACTGATGGATCCAGCCTCATAAGATATGGACTTTAAGCAAAGAACTATACAGTGAATAACTGGAAAAATCCTTGCTCTTTGCTGGTCCAAAGTCAAGACATAAACTTGGAGCTGAATTTACAGCTGAGAACTGTTTAGAAACTGAGAAAACAAGACTTTTATAAAGAAGTTTTTCTTAGGGCATTGATTATACATTTTTCCTTATTTCTTCACTTCACTCCTAGCTTCTGGCTGTGACCAGAGGCATAATTACTGTAATTAAGACTGGTTATTGGATCCAACCCAAGATGTAAGAGGATATACCGTGTATAAATATATAGTTCTTCTTAATTGTCTTCTATTTAAGAATTTCAAGGTGATTTAAATTTAATCTCATAGCACTTTTGTGAAATGACTATTATAATTTTAGTTGGACAAATAAAGAAACTGAGGTAGAGACAAGATTTATGTATGGTCAGAGCAGAGATATGAAATAAATCAGACCCTGGAAATGAGCTTCCTATCATATAGACTTGTCCTTGTTCTTTTTCCATTAGTACAGCTATTTTCTCAAACTTTTCAGCTCATCACCAACAGATTAAAGTGATTTGGGGAATCATCCAAGTCTCTGGACGTGATTTCCAAGTCAAAGCAGAGACAATAAGTATAACAAAGCCAAACTTCTACCAACACTCAAAACTCAGCACTGGACTTCAGTGGAAAGAGAATGCTTGGAAGGAGGTGACTTTGGAAGAAATGTGGTTGAAAAATGAGAAAAATAAATAAAGTACCAGATAGAAGGGAGAACCTGACCACAGATAAATGATTCCTCTCCTGAGATGTGTTTTTGTTTTATCGCAATGACCTTTCAGAGGAAAGATGAAGCCAGCCTCAGGTAAAAAGAAATAGCCACATTTCATCTACAGTTAGCCTTCGTGACCTCTGAACTCTGCTTTTCTATCTGAACCTATTTCCATGCACCATTTCTCCTCACCACAGATAAGAGACTTCCAACTGCCAGAAAGAAACTTAGAGCTTCCACACAAAGGTTAGCGAGCGAGCATGACTACTCTTTAATTTGGGAAATCATCCTCACCTTGATTTTTATTGTATCTCCCCTCCTATATGCCACAGGAATCTGATAAGTGCTGCAGGAGTGTTGGGGACATGGGGCATCTCTGGATTGGGCTGGCACGAGGGGGTGTGTGTGTGTGTTTGTACAGCATATCTCATTATCGTATCATCACTTTCCAGCTATCGCTAACATGGGAGTCAAGGGGTTTGGGAGCACACACAAAAAAAGAGAGATTTCTAAGAGAGCAGGAGATTGGGCCGGGGTCATCCGAAAGGGTAATTATTGTTAAATGTCAGGTTAACTCTGAAGGCCTCAGCTCATCCAACTGAGAGCAGATTAGCCCAGATGGAGACATTTTCAACACGGTTCTGTCTGACCAATCAGCGACAGATGGGATTAACCAAATACCTTCTCTCATCTGCTTGCTCACAGAAAGGTCAGTTTCTGCTCGTTGCTTCCCTTTTAAGATGTGCCTTTCTTTTATTTTTTTCCTGTTTTTTTTTTTTTTTTATTTGTGGTGGCTGTATGCAGGAAATCAAGGTCCTTTTATCAGTGAATTAAATATTCAACATCTAAAACCCTTTTTTTTTTTGACAATCAACTTCATTCACTTTCAAGAGCTCTTTTATCTTTTCTTTTCTTTCCTTTTTCTTCCCTGTAATGCTGCATACAGATAGATAAAATACATATGTAGCTATAAGACCCCCAGCTTGTGCAAAATGATGTTGTTTCATGGACTTCACTGGAGGTGTATTGATTTCTATCCATTGAGAATTTGGCCCAGTATTTCAGCCCATCATTGAATGACTGCTACAGGACACACATTATTTTTACTTGTTCTCTCCTTGATTTTTTTCCTTTCTGGAAAGAAATCTTTGGTAATTTTATTCTCAGTATTCATCTGTTTAAGAGATACAGTTTATGTCTTCTATCTAAAGTGCGAAAAAAACCCCAACAACCCCACCAACAAGTTAAAACTAAACAAAACAAAGACTTCTCCCTCAATCCAGCCCTGGAGTGCTTTAAAAACTAATCGTCTTTTATAGACAGCCTCTTTTCCCAGACAGCTTAAATAAGTGCAAACATAAAACTGAGGCATAAAATGAACAGAAACTGAAAAAAAAGAAAAAATGCTCAGAACATAGTTCCCAATAATTTAACTTCAGATCCCTAGAAAGTTCTTTCACGCCTTAATTATTCTGATTAAGAGGGAGATCCTTTTGGTCTCTTGTTAATTTTGTTTCTGGATTTCTGCTGTGGGCTGTAGACATAAATGACAAGGGCCAAACTATCTGAAAATTTTATTGGCTAGTGTTTTGCTTACACTGAAAATCTGATGGTGAAAAGGGGCCTTTCCAAAGCATTTGCATCACCTTTATTTTTCCTTTCTGTTTCTAGGACTCTGTAAAAAGGTGTCAGTGTGAAAGTGAAGTGTTGGGCTTTATAAAAACTGCCCCAGTGAGAGCCAGGTCCTGATCCTTGATGATGCTCTGGTGTGGTTTTTTCAAGGGAGGTGATCCAACCCTGGAATAATTCCTCCTAAGGCAGAAATGTTTTTCACCACTGAAAGAATTCACTGGAGAAATGATATGGAATTCTGGGCACCAAACAGATCTTAAAACCGGATGGATAGTTGGAACTAGAGAATCTTAAAGGTTCCCTCCAACCCAAGCCTTTCTATGGTTCTAAGCCTTTCTATGATGAACAGAAATTGGTTTAACATTCAAAGAGAAGTTGGAAAAATCCTCACATTTAAGGTATTTACAATGGAATTGTAGAAGGACCTGCAAGATACACAGAAACAACTGAAAAAATGGACAGATCCAGAAAGTGGTTTATCAAGTCTTTTCCTTCTGCTGTTCCAAGGAATATCCCTGCTCCTCTGGCCTGGAGCTAGGTCTAGTTAAAATTAGAACCTTAAATATGAAAATAATGAAATAAGACTTCTGGTTTGGAACAGCAGGAAAAATGCAGGGAAGTCTCAGGCAAACTGCAGTCTGACTGTGCACTCTTCCGAGATATTAAAAGGAGGGACAAGATCTCAGTAGTAGTTGTGGGTTAAATCATGTTTATGGACATAAACCCATCTAAAGGCACAAAGGTATGGAACCTCCAGAGGTTAAATTCCTCATAAGCTGTCCTAAATGTGAGTCCAGATACAGACAAAAATACCTGCTGTGAACACATGCCACGATGAACCTTCCTCCCCAGTACGTAGTGGGACAGAAAGGAGCTGTTCAGGAGGAATACAACATCAGTGGTTTAAATTTTTTTTCCTCTAATGTGCATGAGGTTGCAGTCACCCATCCTAGCTCCTAAAAGGACTATTATTTCAATATTAATTGGAAGGGCTGAAGTGAATAAATCAAAATTGCCAAGCAGTTTAGCAACAGAACCAAGATTTCCCTGATCTATTCCTTTTTGGCCTATAAGTATCACTGATTCTCTGTCTGCCTCAGCACAGTGGCTCCCTTTGCAGCATATAACCTTCACTCAAGCAGGTAATATCATCAAAATCAATTATTATGTCAATTAAATAGCCCTGCCCATCATCACCACAAATTAAATGGAACTACTATTCAAGTTGAAACCATTTATTCATTTAAATTATGTGTCCACTGCTGCTTTCTGTGCCAAGCCTTTGAGCTCTGCCATGAGTTTGTATCTAGATGCAATTGGGCTTCCTACTTCTTCCTTAAACACAACGGCTCTAACAGGCATCAATTATCAGTGAATAATGCCAAGTTTTTACTTCTCAAGCATTTCTACACATCAAATTTGAGTGTACTATAGTGACTGTTTCTAAGGTAAAAAAAGATTTTACTCTTGATCATTTTATGGATAGGAAAAGAAAAGCAAAGAGTGAAATTATTTGTCCAGTGGTAAATAGTAGGTCAATGACAGATTTTGGAGCAGAACCCAGGTGTCTGGAATTGTCGGCTACTTGCCTACCCATTGGACCACACTAATTCCCAAGAAGACCTCAGCCTTGTTATTTTGAAGCTCACTCTCCTCCACAGCTGCTCTTGCACTTCATACACTGTGCTTCTAGGAAATTAACATATTTAACAACATGTCAGATACAAAAAATAAATGTCTTTGATAATAATTTGAGTCAGGCATACAGGGAGTCCAAATTCTTTTTAGTATTCAGAGCAAAGCATCTTATCAGAGATCTACTTAAAATATGACATAGCTTCTTTATGTAATTGTATTAATTCAATAAACCACTGTTTCAATAGCATGGATTTTTTTTCCAGAATTCTGCCAAAGATAAAAAAAAAGGAGAAAGCTTTTAGTAAACTTGGGAAGAACCTATGTTAATCTGAATGTCAGACCTGATAATGCAAAGAACAAATCAGTTTATTCATGAATCAAGTAGACTAACACTTGAACCTGAATTTTAATTTACACATGCTTTTTGCTCCGTGTGCACAGAAATTTATATCTATCTATATACAGACATATAGATATATCTCAAGTCAAGCAGAGAAGATTCAGTGAGGTTATGAAAACAAGATTCCACAGGAAACAGCTGAGCTCAATTCTGTTTCCCAAACCTCCCAAGTTGTAAAGTTGTTTAAGAAAATCGTATTAATTTACTGCAGAGCTAATTTAATAAATGAAAGTATTTGAGCAACTGACCTTCTTAGTACAAATATAAATCACAATGTTTGAATTCACATGGAGCAGGAACAGACTCCACCACAGAATATTTACAAAAGTGTAGGATGAACTTTGGGGTACAACAGGCAACCTCTGTCCCACCCTGTGCTGCACATCTTTTCTTGGCCAAGATTTACTTCTAGTCCAACTCACATGAGTCCATGACTCTTGCCTGATGTTGTTTTGCCTGTTGTATCCAAGGAGAAGAAAAGTGTCTTTTGTATAAATGGTCTGGTCATAAGACTGTTAAGAATTTGAGATCTCAAAGTAAAAATTGATGACCATCACTGTAACTGAGGTAAAAGCCATGTGAAGAAAATGTGGGCAATAGAGGCAGTTAATGTGTCTCTACTGAAGCCAGGACAAAACCCAGGTGAATTTATTCACATTTCAATTCACCGCTACCACACTGATGCTCCAGTGTGATTACAGATCATGAGTTTCTACTAATTTTTAATTTTTTTTAAATAAATCTCCTGCTTCTGCTTAACTGCAGGCCTTGACATTGGGAATTAAGGATATGCCTTGAAAAGATCTTTGGGAACCCAGGAGAAACATCTACACAAGGTCAGCCTTGGTTCTTTCAATCCATAAATAAAAATATTTTTGATCCAGGCTCTATTTACCCCCCAAACAACCATATTGCATGAGAAAGATGAAGTTGGAAGTAGTTATTAAATGGGTATTATAATTTTTATCATTTTAAGGAAAGATTTAAATCATAAATTAGAATCTTGCTGTTCATGGAATTAATTATATTAGAAAAGCAGACTGATGAATCAGAAGGAACCATGTCTGATTTAAAAAGGGAAGTGTTTTCTGTGCGACAACTTAATTCCTTGGAGTGACTAGAAGAGGTATATCTTAGCCATCTAAACCAAAAGTCTCCCAGTACTAAATAGTTAATATTTATAGGTAACTTTGCAATCATTACTATCAACAGACAAAAAGCTACGATAATCCGATTGCCATCACTTTAACCAAAGCCCGTGTCGTAAACCTTGTAATTTTCTGCTGTCATGCTCAGGCACTTTCAACACATTTAAATTAGAAAGGACTATGCTAATTTTGCTTCATAGCCAGGGTAATTGTTGTAAGACATAATTATCTTTTTTTTTTTAAAGGATCGTTTTATTCTCCAGAGTTGTTTAAATTCAGTCTCAGTTACTGCTCGTCCTTTCATCCCTACACTGCATTCTGGCTCCCACCTCCATTAAATTATTCTTTTCATCTTCGTTAGCTGGAGACAACTTAACCCTCCTTTCTGATGGACATTTCAGGCCCTGGCATAACTCTATTAAAAGGAGGAAAGTATGCTAAGGACAAATCTAGCTCTTTGTTTCCTCCTGACCTTCCTGAGGAGTCGTCAGAAGGTTTGACATGTTAAGTCATCTTTGATGCCAATTTAAAGTTATAGCCCAGCATACAGCCTTCTCGATTATTGATGCATCAGAGCTTTGCCCTTATATAAGCAATGAGTTTAAGTTGAATAATACTGAAACACAACCAAGCACAAAGAGAATAGATGGATTTTCCTCTTGAATAAAGTTCACTGGGTAGGGCGCTCACATAGCAAATTTCCAAGACTTTTAAGTCAGGATATTACTAAGAGTTTTGACTGCAGTAGCAAGCAAGGGGCACAGAATGTAGGTCCAGCCAGCAGATGGGTGACTCTGCTAATTGGCCAGGTCTGCTCTGTCAGCTGCTCCACCCACTGGCAGGTACAACGTGTTGGGGTTGCCTTACAAACCCCCTGCCTTGTGCTGCAGCTGAGAGTATCCCATAGTGTGTCCTTACAGCAGGTAAATCGACTGCTCCCTTGTTATCAGTGGTTGTTCCAGGGCACCTGGAGCCAGAGCTAAAGGAAACACTCCTGAATGAAAATACCAGTGATACTAGTTACTGATTAAATGCTGGGAAGTGAATGGAAGCATTGTTTGCAGTCCAGGTGGACTGACTTTGGCACCATGACATCTTCTGATGCCAAATGGAAGACCTGAGCAGAAAAAGGAGAAACATTTAGGCTTGATGCCAGCAGACCTTGGCAACTCATATACTCTTCAGAGCATGTCAGCAAGTCAGTTTCTGGGCATGTTAAAAGGCGTGCTTTGGTAATTGAGAATCTGATGCCTCATCAGAGCTTCAAATGTCTCCTGTGGGGTTGCTCAGAGGAGTTTCCAGTAGACAGCTTTTTCTTTCCTTTGAGTGTTTTTTCTCTGCTGGAAGTTCAATGGGATAGCTGAGGGGAAAGGGAAGAAATTTTAGTGATAAAGCTTCGGGTCTGTTATAGCAGTGCCTGTCACCACACATCAGCTGCCACAGACAGGACTCGTTCAGGAACACGTTCTGCGTGCTGTAGTGTTGGTGCAAAGGAATGAGACACTGAAGAGGCAGTGCTGTGACCTGGCCACAGGGTAAACCTCTTCTCCTTGTGTCTGTACAACAAAAAGTTGGTTGTGTTATGGCAGAATAACTCCTTCCCCCACTCTTTAGCTGTACATGATCTGAATTCCAGCTGTTGCACTTTGACTGTCACCTCTGCTGTCCCCATGATAACCCCACTGCTTCTTTTTCTGGACTCCCTGTCACCTTCTTGTGTCTTTTTCTGGACAAAAAGAATAAGTCTCCACAGACTGGACTTTGGTGGGTTTTGGTTTGGTTTTTTTTTGGTTGGTTTTTTTTTTTTTCTGTTTGTGTCCCTATACTGTATTTTTCATCATTGCATCGGAACAATTTCTAGTTAGCAACACAGGACTATCAGTTTCCACACACCTCTTTGCTCTTCTGTCCTCTCTCCAAGGAAGGATATTTGTGCAGTGGAATGACATTGCTGGTTACAAATATCCATTTATTGTCAAAGTAATCAATTCTGTTTGTATGGATTGAAATGGTAACTAAATAAGTGCCAACTCAACTGGCAATAGTCAAATCTGTTTGCATTATTCAAATGTACTAATATGTAGGTAGTGAATAGCTATGACAGATATGACAGAAATAATGCCATTAAGGGTAAATCCATTGCTTTCTGTAGAATGACTGGACCTTCACAAAAGCATCAAGCTGAGATCTTAACTGTTCCTTTGCCATGTACCAGCAGCCTTAGGGGTGTGTCTGTGGCTGCAGTCAAGTGAAGCACATGGCCCTCCCTTCGTTACTGAGCTGCTGATGAAGAAACCAGGATCTTCACTCCCTGCAGGTTGATTTCTTGGACATGTTCACATGAAGCTGAGATTCTTGAATGGGGAGAATTACAAAAATCATCTGCCTAAATGAAAAACAAAATTATCTCAAGATATTTGTCTATGCCAGCATCAGCAGAGGAAGAGAATGTTAATGAAGGGGAATGTTTCTAATTAGGAACCTCTAACAGTGTCCTGGGATGAATGAGGAGTGAAAATTGTCTCCCTGGAAGCCCTGAATTCAGATGTTTTGTTTATGCACGCACACATGTGGATGCACACACACACACTTGATTTCCAAATGCCACAAGTCATTTATATCACTGTTAATGACTCTGATGAGTTACATGTGCTGTCACTGCTCTAGGCTCTGTGTTTCCATGTTCATGTGGCATTAGGGGTCAAGTTAATTCCTGCTGCAGTTGTCATGCTGAAAATGCCCAGGGTTAAGCAGAGATGACTGGGACCAGTGGAAGTGCTGAGTTTTGTAATGCTGTACCAAGCAGCAGGTCTTGTAATCTGCTCAGTCACAACTGAAGCTTGGAATTGTTTCAGAGAGACAGACCCCAAATCAATGTCCAGCACTTACTCTTTTGCTCAGTGGGAAAACATGAGGTTATTGTGGTCTCTGGTGAACTTGGACTTCTCATGAGAAACACAGAAAAACTTTACAACAGCCATAAAAAATTCAATCAGATCATTTCCACAGTGGCCTGAGAACAGTCTCATAGCAACATTCCACTTTCAGAAGATCGTCTTGTGTGTTCTGGGATAAAGAATAGGTTTTGTTCCCCTTCATTCTACACTGAGATGCCCATGATAAGATAAGAATCATCGGTGAGACAGACGGATGGACAAGCTGTAAGTCGTTGCAGAGGTGTGTAACAAGAGACAGGCACAATTTCTTCCATCTCAGCTCCTTGTTTCCTCTCTTTGACCCCACCTTGATCCCCGGTGTTCTTTAATGTCAGGGCACCTGGGGAGGGTCTGTTTATGGACATTCATCAAGCAGCAAATAGACCCTCATGTTATTTGTAAGCATGGCATTTTCAAGAGGTACCCTTGGTTGTTTAACAGCATACAGTGTTTTTGTAACTGCAGAAAAGGTCCTATGGGCCATTAAGCAATCATTTATTGGTTAAATATCTCCATTCCCAGTAATGAATTGCTATTTTGCGAGAACAAACATTTCCTTTCTGTTTAATTTTCAGATTTTGAGGTCGCAATGGTGTGTGTTCTGGAAAGGGAATAAAGTCTGGGACCATGACGTTAATGCACTCCCAACTTTTATTTCCTTCTCCAGCTGTGACTAGACCTCCAGTACATTAATTTCCCTGTTTTTCTTCAGCCTCCAACCTCTGAAGGAAAGATATGTATGTCTTTACTACTCCTCTGCCTAACTCATTTATCACTGAATATTTACCTGCAGTGAGATAAACATTGAATTCCTTTAATTGGGTGTTAGTAAGTTCTGCCCTTACGGATTTCTGAGTATAGGAGAGCAACCAGGTTGGTTTGCTATAATGCTTTAGCCTTCTGTTGTTTGGTTTGTTGCTTTTTTAATTGAAGAATTGCAGTTCTGGATTAAGAATCTTGGAAAATTTATATTGTTTTTTGTTCCTCTACAGGGACGCATTCAAATTTTGCAAAAGTCTCTCAAGAATAAATTATGTTTTCTGATGCAAGTTTTTGGTTTTTTCACTTTTCTAAAGACTGTGCTTTTGAGGATAAGGAACTGGTTTCTGTGACCTCTATAATCCTTCTTTTTTCTTAGAAAACTCTGAATCTAGCCAGTGTCAGTGACTGATATTTTTTGACCCCAGTGAACTTCATGCCCTGCAGTTTTCCAGGAGCACCTCAGTCTGTTCTGTTGACTTGAGAAAATTATTTTTAGCCTCATGTTGCGAGTGGGAAATCTGAGATATGAAGATCTGAAGTGCTGGAGGCTGCATGGCTGAGCAGGGAACATGGCTGAGCAGGAGCCAGATTCATGGACCAGTGTCTGACCCAACAGGGCAAGGATGAGCCCAAAGACCCAACCTGAGACCTGGTTAAGGACAAAGTTCACAGCTTTCCCTTAAATCCCTGAAGTTATGAGATTTTTTTTTTAAATATTTATATATAGATGTGTATTTTGGAATGACTGGGATCATTATAAAGATTAAGGGAAATGTGGTCATATGGGCAAAGCAGGTAGCTTTGATTCTATCCTTGGCTCTACCACTGAGTTTCTAGGATGGCCTCTGGCAAGTCTTTTTGTCTTTTTTCTCCCTCAGACTGTTAATTTGCAGTCTCTATTCTTGCCTGAAGGCACAGTGGGGCAGTGACAGTCTCTGCAAAATGTTAGTCCAGTTCCTGGCATGATGGCTTACTGCATAGAGCAAAAACCACGAGGCACAACCATAATATTATTTTTATTCTCCTATTCATTACATTCACTGTGAGTACCCTTGCAGCAGCCCTTCATTATTTTTATTTTTTTTAAGAGAAAAATGAGAAAAAGAAATCTGGACCATTCATAGGCTTTGTAGGCATGTATATGTAATTTTGTGGGCTGGAAGGAACCCTTGAGGCAGGTCTATGTTACATGCAGGTGAATATGACCCTACTTGTCCCTGCTGTTAAAGTCCATCTTATCTCAAGGGGAGAAAGTGAGTCCAATTTGATACAATTCCTGCTAGAATCAGTGGATATGGGCACAGTTATGTACCTCCAATAACCAATTAGAGCAGCTGTAGTAACAACACGAACTTTAACCCTTGCCACATTAATACTTGCAAAAAACAGATTAAAACCATTTCAGAAATTGTACCAATATCATTCCCACCTCTTCCCAGCATGTGATTCTGGAGCTTGGGCTCGAAAATGATGACTAGGAGCAGGACAGATCCCTGCCAGAGCTTGGGTGCAAGTACATCTGGGATGGGAGTCATTGAGGCAGCCAGCACAAAGAAAATATCTGCTAGTTTTCAGCTGTCAGCAGGGCCCTAGCATGCTGGAAGTGGAAATAACAAAAATAGGACTTGCACCCAGATCAGCTCTTAATAAGCAAGTGCAAATCCAGAGTAAATAGACTGATAGAGCAGTGTAGAGGTGGCACTACCTGCACTCATTGGCTGTTTACTCAGAAGTTCTTTTGCTGTGCAAACGAGCACTGGGAAGGCCACCTATTGATTCTCTCTCTTCCCTCTGGACATTTACAATCTATCAAGCACGGAGAGCAAAACAGAGGGAGTGAATCCTCACTGAGGCGCAGCAGAAGTTGCTGAGAAGAGAGAAACTCTCCTTTCTGCCCTGCTCACTGAGGGAGTTTTCCCTGCACTTGGGCAGCACATCTGAATAAGTCCTCTCCTCCCCATTAAGCCATCGGAAGGGGCAAGAGCCTGCTCCAGCCTCTCTGCCTGGATTTAACCTCAACGGGTTAACTTCATAAAACTGCAGCTCTTTATTCCAGCCCGTGATTTCCCATCATACTTTAGGACCAGCGAACCGTCCCTTCATTGATGGCACCTTTTGGCTTCACAATAGAAGCCAATTTGTTAGAATTCTTCACAGGTCAGGGGCTGCGTGAAGATGTGGAGGGCGCAGCAGTGGCCGCTGGAAAATTAAGTTGTATTCGCTTGGCAAATTATACGTCTGCTGCACTTTATGGGCCTTGATTTCCTTTCCCCTCTCTCTCCCTCTCCCTTCCCACCCCCCTCCCTCCAGCCCCTCCCTCGTCCTCTCCTTTTTTTTTTTAAATTGGAGAAGCGTGTATGTGAGCTATCGTCACATATCCAGTTAATGTAGGTTAATAGATTGATTCCAGTGACACGGATCATAATGAACAGTAAATTGTTTTATCTCTTAAGTCTTATTTGGTCAGCCAGGAAAACATATGAGGTAATATGGCTTGGACTAAATGGACCGTATAATAGATCTCCCTCTAAAGAATAAGGACAGGGGTGACAGCGCCTCTTATGATTAATGAAAATAATAATGGTCCTGAAATTGAAATTTTTCTAATTTTTTTTCCTTCTTCTCTCTGGGCTGCCACCAAAAACTTCAGCCAGCAGATGATTTGTGCACAATAACCACCTCTGACTTCTCCCTCAACTCCTACTACAAGTTAAGGGAGTGCTGGGGAGGGAGAGTTGAAGAGGGATGGATGGTTGCCTACACTTCTAAGAGCTTGGATCAGCAGTAGAGTAGCATATAAACACAAACTGTTTGTTTTTAACCCTGGGTTTGAAGCAGATTCTTTCAGGTGCTTGCAGCTTGCCCAAATACAGAATTTCCAATTGTGTCCAAAGGAGTTCCATTATTTAAGTGCTTTGGAAATATCACAATAAAGCCTTAAACCTTCAGACACATCTGCTTGTTTATTTATGCAGGAGCCCCTGCATTTATTGGTTGTGTTGTGTGCAGCATTCGGAATGATTTGTCATTATTAATGGATATTTACATTTGCTCAGTGTCAGTGCTTCTTGCTGTAATACACATATAAGAAGGTTAATTCTGCAGCTGAAAAAATACTTTGGGGCAAAATCAGGCCTTTTACAGAGCAGTTAAGTAATTTTTTTTTCCTTAGGGTTTCACCAAAGTGCTTCCATTTGGCTCAGAAGAGCTTTCCAAAAAGACTTATGGGCATTTTTCTTGAACAGCATCAGATGAGCTGGCAGACATCATGAGATCTTTGTCAAACAGAAAATCTTTAACAACTGTTAATGAGGGTGGGGAGAAGAAATCCAAATGTGATCAGTAGGGTACATGTGTAAGTATCAAACACTGCAACCCAGCATGACCAGAGGAATCCCTCCAAGGCACTGGAGACCATTTGTGCATCTGGGTATGGGTGATTCCCTGGTGTTCTCCAGTAAAGCCATAGGGGAACAGCCATATCACACTGAATGTAAAAATAATCTTCAGTCCTTTCTTCAGGAGATTCCTATAAAGTAAAACAAAAGCAAGGATCTAGAGAGCTATCCCATGAACATCCTGTATGAGCATGGCAATGTGAATCAGTGTACCTATGGCCAAACCAGGATTTTGCACCCCCTCACTACTTTTTATGTTGCTTGTTTCTTTTTTTCTTCCTTTTTTTTTTCTACATTTAATTCCTTTTAAGACTGTAACAAACAACAGTGAGTGCTTTGTCCTTTTATTCCTCTTTTATCTTTGTGCTTTATGGCTTCTGTGTTGTATCTGTTTTCATTCTTATTGGATCAATAAAAGGTTTGTCACTTTGCAAAGTTTTGGAAACCAGAAATTGCACTTGAGGAGTGGAATAATAGGAGTTGTTTCCTGATGCTTCTGCACCTTTGCATCCTCTTTTTTTTTTTTCCTTTTAATTATTTTTTTTTCCATCTTCCAATATCTAATCTCAATATCTGCAGTCATGCTTTTGGGTTTTACACTGGCTGTCAGCAGGCAATCAGTTCAGGCATTCAACTTCTTTGGATTAACATCAAGCTCTGCAGTTTGGGTATATTAGCAGCAGGGTCAATCACAGCAGCAGGAAGCAGCCTGAGCAATAAAAAGAAAAAAATAAAAGGAAAAAAGGAAGACTAAAAGGAACCCTCTGAACTTCAATAGTCTGGAAAACCCAAACTGAGACTAAACTTCATAAATATCCCTAATCTCTGGTTTAGAAGCCAGGATTGTTTATGATTCATGGCATTTGATGACATTTAGCAGCATGCAACCCATTACAGCCCTTAAGTCATTACACAACACGGCAGAAAATGTCATCAGGTGCCACAACAACAAGGCAGGTTATTGGAGGGGCAGGGTTCAGTTCAGATTAGTTCAGACTTCTGACAGATGCTAGCCTAGCTCCAGACTGAACCCAAATTCTGCTTGTCAGGCTTATCTCTCTAACAGATCATCCTTGCTCCTCTTTATGTTGTACAACTTCCTCTCCCACAGGTCAAAATCCAAATTCCCAGCTTCTGGTGAAGCACTGGCAAAAGTAGTGATCATTCTTATGCATGGATTGCATTAATTATTTTTGCAAGAGGAGCTGGGGTCGGTCTGGCTCCTCTCTGAATATTCAGAGGGTTACTTATATCTGGCATTATGTCTTAGTGATCTGCACCTCAAGACATTTCTGCTGGTCTGAGAAGATTACAACTTCCAGTGATGAAATCAAAGTGTTAGGCATTGGTTAAGAAACCCACAGGATTAGTGAGCTGCAGCAATGTGTGTGAATAATGTGCTCCACAGCCATGTTTCAGGGCACTACAATTAACCTTAATAAAGTTACCAGCATCTGGAAACAAATGGGGCATTAAAAATCTGTATGAAATATTTGGCTGGAGATCTTCCCCTAAGTGAGTGGAGATTGACACACCACGTCCTAATCCCCTGCACCAGGGGAGAATTTCCTCCAAGATAAGGAGAATTTACAGATGCCTAGCAATAAACAGCAATAGGTAGAAAAGGAAAGAATTTTTATGGTGCTGTGCTGGCCTATAGAGCTGGATTTAGAAAAAATCACCTGCATTTCTTAAATTTGAGCTTGACTGCAAGACTCAACCACAAACAAGAGCAAAGTCCACAGCACCCAGGGAGCTGAGGAGATCCCACATCTCCTTATGTACCTTCAGTGCCTAAGCCCTACCAACCTGGGCAGAAATTTCAGAAAAGAGCTGTGGGGCATTCTGAGGACCCTGCTTTCCAAATGTGTCTGATGTCATAATTTCCAATGTTAAAAACCTATGAAGCATCCACAGAAAGGCAGGAGAGTGAATATTAGGGGTAAGTAGATGGTGACCAAAGGGGACAATGAATCTTTGCAGCCTGAGAAAACTTTGGCTGTTAGATGCCATTTTGTGTTTCCATCTGATTTATCTGAACCAATTTAGACTCCTTGTAACTAATTACAGCCTGGCTATCTTTTAGAAGCTTTTAAGTGGCCTAAAGTTACATAAAGAAAGGCGAAAAGGCAACATTTTAATCTGCTGACATTGTGTCTTTTCTGGTCAAAAAACAACAGCAGTCATATACAATTCATTTATGTATTTTGGGGAAGACTTGGGATGCAGATATTGGAAGTGATGGATATGTCATGCATTAATAATAATAAACATGCATCCCATGCATCTGCATATCCTTTCCATTTAATGGTGAGGTGTGTGTATATGCACACATTTACATCTAACACAGCCTTGCGTTATTTTGTCTCTTATGGAAGAAAAAAAGATATTAAAAAATCCAATGACTGACTTTGCTTCTTGAACCAAGTCAAATATTTTCTTGTCAGTATGCTCATAACTTCAGACTGCAGAGGTCATGGCCTTGACTTTCTCCTTCAGATGGTTTGTGAGTGGAATGTCCTTGAGATTAAGGTTCCCTTTGTTTTCCTTGGGAGGGGCTTTGCTTACACTGGCAAGCAGCTGAGACTTGCCAAGGTCCTCCAGACTCTGTTTATTAGATTTTTATCTTCTTATCAGAGTCTTCCTCCTTAAATCATGTCAGCATTTTACCACTCTTCAGGGATTCCTGGTGTTTTATTGTCTCTGAACTGCTTGGGGGGTGGGGGTAAAGGAAGATATCCTAGCAAAAATAACATTTATGTAATGGCAGTGATGGGAAAGATTCAACTGTCTCCTTAAGATTTTCACCCTTATCAAAGTGACCAATAAGTGGCCGTCTACACTGGATTTAATTAAATCTATATTTAAACAAACTCCCATTGATTTTGTGGAGAGTTTTGTGCCTGGGGAAGGACTTTATAATTTGGTCTGGCATTCCTGCCCAACTCTGATATAAGAAAAAGCCAAGTCAGTTGGTTACTGTCATTGTATTGTTTTTCTTGGCAAATCAGAATTTCTTTTTGTTATTATTTTCACATTAAAAGGTACATTGTGACTTAATAAGATAATACCAAAAAGTATTCAATCGACTAGTTCCTACTAAAATCAGCCAAATCTTTAATTCAAAGTGGATACACATAAGTCTATATATAGAGTTTAATGTGTGTATACAAATATATACTCTAAAAGATACACATCTCTATTTTATCTTAAATTAAAAATCTCAAAGAACTCTGTAAATCTTAATGTCTCGCTCCTCCCAAATGCTCTGGAGTAAACCAATTATGAAAAATTCCTTTTCCCAAAGTCTGAGCCAGGGAGTGAATAAATCCTTATCACACACAAAGCAGTGTGGGGCATCTCTAGCTTGACTGCTTTGTACTGTGCAGAGGAATGTAAATGATTCATGATAAAGACACAAGCAGATCAGAGTTTTTGCCACATGTGCCTGCAGATGAGCAGAAGTGGAATCTCAAATAGCTGGAAAGCACACGAGCCTCTGGTGTGAAGGTGAAGGCTCCCTTTGAGTTCTGAGATGCTGATGAAGAAGTTAATCCTTTTGAGAAGATGACCTGGAATTGAAAAACCAAAGAAAAAATTCAGCCAGGGCTTCGAAATATATGAGCAGGTCTTCATGCAGTGTGAAACACTTATCATTGTTAGAGGTATCAGCCTGTTGGCATCCCTTAAAGATGTGCTCAATCTGGTCATACAGCAGTGGCCATATCACACCCCGAGACAGACAGACCACATTTGTGCCAGTCCTTGAAATATATTCATCCTGGGATTGCTGTCACCCTTTGTCAGGGGAATGAATCAGTGGTACTGTTCATACTTTTCTGCTTTAGGTAACTGCTCTTTTGATAATGAATCTTTAATGATAATTGCTCTTCTAAGGAGAGCGTTTGCCACCCTTGTTAAAGCAATACTTTCTTGTGGAAATGTGCTTAACATTAACTCTTCAAGGCTGGTGTACTTTTCCAGTTGATAAAGGTCTCCATGGACAGAGACCTGAAAATTTTGGCAAAGTGTCAAAGGCACAGAAGATAAAAATTAATTGTGAAGAAAGATGTATGAGGTGTTATTTCTGATGCTCTCTACAACATGTGACAGCAATGCCTTTAATCCTAATGCTAAACCTTACCTCAGCTAACATACTATATAAAATGAGCGAGAAAATATCATTTTTTTTAACCTTATTCTTTTATACTGACATTGTAAAACTTCAAAATATTTCCTGTTTAGGGACAACCACAAACCATTCTACATTTTGGCAACAGATGTCTTTACAAACTCAACACAGTTATGGCAACCTTACATGTAATTGCTTGAATTTCTCAAACAGAATTTAGCATTTCTTCAACATTATGTCTTGAAGAAGTTTTCATGCCAGCAAACCCCAGTGAAGCTACGGTTAAAACAAAACCAATTTTGTAAAGTGGTTTAGTCACTGTAAGTCCTAGACATCCAAGTCCACATGTTCATCCAGCCTTTCAGGAACACACTTATCCTTCCTGTGCTGTCTGGAGGAGTGATAAACGCCTGTCTGAGGTCCATGAAGAAGGATATCACATTTTCAAGGAAATAAATATAAATTGCAAACCAAAAAACATCAGCAGAATGGCATTTTGTTGTTCCTGGAACATAAAGGGTGGAAAGTTTGGGGCTGTGCAAGACTATAGGACTGGTGCTGCTTGTAACTACCTGATTGCAATGTCTCCAGCCTTTTCCTTCAGCTAAAATGAGATGTACAGAGAAAAAAACAAACTGGATATGTGTGCCAGGGCCAGCCCTCAGCTCCAGATTTGATCCAGAACCAGCAGGAATGGGAAAGGAAATGAAGGAGTGTAACGGTGCATGTGGGCAGATCTCTGTGCAAGTGTGAGCACGCAAGGCTGCATCACAAATTCAGAAACATGGAGCTACTAAACTGATCTGAAAACTGAAAAACATGTTAGGGTTGTTTTGGGATTCATTTACTATAGAGAACTGGAATGACAGAGAGGAATTAGTGTCCAGTAAGTTCCCTCTCCTGCCATTGCTTCAGGAGAAGGTGGCCTCTGCATTAGCCTAAGGAAATGTAAATATTTTACCAGCAAGCGGCTCCATGACAGCTAGAGCCATGTGCAGGAGCTGTTGCAGCATGTGCCTGAGATGTGACTCTTTCAGTGGAAGTCTATTTACAGGATGGAGCATGTGATTTTAATTGCAAGTATGTTCCTTCTTCCCTCTAAATTCCTCATGTTTTCGCGTATACCATTAAAAGATTGTCATACGAGCTTTCATTGCATTCTTTGGCATGTCTTCCAGAATGCGAGCAGGAAAGAATCCCTGTCAGTGCCAACAAAATCACATACCAAATATGAGAAACAGATAAGACAGCAGATTCAGCATGAAGCAGAGTGGGAGAAGTCAGATAAGAGGAGATCCAAACTCTTGGGCTTCCACACTCCACTCATTCTTTTACAGGACTCACTTTGTTCCCTTGGTTTTCCCTGGGATCATCTTCCTAATCTAACCTCACCTCCAAAAACTGGGAATTTGGCTCCATTACCTGGGAAAGCTCAGGAAAAGACCAAGAAAAGCATGAGGTATTCAGGAAGGGTCTTGTTGGCTTCCACACACACTTCTGAAAAGGAAAATATTTATGGGGACTGTGGCCACTAAGTTCTGCATTTGGAAGTGCAGAGGGAAAAACAGTGAAAGTTTCATGGCATTAGGCTTTATAACACTCAATAATTCAGGCCTTTGGATTTATTTGCACCATATAAGCAAACTTAAAATGATTTTGCTATTAAAAAATTGACTGTATTTTTAATGAGCTCACTGTATATTTCACTGGGAAACATTCACTTTTTCCTGCTCCAGGCTGGTGGTATTTTCCTGCTCTAGGCTAGATCTATCTTTAAAAGGAGACACTCATGCTGAAACAATAGGAAAAAAAGATTAAAAAACAGGCAAACAAAGAATTACATACCTATAATTTGGGTTTTGTCAGTAATTTATGGTAGCACTTGGTAGTTTTGCACTTCTTTCTCATTTTAATGTATTTTATTTCTTAATCAGAATTGTTTCAGTTCTTGATTAATGTTTGAACCACATTCTATTTAATTTTTGTAGGGCAAGTAAAGTCAAAAACCTCAATGAAAAACAAGGAATACGATATATACTCCATAATACATTAAAAACACTCAAACAACCCTGACATTGAAATTTCTTTGTGTCAGTGTCTATCCACATTGTTCTGAACTTCTGTCATAGTAGTATCTTATTGGAAATAAGGAACATCAAAACTTAATCTAAACCATGATGTCCTGCTATGGGATCAGATCCAAACTCCCCTAAAAATTGAGAGGACTTTGGTGTTGGGACCGACAAAGCTCAATTGTTGAGTATAGCCACAAAGTTACATTTTATGTTCAAAACCACACGAATTTTCAAATTTTTCAGGAGTGAGAAAGATAATCTCACAGACTGTTCTACTGAAATTCCAAAAAAAAAAAAAATCCATTAAAAAAATCAGTATTATTTGACCCTGTGTGGTGTGTAGAAGTATTTGAGGGTTAGAATCCATTCCACAATGAGTGTGATCCTGTGGCTTTGACCAGTTTGAATTGTACTTTGTTGTTTTATTTCCACTGTACGTTTCCTGATAAAAACATTTAAATTTTCAGACCGAAGTGGGATGTAAGGGACAGATCAACCTAGCCACCATCAGCACAGCCTGGCCTTGGCAAAACTAAAACAACTTCTCCAACTGGCAGGACAAATCTGAAGAATTTTCACATTTCCTTTTTCCCAGCCTTTTGTGCTTTGAGGTGATACACAAAGAGTCTAGAGGTTTCCAGCCTGAAATACTCCTCATAAGCAGTTTTATAAAGGAAAATCTTCATAAATATCAATAACTCCCCGTACTCATATTTTCTGTAATTGCTTTTATTTGTATTATTGAGGATGCTGAGTGTCATGGCACATGGCTGGATGGGAGTCCTGAGAGCTTTCAGGGAAATTACGAGAGAGGGAAAACCTGCTGCAGAGGCACTAAATTGTACTCTGGAAGTCAGACATTGTTCATGTTCCTCCACACACAGCAGTAATGACAAGAGGTGTCTTCTCCAGCAGTGGTGAAGAGCCAGGAGCTTTCCCTGGATTTGAAGTGGACCTTCATATTCTCCCTGTAATTCATCTGTGCTTTAAATGGCTCTTGCCTCCAAAATCATGTGAGCTGAAAGTTCAGAAAGCGACATTCTCTGAGTGGTAGTAAATTGTTAGTGTGTTTGCTTAAACCTACTTGCTGGGATTAGCTCTGTCCCACTTTGTACGTTCTGGATTGAGGGTTAGGCAAGGGTCAAGTAGGTGATTTCAACACTCTCTGATACAGGCTTACCCCCTCCAGTAAAAGGGAAGCTTTTCAACCAATCCAGTCTAATTCTTCCATCTCAAACTCTGCTTTGTTTTGCTTGTGTGTGTAAGGAGGTTTGAGGGCAAGAGGGCACAATTTTAAACCCCAATTCTCAATTCCATAACATCCATCATTATCTGTCTATGTGAGGCTATTATTGCCTTCCTCACAAAGCCCACTGTTCAAATACACCCAATTCTCCAGGAAAAGCCATGCTCAGCTGGACTGTGCCCTTGTTGAAACTGTCCTCACTTTCTCACTCATGTGCACACTTACGGTTACAGGAAAAGAAAACACTCCTACCTTAGGCTGGGATTATCTAAATGGCCTCCAAAACTGAGAACATAAAACCCACAGACACATCAGGGGAAATAGACATGCAACATCTAAACTAAGTGACCTTGTCCAATTTTTTAAAGAGAAAACTTCACCCTCACCAAAATTTTGATTTTGTGCCAGAGAAGAACATTGGCTGTGAGTAGTTGGAAGCCTTAAGGAGTGGATAAACAAAGAGGTAGGCACAGACAAACATTAACCTTTCCCTCTCACTCATTTAAAAATCAGATATAAGTCTTACTATAAAGAAACTATGCAAAATGAGGAGGTTATAAAGAATTCATCATTACAGCTTTACATTTTATTAGATCATTTCTTTGGCCTGAAATTAGCAATGTATCAAAGTGGGCCATTTATAATATAAAAAAATTAGTTTTATTCAAGTGACAGAGCTAAAACCTGCAGTGCCAAGGTGTATTTTCTCACTGAGGTCCTTCTTTAGGTGTGCTGAGGAAAGTGACTGTAAAACTTATTTGTGTAGTATACACGAAACAAATTCTGCATGGATTTGTTCAAGTTCACATCAGGCATCATGGAATTTAAGGCTGTCCTTTGAACCCCAATGCCAACTCCTCACCCCGACTCCTCAGCTTTGTTTCTCTCAGGGTTTCATTTATGTGCTGCTTCCTTTCAAACAGATTAAAATTTCCAGTTGGTGGGGGAAATATTAACCTTAAATTAATTTGTACTAAGGTTTAGCTTACTTTCTTTTCCTGAATAGGAAAAAAAAATCAAAAAGGAGAATGAAATGGAAAGGAGAAGGAAAAAAGGAAAAGAAACATGACCTTCCTAAGCCAGGGAGATCAAAAATACACAAGCCACCTCTTTGGAGGTCAAACTGAAAAGATTGACTGGTCCTCAGAGTAATGTGGTGGCCCCTCGACATTTATGGTAAGTAGTAGCTGAGGGAGAGAATTGAATTTTGACCTTCCTAATTCAGCAACAGAGGTAAGAAGTCATCTCCAGCACAGTGGAATTACAGAGCACATAAAGGAACTCCCCCTTCAACATTATTTATTTGGTGAACTTTCTCTGTATCCCAGAAAAGGCTACAGCATGCTTATTTTGCAAAGGGATCATGTTGTTTAGTTCCAAAGCAAGCACATTAGAAGAATTCCACATAGACTTCATAATAAATCCACCCAAGGCCCAGCACCCAGTTGCTGTTGTGTACAGGGCTTTTTATTTATTTAACCGCCTAAAAAAAAAAAATGCACACATAATGAGAGAATGTCCTTCCCTTGTGAGAGGAGAGTTCAATAGTTTAATTTTTGTTAACCAAAATCCCTTGTACTAAGGTAAATTACATTGCATTTTCTATTACTAGCTCTGTTAATTGTCAGGCAATAAGAGTTTATGCACTCATCCAAAGCAGCAGAGAATTTCCCATAATGTTACAAAATAAAACCTGACAAAGCACAATAATCTTTAGTTTATTGATGTGCTGCTAGGCTGTGGAAAGAATCAGATCTGTAATGTGCTTTTGGTTAGAAAATGGGGGCCTAGAAAGATATACTGGGAACAGCAGAGGAATGTCAGGTTCCAAAAATACATATACATACCCATGTGTGTGCATAAACTAGGGTGCTTTTTCTAAGGAAAATGATGGTGAAAGACTTTAACATCAACAGCAAAGGTTCAAAGACTGAAAGAATAGCAAACAAAGAAAGTAAAAAGTGTGTGAGTGCAAACAGAATTTGTTAGTTAGTAGTGTCTCAGGTAAAAAGGATTTAAAGACAATGTGAAAAAAAAGCAAGGACAACACCTAGTACCTTGGATAGGATGCTTCAATGTGTTCAGATTGGCCCAAACACATATAGTGAGTAAATGTATCTCTAATAGTCCTGAAAGCACATCAATTGTGCCTTTATGGACCCAAAACCTTCTTAGCTTTAACCAAACAGACTCGCTTCAATGAAGGCCAGAAAAACTCTTGGGAAGGTTGGGGATATTATTTGAAAGCTGTATTTAACATAAGTGGGGATTTGGGAAATTCTGCTTTTGGAGAAATGCTGAAAGAAAACCAAAACAACAAATTAATTGACTTTAAATTCCAAGCTCATGTTTGCCTCCAAAAGAACACATAGTCACATGATTGGAGAAGGTTCTGACCTTCTTTAGTGGCCTCTTTCAGGATCTCTCATGGGTATGAGATGGCAAAGTGCAGACTGCTTTTGGCACCCAAACTATGGGTCCACCATATTGACATTTTTTCTAGTTTTGATTAAGAATATTTATGCCAATGACAGCAAAACAGGGTTTTTTCCATTTTTGCAGGAGAGGATTAAAGGATACTTGATTTCTACATCTGCTGTGGTTTGGTGGATAGCTGTGCGTTAAGAGGATGGTCTTAGCAGTGAAGAAGAGGCTAAAATTTGGAGTTTTCCTGTATACTTTCCACTAAGAACCAGCATGACTCTTGCCCTTTAACAGGCAATGATGGAGCATGATAATGTACATTTCTGATTCTCAGAGCATTTATTTTAATTACAAGGGCTTATAAACAAATAGGGAGAGGGAAGAGAGGGAGGAAAGGGGGGGAGGTGTCTCTATTGTCCTGATTCAGAAAGTAGAAGAGAAACACAGAGAGAGAGAGATCCTCTACCTTGCATAAAAGATGGCAAGGTGATAAATTAGTGCTCTCAACTGAAATTGATTACTTTGTGTTCCTATCCAGTTCATACAGCAGCAACACAGATGCTCTGAAACACAGTAATGACACATTGGAGAAAAACCAATCAGGTTGGTCTGGTGGAACATTCTTCCCTTTCTCTCCCACTGGCCCAAAGGAGAAACCACCATGTGCTCTGCCTGCACAAGGGAAGGATACACACA
The DNA here is from genome assembly GCA_013397155.1 of Irena cyanogastra. Taxonomy (NCBI): domain Eukaryota; kingdom Metazoa; phylum Chordata; class Aves; order Passeriformes; family Irenidae; genus Irena; species Irena cyanogastra. Next base: position 1,192,747 of record VWZV01009807.1, on the reverse strand, counting down.
CCCAGCACCCCCAAAACTCCCACTTGGAAACTTCCCAGCCAGCCTAAGGACATTAAATGATAAAATGACAAATATCAGTGATTTTTTTTTTCTCTTCTGTGCCTGGATATAGTTCTAATACTCTCAGGGAGCTGCTTAAGTAGCAAAAGGTTGAAGTAAAATCTGGTCACCTTCAGGCAATTATACCTGAGACAGTGCATAGAAAACAAGAAACAGGGCATGATTTATCAGCCTTCCAGGATTCCAATTGATACATTCAGATGGAATGGGTATCAGGTTTTAAAATAATAATTTTGACTTCTGTAATGCTTAATTTGCTTTGTAACTACTACTATTTCATCTTTATTGTGCTGGAAATTGACTGCTTTCATGGCATAAGGTTTATGACCACTAGGTTTTTCAGTAAAAGACAGAATCCTGCTCACATGCCACAGGATTGGTTTTGGGGTAGGAAAAAAAAAGAGAAAAAGTGCTGAGCAATTTATTTCTTCTCATTTGTCAGATCTCCATGTACTGAATGTGTAAGTAAGGAGAGATGCCAACATGATGGACCATTCAAGAGCTGGAGGACATCAGAATATCACCCTAAATTTCTACTTCATGTAACTAGACTTTAGAACTAGGGAGAGAATGAAGGAAGGAAGAAGATGAGATTTAGTGTAATTATTCAAACTTATAAATGTTATGAATTTCCAGAGTTATCCCTCTGGTAGAAATGTTCTCTTTAGTGTCAACCTACTCTCTCTTTTCTTCATTTGGCTTTAATAAAGATGATCAAATGAAGTCAAGAGCCCTTCCTAGAGAAAGTCAACCAAAGGACTGAGTCCTCTTTACCCTCATACATTGCTGTATATTCCATGATGTCTCCCCATTTCTGCTGATTTAAATCAGCTCAGTCTTTGTCTCCAAACCTTTCATCCTGGCAAAGGAAGGACAGAAGGCTTCAGACACCTTTGATCACCTGTGAAAAATGCCTTGTAGTCACTGCAACTTGTCCAATCAAGTAGCCCCAAACCAAAGCTGATCATAAACTTCAAGTAAAGGAGAATCAGAGTTGTCCTTTAAAAGGAAGTCTTTCATTTAGCAGTGACTGTATAATTTAGATGAATGGAGCAAGCCACATAAAATTACACGTACAAAAATTTAAGTAGACTCTTGTTGAGGTAGTTTTCCTACATTTCCCTATACTGTATAAAATAATAAATTATTTGAATAGTTCTATTATCTGTCCTTAACTGAAACGTACAGTGCCTGTCCTAGTTCCTCAAAAAGCTTGTTAATATGCAATCACCTAGTACAACTGCTAAGTTTTTAAAGGTCACCTATGTTTTATTCATAAAGGGTGGTTTTCTGGAGGGAAAAAGGTTACAGTGTCATGTAATATCATATTCTGATAGAGGCTCAGCTTCAAAAATGTATTTCCTAACAGTTTGTAGTGAAGAAAGGTACATTTGTTTGGGAGCTCTTAGTTTGACTGAGATCTGCCATGTTCCACAAATTGTTTGCTGTGTGGGAACAGCACGTCATTTCTCAGACATATTTAAAATATTTAGACATTACTGGTGTCTCTCTTGTTTGCTCATTACCCCAGTTTCAGGACAAGAGTCATAATGGCCTGATTGCATTTGTTTATTTCCATTTAAAACAATATTTAAAATGATACCAGTGGGAAACTGTGAACAGATTTTGGGACTGGAATTCGGTATAATAACTGCGGTCTGGTGAAAAAAGCATAAGCCCTGAAGTAATGGGTGACTGTTCAAGTTTTGACATCAAAGTCTGATCTCTGTGGTAAGGTTTCTTGTACCTGATTTATTACAATGGAATATAGGGTGTTCATAAGTACCTCTTTCACAGGGCCCTGCACGTTTCATAATATATTGAGCATTTAACTTTCATTCAAGAATAAAATATCAAATCAATGCTACCTCCAACACATGTATTAAATGGCAACTGTTGTCTGTATTCTAGAAAACACAGTTCAGTCTCTCACTGCAAAGCAGAACATCACTGTGTAGCTCAGAGCCAGGCTATAAATTAGCTTCCACCCTTCCCATGCTGCAGCAGTTTCCATCAGGATAAAGATCCAAGCCTCTGCACCAAGGCTACCTGGCACAAAGGACTAAAACAAAATTTTGCAGAAATACTGACAGAAACAAATTTTGTGGTTTCCACAAAGCAGACGCTGTAACTTTCAGGGAGGAGTATGGTGGAAATATATTTTATTTCTTTGTCCAAGTGTGCCTTTTTTGGTTAACCAGCTGATATACACTTGCCTCTGGGAAGGAGTCACCAAAATGAATTCATGAATTTGGTTTTCGTTGCGGATTTTTGTTTGTCACAAAATGGGTGGTAAGGCTGACTATTAAAAGCAGTTCATATAGGGAATGTGACCTGGGTGAGTTAATTGGCCTATTTTAATGAAAAGCTCCCGATATGAAATTTCCAGCACTACTGGCAAGGGTGCCAAATTCAGCGAGGTTATGAAAATAAATGTGAACCCTTCAAAACACTTGAAACACAGGCAATTGATGTAATAAAACCATTTTGCTTAGGACAGAGTAAGCTGACTGTTGTTATTCACTCTGTCTCCAGCTGAACTCAGAGCTAAAAGCCACTTTACTTGCTGATCTGGGGATCTGCTGTATTATTAGCATTTTATTCAATTTTGGGAAACGTGACATTGCATTTGTAAGTGGATGTTGAGGCTCAGCCTTTTTCAAATGGACGAGGTCTTTGGAGTTATTAAATTATTGAGGAAACAGTTTGTCCCAATTTTCAGACCTAACTTGGCTTACTAAACAAATTTCAATGTAAATAAGGTTCTAAATCTATGCATTCATTAGTACTGCTTAACAGCAATGACATTTCTTTGGCAAGAAAGCTTTCTTTGAGAGCCTATTTAGCCTCAGGTCACTTTAGCTGAGGCCCCAATGGCAAAGAGAGTGAAATTTTAAAAAGTGTTCATGTCGATAAAAGTTTTGTGTTCACTTTTTATTTAATGGCCCAGTACAAAACTTTAGTTTGGCAACTGATGGAAAGGAGAGGGCCAGAGTAAAGAATGCATAAGGCAAATTGTGTGGAATTTGGGGTGAGAAATAAACACGTTTTATTCTGTGTTTTTATTTCCCATACCAGAACATCATCTTAGCCGTGACAAAATTGTCTCAGCTTGAAGATACAGGCCAAGATAGCTTGGATCAGGATCACCCTGAGTGTACACACAGGGAATGTACATAGCCAGACATGCTAACTTTGGGGGAGGAGGTATGTTTATGTGCCCTGATCCTTCCCACTCTGTGCCATCTGAGTCTCATATCCAGCAAAGAGTAATTCATTAGAAATAAGAGCTGCAGGGCTGCTGGTGGCCCCAGCAGTGTCACAGAGCTGTGGTGCTGGGAGTAGAGTGGCTTCAGGAAGACCACTGAAGGATATTTTCAAAGGGGTGGGAAGTATTTTGGCTGATAAGACTGCAGGTGTAATTGCCTACACAGTAAATAATCTTCTCATGCTCCAGTGGAAGCGTGCAAACACCCAAGGATTTAATTTTGGTGATTTGCTGTGAGGTCTAAGAGCAATTCCCTACCTCAGGAAGTTTCCCCCACCAGAAAACTGAAGTATTCTGGGTTTCCAATGAGTGGGAGGATTTCATCCTATTATTTTCCTTCCCAAACTTTTGCAGAGTGTGTGGTCATTGCCACTGTCATTCTGTCATGTGACATGTGTTATGCACTTCACCAAACTTCTCTGCCTCTCCAGGTGACTGCAAAAGTTGAAACACTATTCAAACAGCCACTTTGCAGCCCCTTGACAAGGGTAGCCTAGATAAATAATCTGCTACGTATTTCATAAATATACATAGGTATGAAGTTTTGGGTCACAGGAAAATGTCTTTCCAATGTGTGACCTGTCTCTCAGAAATGCTGAACTTCTGCCTCTTTTACTCTAATACTTGTGTGACCTTTAATTTATTTTTCTTTAAAACTTTAGTTTTAAACTTTAAACTGCTGTGATATGGAGAAGGACTATTTGAACTCAGACAAATAACAAGAGACTAGAGGCCAAGCCCAGACTGAAAATCAGGCACTCACATTCCATCCCTAAAAAACAGGTCTTATTTGTATTTTCAATGTATGTCTGGGTTCATAAATATCTTTGTGATTCTGGTCTCAAACAGGAAACTTTTTGGTGCAATATACAAACAAGAGCCAGCAAGGCTGGATGGGGCTAGGGGTAATCAGGCCTGGTGGAAGGTGTCCCTGTCCATGGCAAGGAGGTCGGAACAAGATGATCTTTAAGGTCCCTTACAAAACAAACCATTGTATGATTTTATGAAGAACAAGAACAATTATTTAAATTCACATTCATCAAGATCAGAATAGCAGGCTAATTGCTGGACTAGTCTACATTTCTGTTATTAGCTGGTTGAAGGGTAATATTGCTGAATATTAGGGCCCTGAGACCCACAGAATACAGTCCAGCTCTTTGTTAATGTCTTTTACCTCTCACTAGTGAAAGAAAAATATATTTCAAGCATAAGCTGCTGCCTCTTCCTTGTGAAAGTTATTTTGTCCCTTTTCTTTTCTCTTCCTGATTGAGAAGCCAAATGCAGAGCCCGTGGTTGGCAAGTGATGAAGGGAAAAAAAATAAAAATAGTGTAAAGATCTCTCCAGGAATGTTTGCTTCACTGTATTTTCTTTCCTATAACTAATTATTCTGGCTGGAGAAAAAATAAAATATAACACAATAAAGCACAATAAAATCCTGGATGTGCATTGGATTCCCAAGTTTGCTAGGAGCCAAAATTTTAGGTACATGAAGAGGAAGAAGAAACAATCCTCTTCCTCACTCAGCCAAAACATCAGCGCCACACTTGCCAGTTACTCTCCACTGTGATTATCTGATTGATGATAATTCCCATCCTGCTCAGAACCCAGCTCACACTTCAAACAAACTATTCCCTGGTGCTTGGCTTTATCAGTGACTCAAAACAACAGCTGTAAAACAGGGCAGTGGAATCTCCCCCTTATCCACGGCTGTGCCCAGGGTTTTATGTGCCAGCCTCCAGTGGGACTGACAGCCAGGGAAAAGGGAGCACAATTCCCAGGTGTTACCACAAGGATACTACAGCTCCTCCAGTTTCTCAACACCTTTCCCTTTCATTTTCCAGAGCTGCTCCTTACCAGCAGAAGTGAATAGAACCCTGGGAATGACTAAGAGCTTCGTGGTTTTCCACAAATCCAACATTTTTTCCTCTGTCACTCCAGCAGGATGCTCTGCACTTTCTGGCTGACAGCAGTTTTCTTTTCCTGTTGAAGGACATCAGATTTCTCCAGGTGAGGGAACTGGTGCAACCACAATTTATAGCCTTCCATTTCAGGAGAAGGTCTAAGACTTATAAAAGTAGTTTCATTTGTTTTTTTGGGTTTTTTTTTAATTGTAGTAGTCCATGATTTAAAAAACTTTAACAGGGGAGAGGAGAGAAAGAGCAACAATCTTTCCTTTCCTCTGTGAAACATGTGCCCAAATATCACAAGAAATGTACTTCCATTATATTCTTGACTTACAACACTGGGGCCATAGGAGAGTAAAAAATAAGATTTCTCAGGAGAACTCTGACTTTAGCTTACCTTGTGAATCTGAGCAAGCAACCTCTGTCTGAGCCCAGCCTTTGGATTTAGCACAACATTTAACAGAAAATAAACACAGCCTGAGATTCAAGCACGGGTAAATATTAGAAAATTTGAGACAGAAATCCAAATGTGAAAGCGGACCAGGGCTTATTTGCATGTTCCCACATTTCTGACTACACTGAAAATTCTGCACTAGCAGTATTTCAGCTTTTCTGCATCTGCCTGACGGTAGAAAACTTAAATCTCTGAGAAATGCCTTTTTTTAGATGTGCTCCAGGTTTTTGTGGATGCTGAGATCAATAAGACCTGCTGTCCTTTAAATGAGCTGTCTGACTGCATCCTACAACACAGGGGCCACATGCAAGGCACAGCCACACAAACCATACTAAGTGCCTCCTGCCTGTCCTTCTGGACTGTTTTCCAGAATAAAAGCATTCAGGTAAAAATGGGTAAATACATAGATCTTTATCTCAAACCATTCATGTCTGCTTTCTGCTCATTTTTACCTTAGGAATTTCAATGTTACAGCGTACAGGATTTTTTGTTCTCCATATACTATTAAAAAAAACCCCAAAAAACCAAAAAAGAACCCAAACCAAATCTAAATCAGCCCATACTTTTTAAAAATGGGTTTCTGTAATGTGGCAGAAAACCATTGCAATGGAGATGCTCTTTTAAAATCCTTATTAATTATTATCGTGATAGACATTTCCAAGGAATTTCAATTTCAGAAGCCTCTACGGTCAACTAATAACTTATTAAATATTACTCAGTCATTAAGTATCTTCGGTTTAAAAATGAATATTTAGGGGATAGACATCTGGTAATATGTCTTAATCCTATTTTTAGATTAGATCCTCTTAAGAAATTCCCATATGCTTTTAGATAAAGCTTGAACCTTGCTAATCTTTCTGAATATTCTCTGCCTGCTGCTATGTACACAAGACCCCCTAAAAGCTGTACTTAGGGGTTGTGTTTAGGTTCAGATTTCACAAGGTAATTGCACTCCCTCATTTTCATGTGTTTTAGCACTAAAACCACAATGAAGGAGGAGGTGGAAGGAAAAATCAGGGGGAGTCCAACAGTAATGCTTGCCTATTAATGAAATTGCTACAAATGGACTAAAAGTCAGAATCAAAAATAACCCTGACATTAATGGACTGCTTATTTGAACCAATTGGATAGGAAACTGCTCCATGTGTTGGGACTAACTAACAAATATATGATTAAATTTAATTCCCAGCATTTAAAAAATGCTTGAAGTGATCTCTAATATAAACCAATGGTTGGTGGTGAGTGTCTTTAGCAATGTTCCCAGGTTTTAACAGCATTGCTTTATCTAAATATATTTCTTAGAGTCACAAACCCTAAAAGGTATAAAATAAAGTAGATTGAGATGGATTAGGTTAATTAATGGGTATGAACTGGCCTTTCACCTCAACAATTGTAGACAAGTTCAACCTAAGAGCTTAAATCAGAGTTTGCTGTTCTAAGCTGTAGTAGACATTAATTCACATCATATAATTTGGCAGAGTTGGCCCAGAAATGAACTTGCCATGGATTTGACCCTCCAAGTCAGAGATGGGGCAGCAAACAAAGGGAAAAAAAAAGAGGGAGGAAAAAAAAAAGAAGAAAACCACAATGTATCCCAGCTGCTCCCCTGACTTGTGGATAAAATCAGAGTATTTTTGAGGGTTTACACACATGGGCAGTACATGCTTTTTTTGTGGAGATGAACACTTGGGACCCAAAATGCAAAACAAAGCATTGAGAGGAATCATGGAACATTGGGGAGTTTAAGCTGGAAACTGGATTTTAGTGCACTTTTGGGGAGACTGTGGCCAGTGTGTGCTTTGAGCTCAGACTGGTGGATTTGGTGTGCCCACACAATTTCTATGCATTTACAGTGACACAGCAACAGCTTTGCAAACACCCTCAGCCACACAGGAGTTACAGCATCAGACCAATTTCTCTGCTCTTACTGGCATGTCTGCAGCTCTGCAGGGAGTCTCACACATAGAAAGGGACCAGAAATAAATAAACTGCATTAATCCTTTTGTTTTGTTTCGTTTTTATTATCTACCTGGAATTCAGGCATGAAACCAGCAGATCATTATTCACTGATAACTGCACAGGCAATAGCAAACTGTTCCAGGAATAAATCTCCTCCCTGAATAAAGCCACGGCAGCCGTAATACGCATTTAATGGATTTATCAGTTTTACATTAAATGCCTTTTATTTGAAAGCACCAATTAATTTCATAGATGTTCCCTTTAGGTCTAGGCCAGACAATTCGTGGTGGTCTCCTGGGGTTTGCAGGTGTCCTGAGCATCCACCACATTTACTTGGTTATGATAAGCAAACACAAAGAGCACCACACCAGGAAAAGCAAATGTGGGAGCCCACGTGTCCCACATTGTTTCCTGGAGCCCCAGTTGAACTCCCAGGATAAAGAGAGCAGCAGGACCAGTGGGATGGGAGGAACTGGGGACCAGTGAGGGTGGAGGACAGATTTGAGGGAAGCCCTCTGTCCAGAAGAATGAGACGGAGCCCTCCTCCAGGCCTGCAGGACAGCAACAGTTATTTGCAAATATTTACACATTTGACAGCAGGGTTGTCGTCTCACTGCTAATGTGATTTTTTTTTTTCTTTTTCAGAGCTGGGTTGCTGGAATATATATCACAGCTTTTTAATGAAGGTTACGGTTTTAAAGAAAAAAAAAACAAAATAAAAGGAATATAGTGTTCTAAATATAGGTTTGTGTATTTGGAATTGTGTTCAGAGACCAGCAACCATTGATACCATCACAGCCTGACTGTTTTTAACTTTTGACATACTGTAGGCTCTGTGCGCAGACCAGCTGTAGAAAACATCCTCTATTCTATAGGTTTTAAATATGGAATAACAATAAAAGGAAGGTATGTAAGAGACTGACAATGTCTGGATAATTACTGCAGTTTAATCTGTCAAAATGCACTGCTTTAATAAATTTTGTCAGAAAATAGGGCTGGGCAAGAAAGAAAAACATGGAAAAATTAGTTATTTCCTAGTCTTACTTTTCCATATCACTCTGCAAACTAGTTTATGCATTAACAATGTACCAGAGTTCTTTCAGTACTTTCAATGGATCTGCACCTTAGAGGGAATTTCAGTATGAAATTCTGTTAGCTTGCCATTCTTTAGCCAACTTAAATTAAATTCAGACAATGACTGTTTTATAGTTCAGTTAATATTCTTCAGCTTTCTTGTTTTATTTACTATAATTACATACTTGTCTATTTTTGTTTGTGTCTCAGTTCCTCTTCTCTACACCTTTTCCACTCAAGATAGGGTTCAGAGGTGCCTGTGAACCTCATGCTGCCCTAGAAAGAAAGATTCCCCCAAAATCAGTCTTTGCATAGGGAAGATGAAGTCTGCAAAAAGCAGAATAGGTTGTGGGATTGGGAGACCAAATATGCAGAGTTTTCATGCTGTCACCAACTCTGAATAACTGCATTCCCAGAAAGAAGACATTCCCCTGCCTCATTACACAGTGCTCCTGCTGATCAAAAGAAAGCTAGAGAGATATTATCAATGTATGAAGCCACTCTGCCCTTTTCCCTCCTCTTTTTTTTTTATTAAACATGGCACTTTTCCAGTTTGCTGAAATTCTCTCCTTGACCTGGGTTACTATTCACTGGTTTTGCAAAAGCACAAGCTAAATTTGTGCTGCTAAGGTTTTGCATTCCTGGCCTCAGGAGCAGAAAAAAAAAAGGTAAAAAAATCAAAGAACACCAACACTGGTGAACTATCAAAACCCAAGGTCAGCTCAGGTGAAGGCAGAAATCCGGGCCAAAGTCTTGTCCCACTGGACTCTACAGTATAATCAGAGTAGAAAGGTCCTAAAACACCAAGATCACTCCATTTTATACTCCAAGTGAGTGAGCAATTAGAGAAAGATCCATAATTGCAATAACCAAACACAGATTTCTCACTAAAACTTTTCACTGGGGACTCTTGGCATTCAGTTGTGATTGCTCTAAGAAGTGTTTTCCTGTGCAAAGTGAGATTCCTGTCTGGATGAGGTTTCACACTTACTTGACATGTACTCTGGGATCTATTTGCCACAGTGTGCTGTAGGCAAAGCTTCTCAAAGTTGCAACCGGGCTGAATTTTGTATAAATACTGTATTTGGCATCCCTAACAAATTTCACAAAGAATGAATAATCTACATGAGAGGAATGAGTACCAGGAAAAGCACTGGCTACTGATAAAGGGCTGCATGGCATGAAAAATTGGGTCATTGACTTCTGGCCTTTGACAGTCTTGAGGTTAGATCTGGCTTACATCACAAGTGAAATAATCACAGGGGTTTTGCTTCAAAAATTAACACTCAGTTTGATTGGTTTTGACAGAAATAGCACACAGATGCCAAGGACCAAGTCAGACAGAACTGGGTTGTTTGGTGGTGCATCTGTTGATGCTACATTCTTTCATTTGCCCTGAGCCAACAACAGCAAAAAACCAACCTAGTTCAGGTCTGTGACAAAAGAAAATATTGTTAAAGATAAGATATTTGACAGTATCTGCAGTATACAGAATACAAACTGTAAATAAGTAAGTGGGACATAGCAGGGAAATACACCATTTTAACAAAATAAAGCAAAATTTACTTTCAGATTAGACCAGCCTAAAATCTGCCTGGTACAAATGTCACCTATTCTCACACTGACATTCTACTTGTTCAATATAATCTAGGGAAACTACAAACCTCAAAGTCCTGTTAGGAGCCAAATTTTCAATATTCGTGTGGTCTCAAAATCAGAAAATATCTGGTTCATCAGTCAGAACATATCTTTTGTCATAAATCGTGGGAGACATTGGATAAAAAAAGCAAGAGTTCTGTGAGGATTTTAAATGCATTCTCCTGCTTTCAGCCAGATCCAAATTGCCATTAGGATGAGAAGTTTTTCTCATGGTATTTCAGCCGCCACGTCTGCTCCAAACAGGAAGCGCTGAAATGTGTACAAATAACTTCATAAAAAATAATTTGAGGCACCACAAATAAAGAGGAAAACATTACACTAACTTTCTCATCCTTTTAAATGACTTGAGCTCCATGAGAATGAAGTACAAGGAGCTCCCACAGAACAGCTCCCTGGTCCTTCTCATGGAAGTCCTCAAATGTGACCTCACGGAAGGTTGAGAACCTTGTTAATGCTGAAAGGAGGGGGCCAAATTTTAGTTTAGGTAAAATACTCTCAGGGCCTGATCCTGAACTCCTGACTCAAAGGAAATCCATTAGATGGGGGAAGTTAGCAATGTAACTGCTTAGTAAAAAAAAAATGGTTCTGGCCTCAGTTGTACTTTGAGAAAATCTGAAAGAGTTTACGAGACTGGCACTGACTTCCTGAGGAGCTGGGAAAAGCAATCTGCTCATTCCCAGCAAGACTGAAACGTTTCATCCAAGCAGCAAAAATACAGCCTGTTGCTGTAACTACCATACTTTAATTTTATTTAAATTCAAAATACTTTTGCATTATGCCAGGACTAATGAAACTTTAGTGAATGCTTCACTGTAAGCCCTCAGAGATGGAACCAATTCTTTTTGGTTTTGGTTTGGTTTGTTGTTGGGTCACTACTATAATAGGGCATCTCTCAATAGTTCCAAGAAAAGGTCTGGATTTTTCAGGGTTTTCTCACCAGACAGTAATTAGGGACACGATGCCAGAAAGACCCCTAATAACTTCCTCTGTGTAGAAGCCTGGCTATGACTTTAATGATAATTTTCAGATGCAGAGGTAGGTGGTGATCAATTTATTGATCAATTTATTAATCAGGTTCATAGTGGGAATAATTATGGGGGGAACATTCCTTGTTGTGTTTTTGCTGATATGCTTCTCAAATCAATTCCAAAGGGTGCCCCTGAAACAGAGAAGTGAAAACTAAAGTAACATACATTAATTTTCCCATGTAGACATTGAATGAAAACACAAAAGCATTTGGCTGAAATGTGCTATGAGACCCTCAGAGCTTTCCAGAATATCCTGTGAGTCTGAATGGAGGACTCCACTAAACAAAAAAATAAACAAAATAAGAAATAGTTTCTCCTGTGCAAGACAAGGAAAATTACTTTGATACCTCGGAATGCAAAGACACAACACATGGAGCATGCACAGAAACCCTGGTTTTTCTTCCCTCTGAAGGACGTGGAGAAGAAGACTTCAGGTCCTGATGGTGATGGCCACGTCCTCTTTTCTCCTGTGTCTGTGAATGCTTCACTTTTGCCCCAGACTTTGTGGTCCATGGCTCCAGAGATGGTCAGGAAAGCTGGAAGATTTGGGCTGGCTGGGAATTATTCAGGTCTGTGGAACTGTCAATGTTCAGCCTTGCCCACCCTCCCTACCTAAATCAGCACTGAATGGCAAACCCAGTTGGGAATCTTTAAGTCAGAACACTCTCCCAACTAAATAATTTCCTTTATTTTTAAGTGAGATTTTCCCAAGGAAAGTGTTCACTTTGCCAACAAAGAAACCATAATCCACTGAGGAAATCCAGCCTAATGGAAGAGGGTTGTTAATGGCTCTTGTTAATGAGAATTATGTTTTGTGGCCAGACTAAAAGGCTGCACTAAATACTATGCAAACACACCTAATTTCACTTGCAGGGAATGTGAGGTTGACAAAACCTTCCAAGAGGAAAGCAGCCCAAATCCAATGTGTTTCCTTTTGATTCTTCCAAAATCCAATGTTTTCTGGAAATCCCTACTAGAAAGAAATCACAGCTTTGCCTTTTCACACCCTTTTTGGATGGGAAAAAGTCAGAAATGTGGAAAAGTCTTTACATCACATCACTCTAGCCATATGATTTAGGATTACATTATTATAATTAGGATAAAACAAACTTCAAAGTGTTTTACAAAGTATTTTGCTCATTCTGTTGTGTTGATTTTTTTTTCTTTTCAGGGAAACTGAGGCATAGCCGGGAGAACAGATTTGAGTGGGAGAGCTACACTGTTGTGAATAAAGTGCAGGGCTCCCAGTTTCTGTTCAGTTCTCAAAAAACAGGGTTACAACAGGGAGTATGATTCTACTAAAAACATCCACACTGCCTTTGTAGCTGTACTTGAAAAGGGAATCAAGAAATCAGGCACTTGTGCTCAAACTGATGGCACTTGTGTGCTCCATCCCTAAAGGCACCCAAAATTCAGCCACAGGCAGACCTCAGTTTGTCCTTTTTCCTGCACATTATAAGGGCTTCCTGGTACTTTTACACTATTAAATAATCTGAAATAAATAATATGCTGTATCTTTTTTTTTAGATTGTTTCAACTTCTTTGAGCAGGCAGAACCCATTTCTGTGATGGGAGCTGGTGTGAGAGGGACTTCAAACATTACTGCAATTTGGATTTCCTTCTCCAAAATAGATTTAGCTTAATTAGACACATCAACAGGTCCCAAAAAGTAGTGACCATGAGGGGATGTTTTGAAATCATTGTACATTTAATACACCTACACAGCAGATGTCTGTCCAAAATTTCTGCTTGCCCAAATGTACAGTTTTCTAGGTGATCCAAAAACTGGGAAATAGCTGCTCAATACAGTTGTCCACCACCCAAAGTAGTAGGAGCAGCAGGTGTGATGGAGTTATATTTCACCAGCGTGACATAAAACATGGCTCACTGACTTTATTTTAAATACTGTTCTTTCTAAAGCTTTCCCTTATAAAACTGCAGGCATGGAGCTGTCAACTGGGGGAAAAGGATACCTTTAAATCTAGCCTGGCATGCATGTGTATATTTATTTTTGTAAGTGAAATATAAACGGACATGCTGAGTTCCAAGTGCTTGATGGATAAAGGAATTAAATGATTTCATATATCTCCCTGTATAAATATACAAAAAACTTTCCCCGATGGGTCACAGAGGATTTCATGTGGATGTGAACTCTGTTTACTGTTAGTATTAGGGAAATAGTGGCTTTTTAACAAGTTACTCATGCCTGGAAAAAATCCCAGTATTGCAAGTTGTCCTAGATTCTCTGCCAATTGTCCGTGGGAATCGTCAGGATGGGAAAAGTTCAGATGTGTTTTAAAGAACCAGCTTAATGGAAAATGGGAAGGAGAAAAAAAAAGCTACTGTGTCAGCCTCCTGGGTAAGAAGAAGTAAAATGTGATTTGACTGTTTTATTTCTTCCTTTTTCTTCTTCTCTTTTTTTTTTTTTTTTTAATTCCTTTCCTCAATGCTTTTGGGTTTTATTCTCACCCATGCAAAGCTTTTTGTTCAGGTCATTTGCCCTAGAGAAGAATTGCTTCAGTTCCTGAGCAAAACCAGCCCCAGAGTCTCTCTCTCTGTCGTTGGTGTGTGATTATAAACTCTTGGGGTTCATTCCTTCAGCCTGTCAGGGTGTTTAGAGCTGTGCAGATGCCCTGGGGAGCTCTGCCTTCAGGGATTTTGCAGTTCAGAGGTTGATCCCAAGTGCTTTTCCTGCAGGAGAGGGGCTGCAGCGAGCCGTGTCAGCAGAGGGCTGAGCACCATCATCTCCTCTGGGGCTCTTTGGGCAGAAAGAGTCAACGCCTGCAGGACACAAACCCCCACCCCCCCAAAAAAAAAAACCTCCAATAATCACTTGTTTCCTATTGCAACCAAGACTTTCAAAACTCAGGGCGTTGATCCTGTCACTGCGGAGACCACCAAGTGACTAACAGTGCTGGAGTGAGAATCCCTCATGGATGTCACATTTCCAGCAGCATTAACTCACTGATTTAGCTTTAAATAGCAATGGTGTTACAGAACGTGTCACTAATTATTTGCTTTCCAGCAACAGTGTGGTGCCTTCTGGTACGTGCACACACAAAAAGATGAAGGTTAAGTAGGGGGCTTTCTTCGCCTGCAAATAGACACATTGTGTCATCATGACACCCAATAAATCCACCCGCCGTAGGGGGGAAGGACTGTGCTCTTCCACTTTAAATCCCCAGATTTGCTAAACCTGC
>VWZV01009807.1:1111826-1178070 GCA_013397155.1 Irena cyanogastra | reverse complement strand
GAAGATCCCCCAGCCTGAACTTCAAAAAGTGGAGAGGGAAAAAAAAAAAAAATCTAGAACCTGTATCCGATCTCTATGTCACACAACCAGATACAAAAACCCGATTTTGGATACCAAAAGGAGCATCTAATATCATCTGGAAACAAGCTGTTAGTTTGGATACATTTTTAAGATACAGTGTGGGGGGAAAAATATGAATTTTGTGGCAGATCCAATATTTTTTTCTTCTCAAGACCTAGCCAAAAATTAGCTTCATTTAAAATAAGATTAGTCATTTATAGGAACTGGTCGTACAGTTTGGAATTTTCAAGGGAGTAGAGAAAGCAGCTTTTCAGTGTCTTAAATATTTATATTTGAATAAAAATTATTGAATATATCTACCAGCTACAGAAGGCGACATCGTTATTTTTCTTACACAAAGTTTTGCTAAACATTAACATTGAATGTTCAAACCTCTCCCCACCACATCATTCCCTCACACCCCATCAGTGGTGTTCCCAGATTTTGGGGATTTTATTGCCTTGGTTTTTTTTCAAATGCCTTTTTGGATTTGCAGTGGGAGACGCTGCCAGTCCCATTCAGGATATTTTCACATATGTAAAACTGAGCTGGTTTCTTTGGGGCTATTTTTGATTTATGGAGTTAAGAGGGTGGGGGGAGTACTTAGATGACGCTGGAACCCAGAAAATATTCATTTCATTTGAGGAAAAATTTGTTATGATTATTGTTGTGATTACTGTTACTATTCTTAGAACAGGAAACTAATTCTTCATGTGAGATAAAGCCTGTTACCATTTTCACACACATCCCAAAAAAACAAAACCCCGCTGTCAAGCAGCCCCAGAGCTGGTGTCACTCACATTGCGCAGTTTTTATTCCCTTTTCTGGCCCCAGCTCCCAGGATCACCGTGTGATGTTTCTCCTCTGCACATGCCACTGAGGTGAATAAGATGCTGTTTACGACACTGCTGGAGAAGGGACATGACAGAGCAAGAACATGATGCAGCCGGGTTGTGCAACATCCTCTGAAAGGGGCTGAGCAGGGCTGGGATCACTACTGCTCCTCTGGAAAGGGATGGGCTGGCCAAAAACTCCTCGAGCAGTGCTTCCAATTAAACCAGATACAAAATGTTGGGAGAGGAGATGTTTGTTCCCTGGCTACAAACAGCAAGAGGTTCAGATGTTCCCAGTGGCTGCCACCCAGTAAAACCTTGCTGAGAAAAGGGGCTGTGGGTGCTGGGTTGTCACCGCACCCATTTGTGCCTCATCCATGGTGGGATTCCTTCCCAGTCTGCAGATTCGGGGGCACTTTTGCCAAAGCTCATTTCTGTTACTAAAAAATCAACATTAAAGAATAGAGCCAGGCAGATAAGATGGTTAGTGGTGAATGTCTCAGGAGTCAAAATCCTGAGAAGCAGGTTCCCAGTCAACTGAATAGCTGAATACATCTTTTTCCACTGAAATTTTGATTATTATTCCAGTGCTCCCAGATATCCCTATTGTTTGTTATTTTAATGCATTTGTGAAGAGGAGCAGTGGCATAGATGAATAGTTCTCAAATTCCAGGGAATTTCTGTGCCTTCCTTTCTATCTGGTTTTGATATGGAAAGAAAAAGCTATTAGTCTGCAAAAAAACACACTTTCAGCAAGAAAATATGTGCAGCTGGGTGAAAAAAAATTACTGTGAAACATCAAAATATTTTCTTTGCATTTTGCTTTATCATTTTTAAGTTGTATTTCATTTGCACCATCAAATTTTCAAACCCTTCTGTCTACAAAATGTGGAAATTTTCTACCTGAGAACATCAAAATAGATTTTTTTTTTTGCACCCGAATTAGATGTTTAGACAAAAACACTTTCCCTTCCCTGCTAATCCTTTCCCGCTAATAATTTGACAGCTTGGAACAAAGAAAAAATTGTTCAGTGGAAATTATTGCTGGACATTTTGAAGTCTTTTATCTGGATCAGGGACCTGCTGTGTGGGGCGCGAGTGTGAGAGTCTTGTCTTGAAAACAAAGCGACCTGTTCATCAGCTGGTGTTTATACAGAAAATTTTCAACCCAGGGGTCAAAATCAGAAGTACATTACAGTCAGCATTTGTTTACTGGCAGAAGATCAGTCTGTAAAATAGCGGCTGTGTAGATTTTTAACAGGTTCAACTATTCTTTTGACTTCTATCCAGACTAATAATGGGTGTTCAGGTTTCCAGCTGAGTGTTCAATGCTGGAAATACTTTTGCTCTTCAGCTCTGCCTTGCATGCCCTGGCCAGAGAACAGCAGCTCCAAGGCATCTCTCCCAGGAGGAATTCCAGCTCAGGACACCCTCTGTCAACAAACAGCAATTTCCAATGGCACAAAATTCACAATCTTCCATTAAAACACCTTGTAATGTGAACATTCAAATATTTTCAACGGGGGAACCCAACCCCCTTTTCACTTTGCAGTGGCAGGAGTGTTCCCATCTCAACCTGCCTAATAAAACCCCCTACCAAGGCTTTTTTGAGGCCCTGAGATTAATATTGATATAATGTCTCTATATTTCTCCTTGGCACCTGTTGAATTGTTGTACTTGCCCATTAGCACTCCATTTAACATCAGAAGTCAGTTAATAAATTCTTCCTTCCTGCATAGGAAATTGACTAAAAGACACAAAATTAGCTTTTAAATTTTAAAGAATTAAGATCTCTACAACTCACTTTTTCCACTTTATTACATTACCTTGAAAATGAGTGTCAGGCTGCATTCTCAGCACTGCTGTAACCTGGAAAGATCCTTTTGCCTTTCAGCCCTTGCCTTTAATGGATGGTGCCATGAACAATGTGCATCTTTTCTCAGCCTTTGCCCTCGGGCAGTTCTCAGGAAAAAGCCCAGCTTGGCCAATTGTCCAGGCCCAAGGCCTGAGAGGTCAAAGAGTTCAGGCTTTTGTGCTGGGATACTCTTCTTGGATTTCTTTACAGTCTTTGTCTGGTAACAGATAAATAACTGTTGGTTTGGGGTTTTTTTCCTAGCTTCTGCAAACAAAATAGTATCAGCCTCCAAAATGGTAACAGAGCAGAGAGGCAGATTTTTACCTTATTGGAAGCTTTTAATCTTTATTTTCAGATTAAAAAAAAATTCAAATATTCATTAGAAACATCAATTAGCTATTTTGGCATCTTGCTAATTCTGCCTTTGCTTGCTTGTTAAACCTTTCTGAGAGATGACTATACCATGCACTCATTGCTGTGTATGAATTTCAGATCTGATCCTCAGCCCTACCAGGAGATACTCCATAGCTGCAGCATCAACATCAGCCTCAAACTCCAAACAGAGATGAATCAAACTTCAGGCGTGGTGCCCAAGCCACTTCCCAACTTCACAACATATGTCCGTTCCTGTTTCCACTACAGAACAGTTATTTCAGAAATACTACTACTGCCAGTCTGTCTCTGATAAGATGTTACATATGAAAACTTCAAAACGCTTTAAAATGTAGCCACTTATATGAAAAGTTTAAAAAGCCAATATTCAGTGTTTGGGTGGTACATGGAGGATATAAATCCAACTTAACACAGAGTGATATGGACAGATTCACATAATTACTGCTGATAGACATCATTTCTTCAATTTTATTTTTATCTTTTTGTTTTGTTTTGTTTTAAATATCCACCTGCCTTGCTGATGACGTCTCTTTTATCAAGCAGTCTTTGAGGATATAGGTGAATCCCAATTGTCCCACTCTTGGAAAAAAGCCTTTACAGCATTTACACTCTGAGCTCATGCTTCCCTTTAGTCCAGCCAAAGGCTTGGGTTAATGGGAGAAGGTCTAGCAAACCCTCTTTACTCCACAGCCTTGTTGTTGAAATCATAGAAGTCCAGAACCAGGGTGCGGAAAGCCGTATTGTATAAACACCCTAATGCATGACACATGACTAAGTGATAAATCCTGACACGTTTACAAAACAAAATGAAAATCTTCATTTGTCTTTAGGAAAGGGAAGTGCTCCCACGTGTTTAGACATCTGCACACTCAACATGTGGCAATTACTGCGCTGAGGAATTGGAGCACTTAACTGCTGCGGCAAATTAAGGCTCTAGCGATCAGTACCTTCTCGACACCACAAACAAAGCAATTGGTGGTTTTAGGGCTATTCAAGTCGAGGGATGCTTCTGAATGGCTTAATCCCATCAATATAGATTTACCTCCAGCCCAAGGAGTATCAGTTGTTTCCGTTTTGTTTCCGTTTCATTTGACTGTACACAACCGTCGTATCCTAAAGCGGTTTGTAAGCCCTACTTTTGTATGTTTGCTTAAGTACTGAAATTAAATACACATAATGAAGCCATCTGCAATGTGCAGAATTAATAACTGGCATACCATATTGCTCAGAGATTGTTGACTATACAAACACGTAGTACACACACACACACACACTGATCTCCCAAGAACTTGGCATTTCTCAAAACTTTACAGTGTTTGTCTGAATGTATCCCAAAATTCTTGGTTCCCATGGGATTCTTATTTACTTAGACTGGAAAACCCACCATTAAGTTTATCTCATAAAATAATCTTTTATACTCCCTTTAAAAAGTCTTTTTAAACCAAAAAATTTTAAATGCAACCTAATACACACATTAAATGATTTGTTGGGAAAATGGTCAAAATATGGGTTGTGAAATGCAGAGAGTGATGTATTGCAATGATGATTCCTAGTGTGTGTCTGGATCTATCAGTCCCACACATTTGATCCATGGAGAGCTGTGCTCTTCAGAGTTCCCAGTGTTTGTTTGTGGGTGCACAGTGCTCAGTTGTGATGACCTGGTATTATCTCCCTGGATTTCCTGCAAAAGCAAAGAGAGGCTAAGAAGCAATCAACACTGGATTGTACCTGTCTTCTATACAAACATGTAAGGATCGGATTATTAATGCCTTCTCAGGCAAACCCGTGTTTGTCTTTATTTCACAAGCAATTTTCATATCAGACTGAAAAATCAGAAGGAAAAGCTCTGCTGAGCCAAGGTTAAACTGAATTTAGCCTTTGAACTTTTACCAAGAATGTAAAATTAAGTTTAAATTCACTTTTATGTAGTGACCTCTTTTGACAATTTATGGCATATATGCATGCACGCACATGCACATGCAAACACAAATATACTTACATAATCCAATCAAAACGTCCATTTAAATTACTCTGAATTGATTGCACATTCACACATTTCCTTATAAACTGAATGTCACTGAGTGATAGTGCTTTGGCTGCAATTGTATTATATCAAGTTTCTTTTCAGGTTATCAAATACCAGAGAAAATGCAGAGTCTTTCAGTACATTTTCAGAGAAGAGAAAGGAAAATTGGTCTAAAACTGACATTTGTTTATTTTTTCATGATTACTATTACAGAGGCAAAGGGGCAAGTGAAAGTGGGCCATTTTATAACAGAAACTCCACAAACAGAAATTTACTCCATGCCCTGAAAAAACTCAGAATCTACTAGGAAGTGATAAATAACTCCAATTAAATGTGTCCATTCAGGTCCTTTGTTTCGTGTGTTTGGTTGATTATTTGAATTCTTCTGAGTTAGTCGGGAGTTGTTTGTCCATTTGGTTTTTTCAAGTTAAAATATAACTTTTGAGAAAGATTACCTGGCTTTCCCAGGGGTCTAAAAAACAAACAAAAAAACCCCACCATCTTATCCTTGGAGCAAGAAAATTGCAAAGTAGAATAGGGAAATAAAGGAAAAAAGCAAATTTGACCTGGAAGGTGTTGAAGTTCTTGTGAGAGATAACAAACAATGCAGAAAATTGCTGCCATGTTTTTGAGTTTCCTTTTCTTCAATCCATCGTTTCAGGATCTCGGTTTCCTTTTGTTGATGCGAATTATCAAACTGGGTACCTGTTGCATTATCAGATTGGCAGCACCACCTGACTCCATTAGAGGACGTTACTGACACCACTTCTCCCCACAACCAGGAGGAGGTGTGCTGAGATCAACATCACCCCAGCCTGTCCCCTACCCAAAAAGGATCCTCAGTGTCTTCCCCAGAGAACTCAATGTCTCTTTTGATGTGCAGGAGAAGCACAGCTCTTGACCATAGCAAGCCTGTTAAAACCTACTTTGTGTCAAAGTGGCTGGGAAGGATTTTTTGTTTCTCACAGCAAATGAGAATGAGCCAAATTCTGAGATTTAATTTTTTAAAATATGCATACGTACACACATATAAGGCTTTGGGGCTACAACTAACAGCACAGAAATAAATCACTCCTTGCAAATCTACTTAAGCCGTTGGCTGGGGAACAATTTCCTGTTTGTCACCGCTGCTGATGCTCTCGGGCCTGAGAAAGCCCTCTTTGGGGCTGCTGAATTATTTGTGGTGGCAGGGCTGTGTCACTGCTGGCACACCGGGCCGTTCCTGCCACAAACATCTGTGCTGGCCTCGCTCCTCCTGCCGCTGCCTTCGCGGCATTAACGCCGTGCCAAGGCGGCAGCGACCGCCCAGCGCACGCTCCAGCAGAGCTCTTAAAGAGCAACCAGGAGGCCTTTGTACAGGGCCCACAAAGGCTCTTTTTTATTTGGAGCCCTTCTCAGCACAACCAGCTCGTTGCTGATGCTGCAGCAATTGCAGCCTTTCCTCCAGGCGTGGTGGCTCCGGGCTGAGCGTGGCCTTGGTGGGGTGCAGAGACTGGGATTGCCACATCCTCTATCTCCCTGCCCAGGCAAAAACCCCTTTCAGGGCCTGCATCAAAGGAGATGTCTTGCTGGGCCCCTTCCTCAGAGTGGCATGTACCCAATAGGCCAGGAAAGGCAAATCAAGAGGAGTCTCAATTCCCCAGGGCATCCCTTGCTGGTTTCCATGTGGAAGTCCCATTATGATTTTTTTTTCTTTTTACAGTGGGAGTAGTGAAACTCTACTGTAGTTTCACTACAGTGAAACACTGGCATGGGTTGCCCAGAGAGGTGGTGGATGTCCCATTCCTGGAATCATTCAAGGCCAGCTTGAGGTGGTCCTAGCAACCTGGTTTAGTGGAAGATATCCCTGCTCATGGCAGGACATTGGACTAGATGACCTTTAAAGGACTTTCCAACTCTTCTATGATTTTGTGATTCTATGATGCCCCATGAAGAGAACTTTGGGATGCCCTCCTCTAACGAGCACATTTTGGTGGAGCAGTTACATTAACAGCTACAGGAGGTCATTGATAGTCATTATTTAGCACATTATGGCATCCTACACAGACTAACATATGGAGATTCCTGTCTTTATCTGAAGTGAAGCATGGTGGGTAAGACTTTTCCAAAGGAAAAAAATGTAAAAAAGAGAAGATGTAAAACCATACACCCGAATTAAGAAAGGAAACAAAACCAGGGCCTTTAATCTTCCTGATATGGGCAGTGTATTGACAGAATTTCCCAGCAGTAGATCCTCCACATGCATGTACAGCAGCAAGTGAATTGGGATGCATCTGCAGTACTGTGTGCTCATCATGTCTGCACTTTGGGTCCCCTGCCTCCCTCCTTGCTCTATTTTTCCATAGGGGAGAAATGGAAAATACCAAAGAACTTGCCCGGAGCATGGCTACAGGAAAATAAAACCTGCATCTGTAAAAATGTGCTCTGCTTTTTCACCTGAGGGTTGCATGGGCAGGCAAAACAACCACGTGCAAGTTACACATTCATTACACTGTGCACAGAGCCTCTGCAAGGGTGAGCATGAAGTGTAAGCCAAACAGGAAATAAGTGCTTCATTTTCACCCACATTTGAGAGTTTCAGTAAGTTTAAGTAGACCAGGTCGAAAGTCATAGCAAAACCACTCATTTACATAGGAAAAAAGGGAGAATTATTTGCATCATCCTTTTGCTTGTTCCAGAATAAAACAAAAGTTTAACTAAACCAAGCACCAGTGATTTTAAAGCAATGTTAAGACAATCAGGCCCAATGGGTTTAAAATTTTCTATTAAAATGCTTACTTGCACTTCCTCCAATACAGCCTGTTTGGACGTGTGGGAATTAACCTCTTTAATGGGGCGTGCTTCCTTCTTGTTGATGTGGGAGCTGGGTATTGATGTGTGGGTAAAGATTATGTGCTTGCTTCCATGGGACTGGAGCTGAGTACAGTCTGGGGGGACTGCTGGGAGCTTTATGGCAAGCAAAGAAATTCCTCAACCACTCTTCACTATATTGAGGAAAACCCAATTAAATCTGACCAGGGACAGCTATAATTTGCTGTCCTGTTCTTTTGATATTATTACTGTGCTATATTTTTTCACTAACTTCCTCCACCTCCTGCCCTCGAGGGTAGCTTGTCTATATATTTCTGTTTTCTTCAGCTGCACTGTGTATGGGACATGTTCTCACCCCTTCCCCCTGGAATAGCTCTGTATCTTGGACAAACAAAATTCTAAAAAAGTAAAAATATAATATAACCGTAGCAATTTGCAAAGCTTTGAGGGTGTCAGTTTTCAATACAATTCACTGCAATTTGCCTTCAGTCAAACAGGAGAAAAGTACAGGACTTAAGAATGATAAAGGTCTCAGTCTTATTTGTGTACATCTGGAATAACTTCTGCAATTTCTCCCATGAAGGATCAGACCTACCTTTTATTTTTAATGATTGAAAACAAATCTAGATGGCCAGACACACAACTTCAGATAAAATCATACATAAACCCTAAAGAAAACTGGATTGGCAGCTAAATTTTGTATGTGGACTTTATCTCCATCTTGCCTCATGTTTTTGAACTTGTAGGAAATTGGTGACACTTGGAAGCAGATGTGAGTGGAGTGTTTTGGCCTTATTTGCAGTAATATGAAGGAAATGTGTGAAAAAGAGAACTAAAAATCTTCCCTAAGCAATCCCAAAATAAACCACTTGACTCTTTCTGGAAAAAAAAATAGAGAGATACATGACAGATGTTGGCTACAATTTTAGTCACATCACTTAATGCAGCACCAGGACAGAGTCAGAAACTATGAGAGCAAGCACAGCAAAAGATCAGCAGAAAAGTGTGTGAGATGGGTCCACTACCAAAATGTTTGAAGACCCAGGACCACATTTCAGTGAACTTGTTTAACATCACAGTGAATGCCTTGTGGAAAAGTAGGTTTTCATTATTAAATCCCCAAGTTTGCTCTGAAACCTTGGATTTATTCAACTGCAAAGCCAGGCTCCAGAAAGGGAAGTCCACCCACAACAACATCAAAGAGGAAAAATGTATTATTGGGCACCAACTTCTGAAAAGTGCAAATAAAAGGCAGAAGATGTTTCCATCTTCAGTGTCACATTTTAATTTTTACCATTTTCTTGGCAGTTTTAGCAAAATGGACTTTAACTTGCAGGGGAAAAATGGTTTTCTGCTGAAAGGTATTTTCAGGTGTGTGGATTGATGGTAACACTTAAGCTGCCCTGGCACAGTCTCTCTATGGCATTAAGAGCTTTTACTACACCATGGTAAGGGCACTGAGGTATCACATAAAGAGTTTGCTGAAGACCTTCACATGCTCTCTCAGGAAGAAAGCCAAAGGTCCTGTTTGCCTGGAATGGATCAATCAGAGGTTTGTACATTTAGGTTAAAGATATTACCCTGATAACTTTGCCAGACTTTGCATTTCCCATATTAAACAGGACGCAGGGCCCAGAATTTAACTCACCCACAAAAAGGTGTAAACAACCAGTAAAATAATTTTGGGAGAAGAGGAAGAAAAAACGAAAAAGAGAGAGAAAAACCAACAGCAAGCCTGCATATTTGATTATCATATCAGTTCAAAATAAAATTATTGTTTTCTTCCTTTACCTCAGGGAATTGTGATATATTTATAGTTGATGTCACAGTGAAGACTTTTACTGAGAGCAGCATCGATTCAAAAAAAATTCAGCCACGCTAATTCAGGTGATTGGAACAATAATAAAACATCCACCCTTAAATATTACCAAGTTCTCATCACATACCCCAGGATTAAGCTGTGTGAACGGGCAACAGGAAAAACCCAGGAGTATCCGATTACAGGAAAGAGCTGTTCTTTATTTATTTAATTTCCCCCCCTCCTCACTATAGAAGAGAAAAAAAAAAGCCCTTGAAACCGACTCCAAGAACTGCCCCTGCTCGGGAGTTTGAACACAGGAGGAACAAGATAAATTCCTCAAAATTCTAATTGGGAAACAGTTGACTTAATTGGTGGCCATTTGGCAGACAATGGGAAAGGAGCCCTGGCTGGCGCTGATGGCACCCCAGGGGGATATAACCTTGCAACAGGCCAGAAAGCTCTCAGGGACAGATTGTTTCCAGAGAAGAAACCATGAGACCAAGGGTTGGATTAACCCTCCGACTGTCAAGCTTTATTACGAGTAATCAGGCTAGATATAGCAAGGGTTAAACTCAGGAAACTGAACTGGCAATGATGACATATGTCTCTTTAAAAACAAGTAAAGCAGAGAGGGGACAGGGAGGGAAGGATTCACGGAAGAAAATGTGTCTGAATGAACCACAATGCAGTTTTTTTCTGTTTCAGGTGGGGTATCTGCTGCCTCTTGGGTTTGCACCCTTCACAGCGTCACCTACTTAGAGTTTCTGGGTTTCCAGACCATGCTTAATTCAGGTAAGGTGCACAAACAACTTCTAAAAGTTGTTTTGTGCCTTACTCTCAGGACGTGCAGAATCACAGAGGGATGTCCTGTCTCTTAAAACAGCAAACTAATCAAAAATTAAATCGTCTCCCAGGATTTTGGAGTTAGCAGCTCAGAGGCAGCCCAAGCACTTTTAAAAACCCCACTGGACACTCCTGTTCCTTCCAAGTCAGAGCCTTTCCAGGCCAGTCCCTTGTGGCTGGGCTCTGGGTCAGATTTTGTGGGTGGAAAGTACCAAGACAATATCTGAGGTACCTGAACTCTTTAGCAAACACATCAAGAACACCCCAACAGCTTTGCTCTCATCTTTTTCAGTGCATAAAAAGCACTGTATTTGTAACACATGTGTACAGCAGAAAAGAAGGAAAGGGGGGGTCTCTATATGTGTATATTATTTTCATGATTTAAAATAGAAACAATTAACCTCAGGGTCAGGCATTCCCAGGCAGTTAATGACCACCTGGATTAAAAGCCCTCAGCTTTGCCTCAGGCCCTCAACTCCTGCAGTCAGTCATTAACTGCTGGAGATTCCCCTCCTGTCAAAAATCATTGTTTAATTATAAAGATGGCACTGTACCCAAATTGTCGCTCTCCTTTGCGCCCAAATTTTGGAAAAAGTCAGAATTTGAATTCAGATCCAAGCATTGCTGTTCAGGGGCATCTCCGCTTAATTATAAACCTATCAGTTAATTACTGGCTATAAATTTCTGACACCCAATTGGTTACTTGACAGCTTGCTCACAAGACAGCAGAGCCCATATTTTGGTCAGAACAGAGTGTCCATGGCAACCCACTGGCCAACTTGGGAAAAAGGTAATTACTGGAGTTATTTCTCCAGCTTCTTCATCAAAGTCGCTGCCAAATCCTGCTCAAAGTAAGCAATGTTGCCCTCCAGTTGAGAAGTTTCTTGACTGCTCGTGTGTCTGATTTAAAGATTCTCCATCCCCTCAAATGTTGCAACAGGTCATTACTTCCAGGAATTTTTCTTACTGGTCTGAGCAGGTTCAGGATGCCAAGGGTAGGAAGGGATCATTCTCCAGTCCCTTCTCCCAGCATACCTGGTTGGAGGATGCTGCTCTGCAGCAAAGCCAACAGCCTAATTAACTTTTTCTCCATGGAGCATTTAAGAAAGAAAAGACCAAAGTAAAATAAAATATTGAAAGGTACCTGGCCACATGGAGTATTTCACCTGTGCTAGAAACCAAGAGAGGAAAAGCTGGCTGAAAACTGCTGCAGAGGGTTGACCTTTACAATGGAAGGTTGCAGAAATCCAATTTGATCTGTAGTCACCTGTCTGCCTCTGTCCCTTTCCTGAAATGTCAATCTTGTGGGGAAATTTGGTTATATAAAAGAAGAAATATCCTCATAGGCAAAAAAAAAAAAAGAAAGGGAAACTGCTCTTAAATATAGCCCTTTCAATTCATATTCATTTCCAGCTTGTGCAGCAAAGCAGGCCACAAGTCTTCTCCATCTAGGAATTTTGAATAGGAGTTGCTCTCATGGAGGTAGTCAGCAACTACGTAGTTCAGAGGAGGTTTTTAATTTAGGGCTAAGACAGAAATTGCCAGCAACAGATGCAATGCAGCGTGCAACACGGAATTTAAAGGGGAGAAAACGTGTGAATAGCACCGGGTATCATTTGGGAAAAAAAGCAAATAGTGTGTTTGATTCTCACTCTATTTCAGCAGTGTAATTGAGCAGACATATGCTCACAGAGGCACTGGTACCAGAATAGTACCTCAGCACTCTGCAAGCACCAGAGGCTGAAACCCAAACTCGCAAGCTGGGAATCCCTGTCCCAGTCTGAGTTGTCCTGAAAATCCCCAGGGGATCTATTGAGCCTCATCCTGAGCCAGGGGGGACCACAATGCCCAGACTCTTCTGGTTGTTGCACTGCTCTGAACAAATGCAGAAAAGATTAATACAACAGGAACAGGACTGAGGGCGCAGGATCCTGGGAGGATCGAGGTGTCTGTTTGCTGCCCTGACCCAGGTTATCTCACAATACACCTATTCTTTGCCTTTCTAATTATTATTTAACTAATCAGCAAATTATTTGATCAGAAGAGTTTTGAATTAACCTCCTGAGGGGCCTGAATTTCCCCAGGGCTTTACCCAAGTGCCAAAACCTGGCTGAAACCCTGAGCAGCCAGCAGCTAAAGCGGATCTAAAAACCCCAGGATTGCACCTGGACTGATGCATTGTCTTTGTTTTCCTCCTGCCTGACAGTCCAAGCAGAGCAGGGTCCCTGGGACTCAGTCCTTACAATTTGCATTCTCTGTGTACAATCCTGCCTGGCATTTCGCATCTAATAACTGTGCCTTTTGTTTATCTATAATCCACCCCTGTCACTGTATACCTGTAGTGCACCTTTATCTCTAGGCCTCCTATCTCCCTTACAGAGACCATTCAGCCCTGGGGCTTGTCAGTTTTATGATTCATGGGTATATTGTACCTAAGATCCTACAAAGAAGGTCTTGAAGTAATTTAAAAAAAAAAAAAAGGAAAAGGAAAAGAAACAGGTATTTCAGATGGCATGCTGTGTGAAAGAAATCCCTTATTGACTAGTCTAATCTTGTATAATGTAATCTAATAATAAAGCCTGTTCCCAGAGGTACTGCTCAATAGTTGTTATAGTGTTAAAACATGTTTTATGCTGTGTTCTGAAACATATAAAGTGTAACAAAATTGTCCAGCTACTTCTTACATACCAGCTACTAAATATGGCATGAATGCTGTCAATAAAGTGAGCAGTTACTATATTTTAGATTTCTCCGAGGCATAGGATTCAGTTATACTTTCAGTAATCAATTAATTGGCTGCTCATTACTAGCCCAGATTGCTTGCAGGCTTCCTGGCTGTGCTCCCTCTCCGTGCTGGGTGTGGGACTGCTCAGGGCATCCCACCCTGCGTGCTGGAGCCATCCCTCCGGGGGATGCCAGGGGACCGCCTGCTCCTGTAGGTGCACATTGTCCCTTCTGAGCTGGCAGCCACCTCACAGCACTGCTGGGAGCCACCTCGCTGCAGGACTGGTAGCAAACACCCTGTGCAACTGTGAGAGGCAGTGCTGGGAGGCTTGAGTGCATAGATTTTCCACTACATGTTGGATGGGGTTGATTAGGGTGTTCAGTGCTTTTTGCTCACCTCGTCCTCAGCTTTTGTAGCAGCCTTGGCCTCGAGCATCACACCAGGCTCCAGTCTTGGAGCTAACAACATGCACATCTCCTGCTGATGACTCCCTCCATAAAGAAGAGGAAGGAAAACTCCGTGTTCCCAGCTCAAACTCTTGCCATAGTGAAGGGCATGGAGGTGCCACACAAAGAATTGGCTGAGCAAAGGGATGTCCAGCTGCAGAGCTGGGATGCACTGCAGGATGGGAACAATGCACAGCTGGAAAAAGAGCAGAAACTTCCTCAGCTGAGCTTGGTGCCACTGCAAATGACTGCGGAACAGCACCCAACCAGAGCCCCACCTAAAAGGTACCAAACAGCAGCAAAACAGCAGCACAAGGAGGGGTCATTGCACCCTCCCTGCACCCCAGCCCAGGCAGAAATTTCCAAGTGAACCCAAAAACAAAAGCATCTTTCTGAGATGCTTTTCAAATACAAACCCCATCCTCTCTCTCAGTACATGAATTTTCTTTGAACAGCTGCTGTTTTTTTCAGTGTAGTCATAGATTAGAAATTATATGTCTGGGGTCTGTTCTGATTATTTTTTATTGGGCGTGTGAATCACACAGAGTTGTTTCTGTTCCTTGATTAACTGAGTGCGACTCTTAGAACCAAGTTTTTAATAATAAATGTTGTATTTACAAATTCACAATTTTCAAATACTCTCCAGGCTTCTGTTAAATTGCTGTTTTCATGGAAACTTCTCTTGGCAAACTGACTTGTATAAGTTTAGTTTGATTTGTAGAAAGCAGACACAAAATGGTAGTGAAGGCAAAAAAAGAAAATGCTGTTGTGTTTTTCTCCCTTGAATATAAATTCTTGGAAAATTTGCTGTTAGGCCTGTTGTAGGTGTCAGGAAGATTAAAAAATAATGTTATTGTTTTCATATATAATGACAAATTAAATCTAATATATTTGGGCAATAGCAAAACCACTGACACTAATATTGTACTACTGATAGGCTTTAATAGCAATAATTATTACAAATATTATTAGTGATTTAGCTGACTGATCTTTATATATATATATATGATGTGTGCACACTAGAATTAGCAAAATAAAGACCAGAATTACATACTGACATCTATATTTTCATGTAATCAACATAATAGCGTGCATGGACTGTATGTGAAAAGGCATAAATGTTTTCCTGAAAATTATGCCAACATTTGTTGGCACCAAGATATGTATTGTTCCTTCCAGACCTGAATAGGAAAGTACAGTCCAGGAACAAATATGAATAATTGAAAGAGATTCTCAGTCTATTCCATACATGCAGTTGCTATTAGCATAAGAGAAACATTGCCTTAAAATAGGTGATCTATCATGACACAATTAGCAATTATTTATCACAGTAACAATCCAAATTGTGTTCTCAATATGCTTCATTGTATATTTAAATTAAATACAGGCAGTCCGTGTAAAGTAGAAATCAATCAATATATTGTAATTAATATAATCATATCTCAAGAGGTCTAGCAGGTGTGTTAGACACAGACACAGATACATATTGTGCACCTTCTTCATACAACAGGACATTTGTGTGTAGGAGAGCCTGAAATACAGACAGTAAATATATATTAAGCAATATTAAGTATAGGTACACCATTATGGCTCATGAAATTGTCAGCCTTCATGTAGTCCCTGCATCTTCTCATTGTACAGTAGAATTATCACTCTAGGAAATGTTATGTGTTGACATCCAATTGGTGCTTTACAATAAAACAATTGCCTTATTAAATCTAAATTAAATCCTGCTCAAGATAAATTTAATTTCAAGTATGGCTTAAATGGCTCACGAGAGTGATGAATACCCAGAATGAAGCAAGCCCAAATCATTTGTACTGCCTTACCTTTTCAGCCAGAAAGCTGTTTATTGTTTTTTGTATTATTATTTTAATTTACTGATATCCCTTCTGCTTGCATGGAGTTATTTGAACAACCAGAACTACAGAGCTGTCAGATGCTTTCTAATTCTAACCCGGAGCTGCTAACATTCCTCAGAAACTTTCATGAGCAGACAGAGTCATTAACATCATTTGACCATTTCATTTCAGGATTCATTTTACACAGCTGGAGTTGAGCTGTTCTGTGAATAAGACATGCCTATAATTGACAAAACACAGGAACAACTCTGAGCCAGCAAAAAAAAAAAAAAGAACAATGTGTTACATCAGCTAAAGGTGCTCATGCTTCTGGAGTTTCCTGCAACAGATTTTGTTTTCTGTGTGTTATTGTGGATTTGTTTGGTTTTTTTCTGGGAAAGAATGGCTGCAACATAATCTTCATCCAGTGTATAATTTAAATAATATCAAACAATAATCTATAATTGATACAAGCTCTCTGGTCACGGTTGCCATTATAATATTCCTTTAGATTATTCTAAAAAACTAACTTTTCTTTCCTAAGAAGACAATTAGAAAGGTATGGTCTGCATTTTGTATTCCAGTGAATGGAACCCCTCAGCGGTCCAATTCCCTGAAAAATTTCCACATTGATTTGTAACCTTTGGGGGAAAAATTCTTAATTCTCCATGGTTTCTGATCACTTAGGCTTTTCTGGGCTTGGGTAACACAGCATGCCACATGTTTTCCTAACAAATTGCATTCGGACACTTTCCGACACTTTCATTATTTTAACTCAGGTAATAATTAGTCACTGTCAGAGCTAAGACTTAGGTTGTGCAAATCAGAATAAATTTACCTCGCTGTAGCAGCAGTCACAAATGAAGCAATAAATTAGAAATAGCAAATTGTTACGGACTTAAGAGATCACAACTCAGAAACTCAGAATCGCTACCTGAAATCCAGGAAATGTTACAGCCCTGCCAAGATTTCCTTGAGAGCTTAATTTTTCCAGATAACTTCATGTTTTGAGAATGTTATTGCAAAAAGCCCTGGAGATATTATACTCATGACATTCCCTAAGAAAACACAACGGGACTTTNCCCCTTTGAGCTGTTTTCTAGGGGCTAGGAGCCAGTATCCTTTCCCAGTGCTTTTATTGGTTTGATCTGATCCTCCAGCATCATCTCAAAGCCTCTGTTTGAAATTGTTGGTCATTACAGTTTGATATCTCTTTTTTTCCATTTTCTTAAATAACTATAAAAAATCCATTCCTAGCAGAGTTATTCCCAATTTCACCTCTCACCAAACCCAGAGATTTCGTTATACAAATACCCTTCTGTATGAAAGCCCAAGAAACAGCATCTCAGTCTCTTTTACAGTGAGCACTCAGCTTGTTTTCATTCAATAACTCCTCCAATTTAATTTTTAACCCCCAAAATAAAATAATTTTAAATCGAAAATTGTTTTGAATTTGTCAAAACAATGCCTGTCCTAGAAACCAGAATTTAGGCTTTTGAATTGCCAAAAAAAAGTTTAAATTCACCAATTTCTTCACAAACAAATTTTTAAAAGATTCCTTAAAAAGAAGAAAAAGAAAATACCCTCATGCAAATGAAATATATGTGGGGAGGCTGCTCGATGGCATTCTAACACGGTGTTTGAAGGTGGAAGGGGCTGCTGCAGGTCTGGCACACTGTGTCAGCTGTTTGCAGAGGTGCATCAGTTCCCAATCTGAGCAGGTAAATAGCAGTAAATTCACAGAGACTATTTCAGTGGTGTTAATGTTCTTGTGCATAGTAATAGTGGAGCACTGCTGCAGACACCCTTCAGGAGGGCCGTGATTTACGGGCTGTGGNAGAAATAAAAAAAAAAAAAAAAAAAAAAAAAAAAAAAAAAAAAAAAAAGAAAATAAAATGACCGAAGACTGTTTCTTATTAGTATGAAATGCATGTCTTTTGAAGGTCTTCAGGGTTCAGAGTCTCTCCCCCTCCACAGCCTGCCTCTCCCTTATCCTTACAGTTTGTATAGATTAAATGCATAGTGCAACCCCATGGGTTCTCTGTTGTAAAGCTATGTCTAATATGAGGCCACTAGACACTGTCACATAAAATCCATTAAAGTCCATCAGATGCACTGTCTTGGTAACATTCAGCTCGTTGTCATTGGGCTGCTGCAATGAAGCATAGAGTGCCTGCTTTGAAACTTGATTAAAACAATTCATTAAAAGTAAGGCAACTAATCAGAACACAAGGGTTGTCTTCATGGGACTTGAAAAGTTCATTAGTGCCCCCACTATGAAAAACAGGAGTGGGAAAAAGAAAGAGGCAGGGGAGAGAAAGAGAGAGGAGTCCTCCTGCTCCTCCTCCTCCTCCTCCTCCTCCNCATTCAATAACTCCTCCAATTTAATTTTTAACCCCCAAAATAAAATAATTTTAAATCGAAAATTGTTTTGAATTTGTCAAAACAATGCCTGTCCCAGAAACCAGAATTTAGGCTTTTGAATTGCCAAAAAAAAAGTGTAAATTCACCAATTTCTTCACAAACAAATTTTTAAAAGATTCCTTAAAAAGAAGAAAAAGAAAATACCCACATGCAAATGAAATATATGTGGGGAGGCTGCTCGATGGCATTCTAACACGGTGTTTGAAGGTGGAAGGGGCTGCTGCAGGTCTGGCACACTGTGTCAGCTGTTTGCAGAGGTGCATCAGTTCCCAATCTGAGCAGGTAAATAGCAGTAAATTCACAGAGACTATTTCAGTGGTGTTAATGTTCTTGTGCATAGTAATAGTGGAGCACTGCTGCAGACACCCTTCAGGAGGGCCGTGATTTACGGGCTGTGGGAAAGGTCCATTCTCTTTGTTCAATATAGACCATAAACAAAACTCCTCCAAATGACTGTTATGAAAAGTAGCGCCACAATATTGCATGAATCTTTCCACATCCTACGCCTTATCTAAAGTTTATGCCTGGAAGATGGACTACTTGGATTGCAGGAACTCTATAGATTATCTCCATTACCGATTAAAGAGAGCGTCTCTTCCCGTGCCTCCTGCCTGCCCATTTGTTGCCTCCTTAAATGAGTGAAGGGTCTTTTGATTAAAGGGTCCTTTGCTCAGGAAACCACCGTATTTGCAAACACAAATGCACATATACACTCTAATGAATAATGAAGGTTATTTATTGCTTGTGCTTGAAATAATGGTTGATTTTGGAGTGCCTTTCATAAAACCCGCATCAGAAAGTGTGTTACGTCCTGACATTTTCATTGCAGTTCAAGTAAAACAGTCCTCGGAAATTGTCTTGCTACCAAATTGCAATCATAAAGGCATGGCTTCAGACTCTCAGAATCACTTCAGATTGTGAACTTCTGGATAATATATAACATAAAGAGTTTAATTGAATCAGCCAGTTGGGTTTTTGCCCAGAAAAGTAGAAATTTAAATGCTGATGCAGCTTTAGCTTCCAATGACACCAGTCAGCACTCCTTAGATTGGATTGTAAATAATCTTATTTGAGGATATGCAGTATGATGGGGATATACTTGTCTGTAAACTTGCTAGCAAAAGTAATTAAATAATTCCATTGTGTACTAAGACATATGAAAAATCACTGACCCCAAAGAAAGATTCGATAAGTATTTACCAGCAGCTAGAAAAAAATACTGACTTTTTAGTAATTCTTGAATTATTCTTGAGTTGCTAGGACAAAAGAAAACAAAAAGAAAATCAAAACACAGCAGCAGTGAAATCTGTTTCTGCTCCATGACTGAAGACCTTTGTGGCAAATGCTTTTCAGTGCACCTGGATGGTGATGTGAATCCACCATCTGAATGCACGCTTGGTTCACATCCCAGTGTTTCAAAGTTCACCTGGATTAGTGTCCTCAACATCTCAATAAGTCAGATTTTTCAATCTTCAGCTGCAACTGACAGAAAGAGAAAAATAAACACAAAGAAGTCTCCTACCTGATCTAACATTAACAAAATGCATTAAATTAAAGGGGGAAAAAAAGGAATGTGGTCAGTGGTTTTTACTGAAAACAATAATTAGTCCCAGCTCCCAAATGTCTCAATTTTTTTTCTTTCCAGAAGTTTCACACTTGCTTAATGAGAAATGCTAAAAGTGAAAAATGGAACGATTTTAAGCTGCACATTTAAACACTTGCAACACCTTTAATATTTCCTTTTGCTATTGTTTTTCCGAGACAACGTGAAAATGAACTATTGAAAGCATTAAGGGTAAATAGAAGAAAGTGAAACAAAAATTCAAGAAAGTGAGAGCATTTATTCTGTTTAAAAAGTTCAAAGCTGCACAATTGCAGTGTTGTGGGGCTTCTACAATTTAAAGTACAAGTCTCTTTAAAATAGAGTTCTCTGATCTTCAGTTAGGTGCAGCTATTCAATGCAAGAGGCACCTGAGCTGAAGAGGAAAAACTGTTACTTTAGTCAGAGACAGCTTGGATGGGAGACAATGGTCCTTCACTGCAGCTTTTTGTGTAGGGTATCTGAAGGATTTGTATGAAATATGAATTAAAAATTCACATTTCAGAAGTTCTTGCATCTCTGCCCAAACTGCTCACAGAGCTGAAAGGCTGCAGCTGTTGTTACTCATTCTGCTTCATGCTGTGCCATGCAACACCAGCCACATGTGCCAGACTGGATCACTCATTTGGCTCCACTGGATCTCTAAGAGGAGAATTGGATAAAACCTCAGGCATTTCACAAAATGATGCACAACTCCTCTAAGACATTGAATCTCTACCCACCCCAGCACCAGTACTTTGCTGCCAAAATTGTTGTTTACAGAAAAGTATTGACATCAGAGGCTGTTGATTTGTAATTTCAGAGACCATGTTTCACATAGAAGTACAACAGTGGCAATTTTATGGATCTAGTCAAATTCCAGTTGGAGTCATCTTGCCTTCCTAGTGCAGTTATCCACAGTTGCTGTTACAAAACAGAAACTTCATTCTACTTGGAAAATGGCTCCCTGTTGTAATAGCCAAGAATGTGTCCTTGGGAGCATCCATTCTCTTTTCCTTGTCTTTATTTTCATTTAAAAAATAACTCAAACGCTCTTTTTTCCTACTCAAACTTTTTGTTTCTGCAAACTGTATGGAGAGCTCTCGAGATATCTCATCAAGCTTCATTTTCTAATACCTTTGTTTTAATTCCCTGCACAGTGTTTCTGTTTCTTTTCCCTTTGCCTGATTTTTCATGACAATTAGCACAATGCCTACAAGAAAATTATCTGTAGCTGGTGCAAACCTCAATGCAGTTGTTTCATCCCACTGAAGATATGACCAACTGTGTCTTTTGCCAGAAACACTCAAGATGTCTCCAAAACATTATACTTCCTAAGTAATATATAGATGCATCTCTTTTTTCTCTTTTTTCCTTTTTTTTTTTCCTAATTTTCATCTTATCAAAAGCATCTGAGGGCTGAAAAATGAGATGCAATGTGGTTAGGTCACCTTGGTCACTGCACAAGGTAAATGGTACCTGGCCAAGGCAGTCTCACTGCATTGTGGTCATTTTCTTAGCAGTCCAGACATAGTTAGGGACCAGAGGTTTTGACAAAAATTGCACTGATTCTGCACTTCTTTTTGGTCTACAATTAGGAGTACCTTCACCTGCCTCTGCAATGCAACACTGACCCTCATTTTTCCACAGGTTTGAGTCATAAGGAGCTCAGCGGGGATGGAGAGCCAGCAGCCTTCTTTCTCCCCAAAACTTATTAGCCACCAGACCTACTTCAGCTCCAAAAAATGTCAATATGTATCCAAAATCAACTTTGCAGATGTATTTTGCTTCCATTAAATTCCATAGTTAAATAAAAAAGCCATATATAGGGTTTAATTTAATTGTAGGCATACAGTACTTGCAAAAAAACAAATAGCTTCATATTTGGATTTATGGAATTATTTTACTGAAAGAGAATTACGTTACATATTTCAGCCCCTGATGGCTACTAATGTTTTATTAAATACAGTGTAAATCCAGCTGCAACCACGCAATAAAACCTCCAAGGGGCAAAAAAAAGGAATGCTTTCTATTTGATTTCTGCATGCAACAACTTGGTCTCCTGAATACTGCCCATATGCCACTGTGCTCCCCTTGACATTGATATTTAGTGGGGGCTCGGTGTGCTGAACCTCAGCTTCAATGTACAGAAGGAACATGATAACATTATGCACCACCTCCAAAATTTCACATATCTGATCCACTCACAAAACAAAACCTTATGCTAGGCTGTTGTACAAAAGTATTTAATGTTGGATAATAAAATACACAGAAATTCAGTTTGTACTAAGAGAAGTTTCATTTAATTACAGAACTTCAGGAAACAATGATGTGACTCTGAGGACAGTTACCCACAGTAATTAGCTGGAGAGTAAATCCTTTTTTTTTCTGCATTTTTTTTCATCAGGACATGCATTTTCACTCTCATGTGCCCAGGGTTTGAAAGGTTTACATTACATAAAATTAGGACTATATAAACTATGAGCTTCATCTGTTTTCTAATATGATTGCCCCTTCCCTTCAGCAGAGTAGCCTAATTGATAGCCTCCATCGTATGCAATGCACGTCAATAAATACTGAACATGAATGTGAATCAATATTGTGTTAGTACTGGGATTAAGCAAGCTATTTTCTCTCTTTTTTTTGCCCCCCCTTTTCCAGAAGAGATGAATATAAGTAAATAAAATGACTGTTTGTCTGAAATTCTGCCTGGGGATTTAGTTTTGCATTTCACTGCAGGACCACAACATCAGAAGTCAACCTGGTCTCTGGTTCTTTGGTCCAATTTGAACAATGGAAGCAAATACCTCAGCAGAATGCTGGGAAGGACAACTCTTTTTCCTTTTTCTCTGCAAAAACAAGTGCAGTTGTAGAGGCAAAAAGACTTCTGATATCTTTTTTTTTTCCTGTCTTTTTCAAGCCACAAATTAGAGGACAATTTATGAGAGTCCAGCCAAAAAATTTATAGGTCCAATATTGACTGCTCTTGACCCTGTGTGCTATTTTGCAGTCTAAAGAATGCCAAATCTCTGAGATGACCCAACACCACGCCAAAATCCATAGACACCTGACATATATTGCACAAATTTTTAAAGCATGGGTAAAGCACAACACAGTGACAAACGAGCACAATATTTTAGATCAGTCCTTGCAAAGAGGAGCACAGAGTGGGCAAGACTCAAAGGGTCGGGAAATGAGGACTGGAAAAGAAGGTCTATAACATGTGAGCTGTTAGATTAAAGTTCAAATCTAAGCCCAGAACCACAAGAGATTTAAAAAAACCTCTGGGCGGGTCATTGCGCATAAAAGCTCAAGTGCTTCATCTGTGGAGGAGCCTACTTGCTAAAGTGCTTGACACTGCTCTCCACGTCCTCAGGGGAATTGCCTCTGATTTCCAAGGGGTCAGAACTCGTTATCCCAATGGTGACAAGCTGGAGCAAAACCCCTGCATCCCCCTGCCCCCTTCACAGGCCCTGCTAAGTCTTCTTTGCACTTATCACCTGCTTTGAGACAGAGGGCAATTGGGTTTGGGTTTGGTTTTCCAAAAGCACCCAAGTGAAAATGAGTAGATCTTAGATATTTAACAGACATAGGAATTTAAAGTAATTTTTTTTCTCCAGAAATGTTAAACTATACAATCATCTCCAAAGATCTGGTCTTCAAAAGGGCTCAGCACTGATGTAAATACAAAGGTTAATGGATAAATTTTCTAAAGACTCTAAGGCAGTGACAGTGTTTGGTTTTCTGAGAGCTAACTTTAGGATTTAATCTGTTCATCAGCAGCATATTTAGTTAGGAAGTAGAAACACTTCAATATAAATCCTTTTCATCCCAATTTTTTTTACAGAAGTGAAATCTATGCCACTTCTGAAATAACTGCCCTAACCACAGGTCTTGGTAGAGAAAAAATTCAGCACTGCCTTTATAACTATTATTTTATACAGAATGGTTTTATTAGAGGAGAGGCTGGGACATGGGTCCCCCATTTTTCCGCCCTAATTACACAGCTACAGAATTATTCCTGCACTTGTTTTAGTTGAGAGTTTTTCATTGCAGAGGCATGAAAAAATTTTCATTTATTCCTACTAGATGTATAGGGATTTCTATATCAAAAGTTAGCAAAAACTTTTTGATTGTATTTATCTGAACATCTGTATGCTCGTTTACACATGCAAATCTGCATCTTCTAAGGCTATATTTTGTGTATTCACAAATGGATCATCCACAGCAGGTAAAAAGTCATTGCAGAGACCTCTTAAAAACGTGCTGCATTTCCTGCAACTGAATTTATTTACCTTAATACATTGAAAGGGAGAAGTACCATATTTTAAAGATGTATTTTGCAGATTATTTTTCCTGCAGCAGCAAACCATTTCTGCACAACTACTCACAGCAGATGAATTATCGTTTTCCTGCCTTGAATCTACAACAGTTAATTTAATCGGTGACTTGTGGAGAATGTATGGCTAAATCAAGCCTTCAGTTGAGGGCTCAGCTTAGTTTTCTGTGGCATCTTGTGTCACAATATGTCACATCAGTGTGGCTGCATGGGTGGATGGGTTACTCTTAAAGAAGGCATCAGTCTTAAATGGGTTTTTCTGAAAAGCCAAGAAACCAAACAAACAAAAAATGTTAATGAACTGGATCTCCATGTGTCAATCTGTTCTTATGGTTAATTACTGTACCGATGGAGGAGTTTGGGGAGAAAAGGGGACGCAGATTTGCACTGCATAGTCATTTCACATGGATCTTTTGAATTCCAATCTGTGCTGACAGAGTCTCTTAATCTGGAGTACCGTCCCAAAGTACCTGGTACATTAACAAGACCACAAATCCCAACTACTTTATTTTTTTTTTTTTTGCCTCCCACCCCTTTCCCTTTTGTTGCTATAGTAAAAATGTTTCTACTTTTCTACATCTGTCTGCTGTTGCCAACAAAACACTGGCGAACAGGAGGTGATCTTTCTGTTTTCGTTCCAGCAGCCTGGCCCTGAATGAGTTTAATCGGCTGAGAAACGCGACTGAAAAGGGCTTTGCTACCCTTTCTAACTTCACTGCACTCGGGCTTTCTGTAGCCTAGAGAGTGACACCCTATGCCTTATTTCACTGTGGATTATTTAGAATGCTTCAATTGTGACTTGTCAATGTGGTCCGGGGTAGATCAAGGCAAAACCTCCGACAAGAAAACAGCAATGTGAATATGATGTGACTGACTGCCACACAATAGACTAATACCTCTTAATTTGGACTTTTAGCAATCGTTTACCATCCTTACGCACTTGAAGATTCCAAATCCACTCTCACAGAGAAGAAAAAAAGACTTTTTCTTCCCTCTCCCTCCTTCCCCCCTCTCCGTAACTCGAGTGTATCGATCAATGTCTCTGTATGCATTTAATAGCTTTATTTCAAAGCACTTTACTCCTAAAAGCCCCTCTCACCAAGGCATATACTATTGAAATACTGTGCAGGTGTAATTAAATGAGCCAATTTTTTGGCCTGGACTGTAGCCCTGTTCTCTTTTTGTCATGAGAACTCCAAGATGAGGTTTGGTCATTTCTTATTTCTGTGCAGTACTGAATTTGGGGTTGTCTCTATCTTTTTTTTTTTAAATTAAAAAAAATAATTAAACTGAAATTAATTGGTTAAAGGTTAATAGATGTAGAGATTGACATCCTTAGTGAAAGTACTCCACCTGAAATGACAGTACAGGAGACTTAATATATTACTAGCTAGTTATGCCTGTACTACACCCAGGAGTACTATGGCCAGGGAACCACTGAATTCCAAGTATCCAGTGACTTTGCTGTGGAGACTGCTTCAAAATTATTCAGCTACTGCTGAATGCTGTGACTCTATTTACAATGTTCACTGAGAAATGGAGGGGAACCACTCATTTATTTCACGTGGGAATTTCTCACACAACAGTTTTTTGCTCACTTCAAGATTCTAGGGAAAGAGTTCAAAAATAGCATTTCACAACACCATCATGAATAAATGTCATACATCTCTTCAGATATTGTTTCAGTTCTTCATCAGGCACTTTTCACCAACACTTGTCTGCATGAAATTTTGCCCACAAAAAAAAAAAAAAAAAACAAAAAAAACCAAAAAAAAACTGCAGGAGAGCCTTGTGGGCGCTCGCGCACATATATTTTCACCAAAAGGGTTAGAAGGTCAGCTGAAAGCTCTTTGCAAAACGGGTGTCATCCAATGAAGCCAAATGAAACAGAGCTATGCATCTTAATCAGGCCTCGTGAATAGGAAATACTCAAAGCAACAGTCATGGTGAACAGTCTGTGATTAGTCCACAAGCTGAAATCAGCCCCCATAACCCAAATCTTTTTGGGTTGTGCACGTATTTGTAAGAACACAAAATTTGTCATTACATAAGTCACAAGCAAAATAAAGGTATAAATTTCTCGGATTAATTGTTCAAAATGGGTAGAGTGCAGAGCTACAACCTGGGATGGTATTGAACTCAGTGACCTAGAGGTGAAGGGCTGAAGAGCCCATAACCAATCACCTTTGAATGTGGTGTCCAGGATTGTCTTTTTGAAAATTAAACAAGGACCCAACTGTAGTAATTGTGTCATCTTAGGTACTTAAAGTAATTTCCCCAGCTCAGCTCAATATCTGTAGGAGCAAATGGAGAAACTGCCTGTTGTGCCACTTCTCTAAGGCTTTATAT
This sequence comes from Irena cyanogastra, assembly GCA_013397155.1. Classification (NCBI taxonomy): domain Eukaryota; kingdom Metazoa; phylum Chordata; class Aves; order Passeriformes; family Irenidae; genus Irena; species Irena cyanogastra. The sequence goes on along the minus strand of VWZV01009807.1, from coordinate 1,151,745 downwards.
CTACTCAATTTTTTCCTCAGTGCTTTCCTACTGCTCTTCACAAAAACATTGCAAAGTTCCTGAGAACAGGCAATAAAATGCACAGATTCTGGACCAACAGAGATAAAAAAAAATAAGACTTTCACACAAATCCATAAAGGTGAGACAAAAAAAATCCACTTTTGCATAGCTGTTTTCTCTAAGCATTGGTCCATTTTCACTGGAGTTACTCAGAAAATACATTTATTTGTCAGATCACTGTTCTAATAAAATTAATTTATATTCTTTATTTTAAAAAAAGGGAAAAAATTGCTGCGATGGGTGCCACTGGCTGCTTGAAGAAGAGTTTTCATTGCTAGTTCTCAGGTTCAGTGTCTGCCTTGGGAACCCTGCAGGCCTTTACAGCCTATGGAGAAAATCAGCCTGGAAAGACCCCTCTTGCCCTAAACCCATAAGAGTAGCCCGAGCTGCTCCCAGATGAGATGCTGTCAGCATTTCTACCCTCTCTGTAAGAGAAACATGTGAGATGCCCCAAGGATCCCAGATCAGCAAGGCAGCAGGGCTAGAGAAAACACTTCCACTCACTCACAGGCCGTGGAAAAAGAAAGTCTCCTCTGATGCCTCCTACGTCACCCCAACATTTTGGCTTTGAGTTCACTTCTGTATGTAGCATGTTCCCATTCCAGAGGAACAGACAGAAGGCCAAATTCTGCTAAAGACACCATTACCTTCTTGGAGCAGAACAGTTTGCTTCACTTTTTTGTCTAGAAAACCTCAGGCCATCTCTACCTCAGCTGAACCATGTTCTCAGCCAGGGTAAGCCAGCGTGAACTCTGCTGAACTCCAATGTTGTTGATTTACAACACCTAAAACACTGCCAGAAGGCATAATTAGGATAAGAGCAGCTTAAAAAATAAATTTCCCTCTTAGAGTCATACAATCATAGAATCATAGAATGGGCTGGTTTAGAAGGGCCCTTAAAGATCTGACCCAAACCAGAACAGAACTAGCCTTAAAGTCTCTTGCAAGACTAAAAATAACCCTTCCAACTAATTATGCTTGTGCTACCTCCTCCAGCAGCAACTATTTGGTTTCACCCTAATCTTCATACTCACCCATAATTACCATCTCCTTTGACATGGCTAACTAAAAGTGGGTATTAATATGGATTTAATGTTGTTTCTGAAATTGGTGGGGGATCGAGGGTGCCGATGACCCTACTTTAACTTTGTACTAAAAATATGTTGATCTGTGGGTTTTGGCTGCTGCTTGAATTTGACTTGAAGGTTGAAAGTAAACACATCACTCAAGCACATGGTGCATGAATTAAGGTCTTTCTGTCACCAGCCTCTGCTTTTTTTCCCTACTCTTGGGTCACTCACCCTGGAGTCCCCTCCTTTTCCCCTTTCCTCTCATGGGACCCTGGGGAAATATTTCTCTTGACATGAACTCCTGCATGGCAACACCTGCATTTCTTTCAGAGCACATTTCCATGGGGGAANTCAACACAAGATTACACGTGCAAGGGTTTGCTGTGTCAGAAACCTCCCCCTTAGAAGATGTCATTTTTGAGAGCAAAGATGATGATTTCTTATAGTTGAAGTAGTTCCTTAACAAAATAAAGCTGTCCTGTAAAACAACTTTTCTCAACATGACTGTCTACACCAGGGCTTGTGCTGATATAAATGTGTTAGTCGAGGTGTCCAAGAGGGAAGATTGTTCTTTTTTTTTTTATTTTTACGCACTAACTGACATCTTTATTCTGGGGAACAAAATTAAGTGTAAACCAAGCATTACTGTCTACAGCATTTTCTTGAGGTCAGGGTTTCCAGGGAATAATAGAAGGAGAAAGCTTCCTAAAGACATATCTTTGTGGAGTAGGGATGGGGGTTCCAATTTACTAGTCTTCATCTTATTGAGGGCAATAATTTCCCTGAAGACTTTATTGGCAGGGCATCACTGCAGAAAACGTTTGCTGCCGGCAACCCTATTATTTTCCATGAGAAATGCAGTCCCGTGAGAAAGCACGTTCTCACTCTATTTCTGTGGGAAACACCAGGAGAAGAAGAATTCCAAATCCCGCGAGACCCAGCAACTGGAAACAACACCAGAAGCCCTCCTGTTTGTGTAACTTATTGCAAAAATATCAAAGGAGAGAGGGGGAGGAGATGGGGGAGAGGAAAGAACATGTTTTCATAAAATTTTCAGTTTGCAAGAGCTCTGTTTTTAAAAAAAAATGGATTTATATTTGACAGCCCAAAAATCCCAAGGATGTTCAGTCTATTTCAGTTGTCAATTTACGATCTTTAAAACATTTTTAAAATTGACTGAACCTTAACTACATCCTACCTCATCTTGTACTAGCCAAGTTTTACAGATGCCATCTTAAAATCAATTCAAAGAACAGCCATAAACTTGAAAGCTTCCTATTTGAAGTGTATATGGCAGAATGCAATTTTGTTTAATTTTAATTGACAGAGATGTCAGCCTAAGAGAATATTTTAGAATATTAGTAGGAACAGTAAACTCATGCCTTGACACTTTTATGATATAATGGTATAATTCTCAGGAAAAAAATCACCACTGTCAGGATTTACACAAAAGCATTACATGTTTTACTTTTTCCTCAGTAAAGGAGTGACAAATGTATTACTAATTACACAATTACTTTATTATGTAGAACCAGTAATAAAACCCTTGACGTACCCTCAGAAAATCTTAGCTTCATTAAAAAAGACATATTTTTTTATTTATTATTTTTTAAAATTAGTATTACATTTTTTCTTGGGAGGTTTTAGCCTGTGGGATGTAGTTCAGTTGACTTCCCTCTGCATTTTACAATTAAAAAAGCATATTTGTGAGGCCTGTTTGTTCCTAAGGAGACAAATCCTCAAGTGGTGTAAAACTGCTGTTGTTACCTGCTTGGGCAAGCTGAGAATTAAATTTGAAGCAATATAATCACTTACTACAAAAGATCCAAACAAGTTATTTCTCTTGGTTTTCTTGGAGAGTGATTTTTATATGTCTGTCTATTTTTTGATATGATAAATCAACTTCACATCAAGAAATAAATGCATGACAACATAAAACACTGGTGTGTGAAAATCAGATGATACAGAACACAAATAGGAAACTCCCCTAAACGTGAAGGTGGCTAGATTCTGAATCTACCTGTTTTTTCAAAAGTCTACACAACTGAAAAAGTTCTCCATCCCACACTTTGGGAGTGGATAATGTCCTGCTCCAAACTATACCCACTGTCTCTTTGCACAGCTGCTGTAAAGAAAATTCCCAGGTACCAAGGAGGACCAAAGTGATGCCAAAGGAAACTAAGGAAAGTGGCGCTGCTGTACAATAAATATAAATGTTTCCTAACTCCTCAAGGCCTGATCTAGAAAACTANTTTCTTCTTTTTTTTTTTCCCTCCCCAGAAACTTTTTCTCAAGCAGATTTCCCTAGCCACTCTATAGAGCCCGGTTACATTTCCAACAGTGGAAAGCACACTGCCTGAATTTGAATTCCCGTACAGGAGACTACTTTCCAAAAATACGTGCTTTAAATGAACACAGTCCATTTTTTAATCTTTGATATTATGGATTATGATAGATTTGGANATGAGAAATGCAGTCCCGTGAGAAAGCACGTTCTCACTCTATTTCTGTGGGAAACACCAGGAGAAGAAGAATTCCAAATCCCGCGAGACCCAGCAACTGGAAACAACACCAGAAGCCCTCCTGTTTGTGTAACTTATTGCAAAAATATCAAAGGAGAGAGGGGGAGGAGATGGGGGAGAGGAAAGAACATGTTTTCATAAAATTTTCAGTTTGCAAGAGCTCTGTTTTTAAAAAAAAATGGATTTATATTTGACAGCCCAAAAATCCCAAGGATGTTCAGTCTATTTCAGTTGTCAATTTACGATCTTTAAAACATTTTTAAAATTGACTGAACCTTAACTACATCCTACCTCATCTTGTACTAGCCAAGTTTTACAGATGCCATCTTAAAATCAATTCAAAGAACAGCCATAAACTTGAAAGCTTCCTATTTGAAGTGTATATGGCAGAATGCAATTTTGTTTAATTTTAATTGACAGAGATGTCAGCCTAAGAGAATATTTTAGAATATTAGTAGGAACAGTAAACTCATGCCTTGACACTTTTATGATATAATGGTATAATTCTCAGGAAAAAAATCACCACTGTCAGGATTTACACAAAAGCATTACATGTTTTACTTTTTCCTCAGTAAAGGAGTGACAAATGTATTACCAATTACACAATTACTTTATTATGTAGAACCAGTAATAAAACCCTTGACGTACCCTCAGAAAATCTTAGCTTCATTAAAAAAGACATATTTTTTTATTTATTATTTTTTAAAATTAGTATTACATTTTTTCTTGGGAGGTTTTAGCCTGTGGGATGTAGTTCAGTTGACTTCCCTCTGCATTTTACAATTAAAAAAGCATATTTGTGAGGCCTGTTTGTTCCTAAGGAGACAAATCCTCAAGTGGTGTAAAACTGCTGTTGTTACCTGCTTGGGCAAGCTGAGAATTAAATTTGAAGCAATATAATCACTTACTACAAAAGATCCAAACAAGTTATTTCTCTTGGTTTTCTTGGAGAGTGATTTTTATATGTCTGTCTATTTTTTGATATGATAAATCAACTTCACATCAAGAAATAAATGCATGACAACATAAAACACTGGTGTGTGAAAATCAGATGATACAGAACACAAATAGGAAACTCCCCTAAACGTGAAGGTGGCTAGATTCTGAATCTACCTGTTTTTTCAAAAGTCTACACAACTGAAAAAGTTCTCCATCCCACACTTTGGGAGTGGATAATGTCCTGCTCCAAACTATACCCACTGTCTCTTTGCACAGCTGCTGTAAAGAAAATTCCCAGGTACCAAGGAGGACCAAAGTGATGCCAAAGGAAACTAAGGAAAGTGGCGCTGCTGTACAATAAATATAAATGTTTCCTAACTCCTCAAGGCCTGATCTAGAAAACTACTTCAATATGCAGCTTTCAGCACATGAGTAATCCCTTTGACTTTAAAGAATTAGTCATGTGCTCAAAGTTTAGTGCCCTGCTGGATTGGGACCCAGGCTCCAAATCAAAGTATGGCTGCGATTCAGTGATTAATTACAGCCCTCAGATGGACAAGCCAGTTGGGTGAAACACGAATTGGCCCAACCCTTTGCCCTTGCCCGAAAACAAATCTGAATAAAGGTCAAAAGAGTTTAGTTAAGGATGTACTTACCAAACTTTCAAACCTTTTGAGGATGCATCCACCACCAGTAAAGGCCCTGGCATTGTGTCCCTTGGGGAGTCCCATAGGCGTAGTCTGTTGTAAACTCATTTTCCTATATGGTCAGGCACGCGTGTGGGGGACAGGAATGAATGACAATGTGCAATGGCCAAAGCTGCTGTCCTGTGACCGTGGAGCTTTTAATATGGAGGCGACGGAATCAGGATTAAGAATTGCAGCTGCTAAGATGCTAAACCCCACATACAGCTCCTATGGCTCAGATGTTATCAAGCGTAAAATCTTTTGAATAAAGCCTTACATGGGGCCACCATTGTAAACTGCTTTCCCAGTTAAAGCCTCTGCGTAGCAGTAAGAGGGAAAAGGTTGTATTTTGCCGTATTATTTTCAGTAATATGTCAAAGGCCACTGAAATCAATTCCCATTAATTCTAAAGGACTTTCCATAGTAAAAATAATGCCCAGTAAAAGCACTATAATGAAAACACTGTTTAAACAATTCTGCTACTCTAAGGATAGCCAGAAACTGATTTTCTTCCATGAGATGATATTGTAAAAATTCCAGTGTTAATTTCTAATCTAGAAGCTTAAATCAGACAGGTTTCTGGTGAATAGAATCTGAAGGAGTCAGTGTGATTTTGGAGTAGTTTTTGCTTTAGTCTCTGTTTACGTTTGCTTATATCTAATCCAGATTTCCTCTCTTTGGTATTTATGTCAATCTCTGTGTGACACGGCATCAAATTCTAATCCCAGCACTGCCACTAACTGGAGCCGTGGTTCTTGTCTTGGAAGTGACATGAGGGAAGAAAGACACAGTTAATATTGTGGCCTATTTAGGAAAGAAGTGGTGGGAGTTACAGTTACGAAGAAAAATGACACAAAATTTCTGTATCCCACAGCCAAATGGATTGGCAAATGCAGGTAAAGGCTCCACATCATGGGTTTTAAATCAATCTTTTTTGTTAAAATCATAACATAGTGTTCAACATAATGTTCTAATGCTGTGTATGCCTTCCTAAAATTTCAGGATTGGTCCCTATACCAGAAGCTTCCAATTTAAAACACATTTCCACTGAAACAATTCCTGGAGCCCAAAAGCTATTTTCACACCAAGCCCTAAACTGTCCCCTGAAATGCATTAAATTGTCCCCAGAAAATCCAACATTTGGACCAAATTTTCCAGGATTCTTGTAACACAAACAAAATTTGTCTCCAGCAGAAAACTTCCTGTTGATTTTCCTCACCAGAGTTGTACTTATTACACACATGAACCACCATGGGGAAACAACCAAACCAATTTCCAAGGTGAGCAGTTAGTCCCTGAAGAAAAATGCTGATCGTTGGCCCAACATTCAGATGACTGATCAGATTAGCTACATACCTTGTATTAATTTACAGCCTATGATCACCCTCACTTAAATGCATTTATCCAACACACAAATCATGACAGAAAACTTCCTCCATACAGATGAGAATTGAACACAATATGTGTCATGGAAATTCAAAGGACAGCACAGTCTTCAGTATTTCCCCTTTAAATTTAATTTTTCCCTTTTCAATTTAAATCCAGTTTTGTTGACTGAGGAAAAACAACAACCAAACAAATCAAGGCCACAGGTATCCAAGACTGAGACCACAGTGTATAAGGCACCTCTGTGACGAGCAGCATAACACAAGCAGCAGTTTCTGACTCCTTGAAAAGTTGAACTGGGAGCAACCACATGAGTGGAAACACCATCAACGAGGATAGACATGATGGGAGATGGGAAATGGACTGGCAAGGGTAGCAGGAAGGCTGAAGATTTAAGACACAAGAATAGGGAACAAGGAACAGATAGGATTTTTCTTTACTTTTGTGACAGAGATGGGTGGGAAAATAAAAGCCTGCTCCATCAGAATTTCCCCTCCTAACTCACAACAGGCACCTGGCCCATGTGAAGGATTAACTGGCTGCTTGTAAACTGTCATGTTCTGGTATTAAAGCCATTTTTAGCAGCCACTTGGCCAAGGGACGTGTGTGCATCTGCCACCCTGTAACACAGCCATGGCTTCTGTCACGCTTTGAAGACAGCTCCACACCTGGGCTGGCATCTCCCCTGCCAGCTCTCAGCCCTCCAAGGCCTGCATCAGGTTTAGGGGATTATCACAGTTTAAAATGCAGGCTTTGTAAACAAAGAGTAAAAATAGTCATCACTGCAGCAATATAGTCATGCTTTGTGCAGCTGAAAAGCAACAGTGGAAATGCTTGGTCGTACACCCATTTCTGGAGCTATTTTTAAATGCATTTTTTTGGACAATATAAAGAGTTTCAGTTCAAATTATTGACTAATATGCTCTAGAACCTCAGGTGTGATCAAAAAATACAGCTGATTTTTGTGATCCTTAAAGGGTTTCAAAGCCACTACAAAGAACTACTTAAATGCCCTTTCCTTGATTGTCCAGAACTTCATATAGCTTGCTAGACAGAGACCCTGGAATCAAAATCTGTTAAAGTAAATGAAAATATTTCCATTGGCTTCAATGAAAGCTTCATTTAGCCTAAAAATAATCCATTATGTGAGGCAAATTTGCCCACTGAGTTCTGGCCAGATCTGATTTTAGAGGAGTTCAACTGGAAATCATCACTCATTCTTTTGGATGCTGTGAAGAAAAGGGCTTCTTTATTCCTTACCTCAGACTCATTAAGTTTTACCATAGAACTAACCACATCTAACCAGCAACTATTAAGTAGCCTTCCTTTTTTATTAGTATTGTCCTCTGCACTGCATAAAATCAAGGTCTTTGTGTTTGGGGATGGTTTGGCTGTGGGTTTTTCTAACATCAGTATCTTACTCTGCTTTATTGGCTCCACATTTTTTCATAAGATGCTGCCAGTGTGGATGCACGACAGCCAAGCCCTTCCTAAGTCATATCAACATTACAATGTAATACAAAAGAAAAAAAAAAGAGGGCAAAAACCCCATAGCATCTGACTTCTAGTAATATCTGGTGCGATATTTTAAGGTAAGCAATAACAAGAATGTGTCGTATAAACATATAAAATAACACAATTCTGAAATCTGGAAGAAAATCTGATTTGGTCACCAGCTTTTACACAGATTATCTGTTAGCTTCTATTTCTAACAAACCATGTTATGAGATCATGCTTCTCTGTCTCATTTATCAGCCAGTTTCAATTTTGATGACAGGAGGAGGAGGGAAAAAGTCTCAAAAGATAATAAAATCTCTCACAAGTCTCACACATGCTGAAGTTCACAGAAATGAGGGTTGGTTAGCAGAAAAGGACTTGAATTAGCCCCCACCACAGAAAAGAGTGGAGTAATCTATGTGTGGCTCTACAAAGGACAAAGCTGTGAATATTCTGTACAGCTCCTTACATTTGGCTTTTGCTTCCAAGCAGCTTTTTGGGAGGCTTACATTATACAGAACAAACAAGAACAATATTGAGTGAATACACATGAAGTGAGACAAATTTATTTTGCCATGATGACCACATCACAGTGGATGTAGAGGCTTGCTTATGAAAGCAAAGTTTTGGGAATGGCCAAATGGTTTAGAAAGGCCAATTTGCTATAAATTCCCACACCCCTTGAAATGCGAGAGTCGCCATTGCATAGAAAAACTGTGGTTTGTGGGTTTTGTTGCTTGGAGGCAAATCTCCCCACACAATGACCTTCAAAGAATATTTTTACACCCCCATGGGCTCTCAGATTCAAAAGCTCCTGCAGTTATTTGTAGTCAAAAAGGATTTGCAATGGACGCTAAGATTCAACCTGCCTTCTGCAACCCTTGCTCATGCTAAATAATAATGTGCTCCATCAGGACTTCTGCTGAGGGCATATGACTGCCTAGAGAGAAACCCAAGCCATGGTTCAGCACTACCCTTCTAAAATAATTCTGTTTTACCTACAGAAAAAGAGTTCAAAATGGGGAAGCCATCCAATTTACCAGCTGGACCTAGGGTCTGTCACTAGTCTTCGCAGTGGCTCTGGACTTCACTTCATTTCCCATGCCCTCATTTCCTCAGCAGTAAGTTGGATAAAGCTCCACCATGGATCAGTGCTAGATCTGAAGATGGAAGTCACTGCACAAAGCCCAGGTGTTATTAGTTGGGGTTTTTTTTATAGAATATGAAAAGTGGTCTGTAAACCCCAGCAACAGGAAGCACATGGGAGAGCAGAGGAGTAAAAATAGATAAATTGGATCACTTAAGCAGTAGAAATAGAAAACCTTTCTTTCATTTTTATGTGATACAGAAGGTTCATTATGTGCTGTATCGACAATATAGTATTTTTCAGTGTCACCTGTTCATTAAAGAGTCATTTTAAAGGCAGTTGATGGATTCCAGTATCACACAATTCATCTAATAAAACTATTCATTAGTTTGTATATTATATCTCTTTTCCTGCTGTTCTGGTAATCCTTAAATAACATGTCCCAAAGGTACTGATTCTGATCTCACATCAGTGTGTATTAGTAAATCCATTAAAGTTAATAGGTTATTGTCCATTGATGTAAGAAAATCAAGGCTAATGAGGCTACCTGAGTATGCAAAAATTACAGGATGGGAACCTACTGTCATTAAATATTTGGAAGCTTATGTGACTTTTCCTGATAGGACATAATTTTCCTTAACACAGCTTTCAATAGAGGTGCATTAGCCTCTAGTGGCAGTGGAGGTGATATATTGTATTGCTAATTTAAAGGATTATGCATGAAAAGTGAATATATTGCAATAATTATGAAGTCTTGTTTAACTTCACTTTTCCACAAATGTACTTTGTCAAGCTTTAAATACTTCACGGATTTGAAAAGCACAATCAAGATGCTGTAAATTGGGGTGAAATAAAAAGCTTATTAGCACGTTCTTAGAGCAGATTTAGGTTTGGAATATTTTCTGTGTGACTGCCATCATTACTGCATTTATACCCAAGCAATGCCTCCACCTCTTTGATTGTGAGCATGTGTGAGCCCATGTGTGCATGCACGTGCAGGAGGGGTCAGGACATTTATTAAAGCAGTCAATAAGGCAAGCACAGGACAGGCGTCTAACCCTGGAATATATTTATATTTATACTCATTTCTGATATGGAAACTAAAGAGGAAAAATCAATTGGAATCTAACATTTCACTGTCCTTCACCTTGACACTTTGGTTTAAAGTAAGCAGTTAAAGAATAAACATTACTGGGAAGAAATAAATAAATAAATAGATGAAAAAGCCACTCTCTAACATTATTAGGACTTCCAAAGTAAATAAAAAGTGGTAGAGCTGAGAGCAAATTGCTGCAGTGGTGCTAGGGAGAATCCTGATTTTAGCACCGCTGTACCAAATTTGTCATTTAGGAAAGCTCTTGTTCCCTTTATTGAGTTCCACTGTAGTGAACAATTTCTGCCTGCATCCCTCGTGTGTCCTTTTGGTTTATTATCTTTCACTGTGAATTGAGCATCCACAATCAGTTTCACAGGAAGCCTAATTTCACACACTGCTTATACATATGATGAGGACTTCCCTCTCCCTTCCCCCCCCCTCCTCCCCACCCCTTCTCCCAATGTTCTTATCAAATGAAGAATTGTGGATAAGGGTTAGGTGCAGATAAACATGAGTGTAGCACTTCCAGAAAGGTCATGATCCCCCCATAAGGTGCTTCTTGTTATGCCTGACCTTCAGATTTTCATCATCAGCCCGCCTGACAACTTAATAATGCAGAGGTGCAGGATTCATTTCTCCCCTCTGAGAGCGCCAGTACGGGACGCCCTTTTCCCTGATTATTTCCCTGCACTCCCGGCTGCCCTTTATAAGCCAACCAGAACTCCATCAATCATGCTCTTCTCTCCTTTCCTCCTCAGCCCCCAGTCCTGAAAGCTGGAAAGCTGCAGTGTCCCCTTTTGTCTTGTGCTGCCACACAGCTAAAACAACAGCAGAAAAGAAAGCAGCCTGTGCAAAGGCAGCAATCCACCTTCCCATTTATAACCCAGAGCCTTTCAGCCTCCCTCCATGCTGATTCTGTTACCTTACAGAACAACTCCTCGTGGGCTCTGTCAGCTATCAAAGGAGGGGAGAGATTTGAGCTGAAATTTGAAGTTTTGATCCCATTTTATTTATTAATTTTTCCTCCTTCCTCTTTGTTTTCCCTTCCTGTTCTTGAACTTATATTCCTATAGTTTAATGATAATTAAATGAAATTTAAAAAAACTTTCTGGAATTATTCACTCACTTTTTTTTTCCTTCCAAGATAAGGGAGAGGCAAAGACTTGATATTTTCGTGGTGTTAAGCATGTCAGTTTATAGGACCAAATAACAGAAAAGTTTGGCAGAAAGTCATTTTAGGATTAGCAGGATTTTGGTTCAGACCAGATTGTAAATACTGCAATAAACTTACGCTACAAAATATGTATTCGCTTTTCCCCCCAGCCTTCCCAGTGCTTTTTCAGCCAGTGATTCCTAGAGTGAAAACAGGATGATAACGCACCGTGAGCATCTGGTGAGAGCAAAGTGCAGTATGCTCCCTGGCAGAGCAGGGATATGCCCAGGCCATCTCCTATTGCCTAAAGCAGCTGCCATTTGTACCTCCAGGAGGGGAAATATCCCCTGGTAAGCTCCAGCTCAGCTGGGTAGGAGAGCTGCACCATACCCAGCAAGCAAACTCAGATCCTAGCCTGCCCAGTGGCAGCAGGATGCAAATCTGTGCCCAGCTGGATGGAGGAGTTAATGCTACAGCCCATCTCACCCATTAAGGCACTGTGCTGGATCTGAAGAATAAATAAATAAATAACAGAGCTGCATGAAGCACCGTAAAACCACTGGTTTGCCAAAGATCAGCATTGTGGCTGAAATTAAGTTTCCCTCGCTCCTCCTGTGCCTGGATGCACTCACATAGTGCTGGTGCATGAGAAAGCCTAAACTCGTGGCTGTGGGGTTTCTTAACTGAACCATCACCTCCCCATGGAAAGCAGAAACCTGCTTAAAAGCAGAGAAAACAGCCTCAGCGCTATTCAGTCCTCCAAACAGGTATTGTGGGACTAATTGGGAAGCCCCTGAATAATGTTTTACCATCTGAATTATTTCATACATCATAGATCTGGAAAATCCCAACACAGATTTAGAGCCTGTAGTGAAATATGGAATTATATTTACTCATTGCGAAGGCTAAATATCTCTTCAGAGCCTTCTTTTTTCTTAGTAAAAATAAGGAAAAAAATAAAAAAGTCCAATGAAGATTTTCCTTCAAAGTAATAACATGTCAAAGATTGCAAACTACCATCAGCAGAGATCTGGAAAAACTAGCAAATGTTCAGGAGATTTGCTGAAAGAAGGAACAGGGAGTTCACCCTAAATCCCATTGAGTCAATTAGTGTTGCTTCTAACTCCAGTATTCTTTGGGCAAAATCCCAAAGGATCTTCTGGATTTTCAGGCTTTTCTCCAGTTCAGTCAAGGGTCTAAAACAAGTCTAAGGAACATCTTAGAAAGAACAGAAAACATGTGTCAAAACTAATCAGCTGGGAAAAAAAATCTCCACAAACAGATGCAAGAAGGAAGGAAGGAAGGAAGGATAGAAAGGATGAGGCACAGTAGAGAAAAGGGAATGATCATACTGAGAGACTGGAGACGAAAAATAGATAAGTGATAATGATCTACAAGTGAGGGAGAACCTGTCAGAGGGAGAGAGGCAGGTTTGATCAGTGAAGGGAAGCACAAACAAATGAAACAGAAAAACAGGAAGGAAAGCAAAGCAAACTTGCAGATACAGAGGAAAAGCAACAGGAAACCTGCAGTGCCCAGCATTCTTTCTTGAACACTGGGTGCAGGAAGTCACACTTCAAAAGGCCAGCCAAGAACTGGGGGCCTGATAAGAGTGATAAAGATGCCCTTACCACCAGATCAAAGTGGTGGAGGGAGGGAGAGAGGAAAAGAGGGAAGGAGGGAGGGAGGAGATAGAAGGATAAAAATAAAAGGAGTAAAGCACAAGTTGATCTTAAAAGAGACTGGAGTTTTTTGTGTTTGTTTTTTTAGTTTTCATCCCAAAACAAGTCCAGCTTATGTCTCCAAGTGGGGAGCAGGACTCCCTGGGGTAATAAAACCACTCCCAAGCCAAACTCCACTTAAGCTTCACAACCAACAGCAAATGCAGATCCTTTGTTGGCACCTCTTCCTCAGTTCAGTCTTCATCAGCTGCAGCAGCAGTGCCAGTGGCTGTCCACAGCCCCCTGGCAAGGATTTCCTGGCAGTTCCTCACCTGGGGCCTCGATTGCTCTGCTCCCCTGCAGCCCCCAGGATGAGCACGAGGAGCTGCCACAGCCTCTGGTGACACCTTTGTACAGCCCCACAGGGATGAGGGACTAAAGGACACACAGGGTCAGGCTGTTCTCTGCATTTGAGTTTCCCTCCATGAAACACTGATTTTCTAAGGAGGAGAGAGGTTGTCCTCTGCTAACATTTGCCAAGGGAAAATGAGGAATTGCTTGGATCCTGACCAGAGGGCCACGGCTACATCCAAGCCCTTGCAAACTGACTTGGCAAGGGAGGAGTCTCTCGAGGAGTGAGGGAAACCAGAGAGATGTCAGTCAGAGAAGTAAACACCATATGCTTGTCTCCCAGCATCTGACAGCGGTGAAGTGGACAGAGCAGAGAGGCTGGCAGAGCCGAGAAATAGGGCAGAGTAAATCAAGAGACATTCTCCTTCCTCTGCTTCCCAGAGGAGCTGCACAGACATGAGCAGTGAGTTCCTCCTAAATCCAGGGGCTCTTCAAAGCCAATTGGTGTTTTCCATACTGATTATTTACGCTAAGCCTTGATTGAATGAACTGTAGGCTACAGAGAGGGGAGTTTTTTTGAAATGTATGAGATAAATCCTTCTTCATCTAGAGGGCAAAGAGCTAGTGAGAGAAAGGGAGAGACTTTAATATGGTTTACTTGATTTTAAATTAAAAAAAACCTTCCTCAGTTGTTTTTTATTTTCTTTTCTCAATGCTGAAAATTTTGCAGGCAAAGGTTGACCAATGTCACCAATTTTCATAGCAAAATGTTGTCATTTGACTCACGTGAGGGTAGCAAAGGTGGGAGGTGACTGCTCCTTTTCCACCTATTGCCTCCTTCTGTTTACATTTGTATCAGGGCCATGATTCCCTCTCTAGCCTTCTCCAGAAATGCTATTAAAAAGAGGGGACAGGCTGCAGAGACACCAGTGAGGTTCCAGTCCATGAGAAAAATTCATTCCTCAGGTCCTTCGCTAATTACCCATCAGGTTGCTATTGTTTTAAGAACTGGTTTTAAGCATTTTGAAAACATTTTGCAAACACAGTTCAAAGGTTAGAGCTATGGAAATAAAGAGTTGAGAAGGCAGCCTGCAGACACAAAGGTAGGCTGTTGATAAGACAAGTTGGTGAGGAAGGAAAAAAATTGCTCTAAGAAATGATTGAACTTCAGGTTAGAGCAAAAGCTTCTGCAATGTGTAATGTTGTATTAACTTATCCAAGACATATTTTGACAGCTCTAAGAGGAAATAGCTGAATTAGAAGTTTTACAAGTGTAATCTCTGACAGGTTTTGCACCAAATATTTACTTTTTTATTCATCAGGTTAATAAACTCATAACCTTCTCTCGCACTGGTCATTTCCTGATGGGATCCAATTTTCTCCTATCTGGCAGCAACATGCCAATGTGTTCAAAGCAAGTTTCAAATGCAGGTTTGGCTTCAGAGCAGCCATTCAACTCAGAGGAGGTGGATCTGAATCCTTTTCAGCTCATCACATGATGATCAACACAAATTTAAACTTTCCAGGAGTGTCATTCTGTTCAGCAAAGCTTTCTATTCATCTTAGCTTAACCCAAGAGATTCCTGCCTTTTAGCTGACAATTAGGAAGTTTTTCTGGGCTCTGTTCTGCCTCAGTTCAAAGCTCTAGGAAATTGATATTGGGAGTAAAATATTCTTCCTATTCCTCTGATTCTCTTCTTTTATTTATCACATATGCAATGCATGCAGTAAGTCCAAATATCATTAATGACTTAGAAACTATACTCCAGGACATAAATTTTATTTTGTGTGGTAAAGTATGTTCTCTCAGTATCTACCACGAACAGCCATTAAAAATCTCCTAATTCACTATAGTAAGAGGAATGGTGTCAGTGGGTGAGTGGGTAGTAAGCAATTACAGAGTGTGCCAAATTGGAGAATCTTTATTAAAAAAAAAACACCTAAATTATCTGTACACCTAATGCTTATTTTGATAATGAAAAATTTTATCAAGGAAAGTTAATAAAAATAAAAGCAAAAGAAAATTTTTGAAAACAAATATGAGTCATATTCAGTAACACCCAGAAAACTTTTTTCCTTTAAATACACGAAAACTTCTACAAAAAAAACTTATTTCATATCAAGTCTAACTCGAAGGCTCTTCTTTACTGTGTTCTATTTTTGATTTATTATTTTAAAGTTAAAAATTCCTCCTGACTAAAGACATATGGAAAATCAATCTTTTGTCATTTTATTATTTTTATATTCTTTTTTAATGATATGGTATAAAAATCCAATTCTAATAAAGGACATATATAGCATAAATACACTAAGACACTTTTATGTCAGTGGAAAAAATCTGTAGCCATTTAATACCCTGAAATGATGGATAAGGGCTTAAAAAAAACTTCAGAGGAGCAACCTTTTCATTAAATTAACAAAAATAAATATTAACTTCTGAAATATGTGATAGAAAATCTTTAATGCAAAACCCCCAAAGTATTCCTTCAAAGAGATGTATCATTTCCTAGCCCAATTCCACAGAAAATGATAATTTTCATCTGCTAAATATTTTCCCAGGAATAATCATTGTGTTTGGTGAAAAGCTGAACAAAAGATAATGTACAAAATAAAATTTGTGTGGAAGGAGCATATCCTACATGACACTGAAATATGAATTTCCATAGGAGTCCTTTGTACCTTTCTGCTAAAGCCTTTCTTTTTCCATTCTTCCTAAAACACTTCACCCAATTTTGTCATGTCCCAGTTCAGTGATCAGTACCACCATCATCAAAAATTTCCTCTTATTTTTTTTCCCTGTTGGACTATTTTATGTCTCTGCCTTTTTTTTTCCAATACATTCCAAGTTGTGCCTCTTCTGTAAACCAACTACATGCTTGTTTAAAAGCAAAACTAGCAGAAAGCTATTTTTCTCTATAAATGATACATTATTATTTATTTTCTAATATTTTGTATTAAAAACCCAGAAAAATAAAATTTTCAAGACATTTCCAGTCGGTTTTTAATTACTTCATTCTACCACTCCACTGCAAAGTCTTCCTAACACCTCCCAGTGTGATTGTTTCCTGCTAACAGAGACATTTTGCAGACAGATTGAGTGTCAATATTATTAGCAGCAAATTATTCACGTTGCGTGAATAGCCTTACAATCCTTGTTCACTGTGAATATGCAGGAGCCTATTGTGTTTAAAATAAGTTTTACTAAGTTCTCAGGGGTATGACTGCATCTTCTGGATGTCAAGGCTTTTAGGGCAGCAGAGATGAAAATGCCGTTTTTTGATTCAAGGGGTGGCAGTGACACCAATACCAAGTTTGTCCCTAAAATCCTAAAGACTGCAGAAAATGTGCAACAACCTTGTGTCTGTAATACCAGGTGCTCGTCTGCTCGTGTGGTACATAGATAAAGGTAGGGAATGAGTAGCTGTATCAACCAGTTTGCTGCTGAAATAGCCTTTCACTGTTTATTTTCCAGCTAAGTCAATTAGGCAAGGTGGTGCATCAACATTCAGTATGTGCTGATTTCAGATATACTGGCAGGGTTTTAAATAAACACCAATGAAGGGAGTATACATCTGTTAAAAAAAGGCAAGCTCTTAGGGAAATAAATACTAAAGATGGCATGCTACAATCTAAAAACACAGGAGTTGGAAGACTGTTTTGTTGTTGTGTGGATAATTTTTTCTGCAGATGACTTCATCTCCCAAATAAGTTGGTTTTTGGTTTTTTTTTAAACACAAGACTTAAGCTTTCTCAGTTACAATGCTGTCTTGTTTGAATGCATGCATAAATAAATTTTGATCATCTGCATCAAATCTAACTTTATGTGAAAAAATCAAGAGGTAGTTGCAAGCTACCTAATTAAAACACTGAGACCTGCCCCACTAAGTGATTCCAGTTTTATGCCAACATTGTGCTGCTGTAATTCAAAGAACCCAGCTGTCCCAATTCAGGTCAAGGATTGTAAAAATTTTGAAGGCAGAATCTGTGAATACAGAAGGAGATGCCCTGAGCAACAGGGTTATGCTTTGCAGGAACCTTGGCCTGAAAATACATGGGTAAAATATAAGGGGACAGTTAAGTGTTCAAGGTCAGACAACTACATATGACAGAAGCGCCTGGAGATCCTAGTCCCCAGATCAGTATTTCTCTCACCAGATCTACAAATCAGTAATTATCCCAGTGTAACACACAAAGAACATTTTTGGTGCATTTGGCCCAAAGCTGATGCACACCTTTCTCTCCCATTCCTGTCTCATGAGTCGAAGCTCCATTCCATGGATTCTTCCTGCCATGCTACAAAGGGTTAAGACATGCAGCCCACTAGAACAATGGATTTTAAGGAAGGCATTTCTCCTCATCCCCCAGCCTCTGCTTTGTTAAAGACTTGATCATTTTGCTTAAAAATTAACCATATGGTGCTGTTTGGAGGCTATAGATTCAAGTCTTAAGGAAGGGCATCATGTATTTAGCATGGCTGGGCAAACAGTTTCAGTATGGACAGCACTGTCTGCTTACTGTCATTAGTGGAACATGAGCAGGACAACACTAGAAAACTTTTTGAAACACGCACCCACAAATGGAAACAAAATTCTCCTAAGATGTCTGATGACTGAGGCTTATAGAAAAAGCACGAGGAGCTGTGAGTACATTGATTTGTTTCCAGTATGTTGCTCTACTTCAGCCCATTCACCATCACTTATTAATTTAAAGTCCGGGATCTGGGTGAACTGCAACATCCATGAATCCCCGTTTTGATTCAGAACATTTGTTTTACTCATGTTCATGCCATCCTATTATTTGCTTTATAGAAATATAGGAGGACATAGTTTTTATGCAGATAAAGGTTTAGGAGTTAGATATTTTGACCAGGAAAGTTATGTTATATTCCCACAAAAGTAGCATTGCGTGGATTGAATATTTGATGTTCTTTCTTTGGCTCAAAAATATTGTACTAATCCAAATCAAGACATGGGATCTAGGTTACCAATCATCTGCCAAGTAACAATCCTGAGCATTAAATGTATGAACAGTTTATAGAATGAGATGTCCTGCTGTACAGTCGTACAATCACTAAAAAAGAATAACTTTTTCTAAAACCTGCATGTAAGCAGAAAAAATATTCATCCCTATAGTCACTGTAAAAGGAATAATTTAAACAACTTGAATAAGCAGCATTAAGAATCCTTTGCAAAGTCACTGAAATCATAGAAATGGCAGTCAGAAATTTTCTGTACTCTTCTGACTCTGTGACTCGAGAGAAGTCATGGTACCTCTAGATGACCCATGAGTTTGTCTGTCCAGAAAATGTGTATTTTAAATAATATGAATCTAATCTCAAGGCTGTTCTCAGTCCAGCTAATTTTTGGGAAGTGTTCTCAGACCAATGGATAAAAGTGCTATATTAGTTCAAACAATGATGATGATTATCTTTCAGGGATTTTTATCCTCAGTGAAAAGCAAAAGGAATTACTGGCCAATTTTGCCTAGTAAATGCTGAATACTTGGAACACTTCCCGTTCATACTCATTCTGTGGCTTTCCTGTGTCTGACTTATGTTTATCTTCATTAAGTGGAATAATGCAAGTCAAAATAGCTACAAGTAAACTGTCTGCTGGATAGGGAACAGTTGTTAGTTCATGGGAAATGGATCGTAAAAAATGTGCTACTCTGACTTCAGAAAAGTGCTCTAAATTGATCCATTTCCAGTTCAAAGCTCCTTAAAACATACTAAGCAATCTCACCTGATATTTCATCACCATCATCACATGTCTTCCTAGTTCAAGAGGGGATGGATTAGGCTGGAAGTTTCTGTCTCTGCCAAAGTTCAGCAGAAAGTTCTGATTCACGTGGGGAGGCAGGGAGAGCATCCTCAATCCTGACTGGAAGGCTGTTTGAGCAAGCAATTGTCCTGGGCTCTTTGAACTCTGGAAGAGGTGGGGATGCAGTCATAGAGAAGACGAACTACTTCCCTTGAAGGAGCACAGCACATATCTGTGCAGATTGATGGAGCCATAAGTCACTGGGAGCTAACCTGGGTACAGCCTTAGGTAAGGCTGAAAGCTAAAGTCATTCCAGGTGGGCTGGTGGAAGGAAAAAACAAATCCTAGACATTCACATATGAGGTCGTAACTTCTGTTCCATTGCAGCCCACATATAAATATTTGAGATTTATATTTTAGAAGCTTTAAGCCTCTCTATAAAATGCATTTAACTTTGGGTTTTATTTTAAAATGCCTCCCGAGTCAGAGAGGTGCCACGCTCTCTCTCAAGGATTTCAGGCAAATCTCTCTTGACCAATCCAAATCCATAAGCCAAACCATATGATTCCAAAATCCCTTCAATTGCCTCCTGGATCATATGTCCACATCTGGAAATGATGGATATTCTCTTCCCAGCTGCAGAAGAGGGAAATTCTGCATTAGGCTAAAAACATTGTGTAAATTGCAAAGGAGAAGGGTCAGCTTTCTAAAATTACAGTGGTCAAGGCAAGTCAAGCACTTTAATGGCAGGCTCAGGTCCAAGATCAAAATCATTTTACAAATCTCCAAGCAATTCTACCTAGAAACATGCAGAACTTTTTTGGTTGGTTTCATGGTGAAGAGAGCCAACGGACAACAAATTCTCAACGTGAGAGACTAATCTCCCTTCACAAGGGACACAAAGCAGGTGCTCTCTGTAAGGATGAAACCATGCCCCAAATTTGGTTGACATAAAGCAGGAGAGAACTTTCTGATGGCAAGTGGTTGTAAATCACAGGAAGATCAATAGAAAAGAACAATTCAAAGCTGAAATCACAGTTTTGAGCTCACCTTGCTGAAATCTCCTTGTTTAAAATATTCTTAAAGTCTCAAATAATTTTTTGGTCAATAGCAACAGGAAAAGAAACCTTTAACAAAGAAACAATTACATAATTTATATTATGTATGACTGAATTTAAATTGCCCAGCTATATTACTACTTCTTAACTTTTCCTTTATGAGTATCCATGCTGAGACATCTCGTAATCTCACTCTCCCATTAAGTGATACACAAATAGAGGAGAATTCATTGGAAGATACGTCATAATATATTATTGTTAGGATAACACCATATAAATAATTAAGATGAAACAAACAGTCCACTTGTCTGTCTGTGCCTTTGAGTCATTACTTCACTAAGCCTTGTCTGGGAAAAGCTTATTATTTCCAAAATGAAGCCTCAGACCTTAGGTAGAATAAAAATTCTCTAGAAAGGACCAAACTACAGACAGCATTTCCCAGAGGAAAAAAATAGGGGGGGTGGAATTTTCATGTGTTTTTATTTTTCTTATATTTCTCCATTGAAATATCTTGGAAATTTATGAAAACGGTGAGGCAAAAGGAAAAACGAACAATGTGTAGTTTGAAGATCTCTGAAACTACAAGAGCTCAAAGCTGGGGCATGCAAGTCAAAATGAATTACTACTAAGGCAAAGAAAACAGTGCTGAAGTTTGAGGATTGGTATAACTGCACATTCTTGTCAGATATCCGTCTAAAAACTCTTGAGTGGGGAACAAACCTCACAGGATAGCTTTCTCACAATATTTCTAATAGCTTCTGTTTATAGAGAGGCTAGAGATAACAGGAAAACAGTACATATCCATGTTATTTTGACTCTTGCAGCTAAGTGCTGGCTGGGATACAGGGAACTAATTCCAGAGCTGACGTAAATAAGCTCCCTCAAAGACAGTGAGACAACACCGATTTACACAAAGTGTGGTTCGAGCCTGGGAAACTCAGATCCATGCAGCAGCTTAGATAAGATACATCTAGGCAAATATTTTAGGTATGTATACAAATCTATATAAAACACTTTCTAAACCACTTTAATCTCAATCTGCGTATATGTACTGCTAAAAAAAAAACAAAAACAAGAAGAATCTGCTTTTTGGGAACTGAGTTGGAAGGATGAGAGAAAGATCAGAGAAGCTGATCTATTTCCGACCTACGTATTTAGCCCCACAGTGAAGGAGTTTGCTCTCTCAGCACCATCACTGGAAGAAGAAGGAGAAAGGGAAAAGTCCTTCTACCAAGGGCAGTTCAGAGATGCTCTGAGCTGCACCCTGGAGGATCTTTATCCCCTATTTTTTAAACACGGCTCCTTGTGAATGATACTCTTAGAATTTAATACTCTTAAATAACAAATTTCCCTAAAATTATGCCATTCGATAGCCCCAGAAAAATCAAAAGTATATGAAATGGAGATGATCAGCTTAAGCATAAGACTAAACACTCCTGTATTTTAATTGCGTTTTGAAGACCAGACATCTACAGCTCTGGCCAGGGGATAAAGTTATTTGATTCAATTCCCCAGTCTTTAGAAGGAGAGTGGGCCTAGCTCCCAAAAAACCACAAAGGTTTCATTAGTATTTGGAAAGCATGTCAAAGATGGATTCTTCAACATGTTTTACTTGTCCTGGTCCCCCATCCTCCTCAACCTATTTCCCATGCTTCTAGCAGAGCAACATGAAACAAGAACGTTGCGATACTGTGCATTTTTCTTGGCAAAAAGAAATTAACCACAAAGCCCAGGGTTTTTTTTAAACAATATTCACACAGGGCTCAAATTATGTACATAAACATTGCTAATGTATTTGCTGTTAGTCTGTGTGACACCTTATTCCTTTAAGTTTGCATCTCTTGGCACAGGCTAGGAGAAGTCACTGCTCTCTGAGAGGGCTAGTTAAGATGTATCTTGCTGTTTCCCCCTATCTTTAGTATGCAGGGAGCGCAGAGATGGAGATAAAAGGAGAAATGTCTATCTTTGAGTCCTCTGCAATACAGAATAAGTTATCAACCTACTAACATGCATGTCTGAATAGACTCCTTTGGCAGGAGGGAGATTTTATCTGTCCTGACATGTGAATTCCTCCCTCATGTCAATCCATGAAAGTACTAAAGAATAAACTCTCTAGTAAAATGAATGTGGCATACCACTGGGACTTAGAGAGCACCATATTTTCCCCTAGTTACTTTTTTTTTTTTTAATTTTCCAACTGAATCCTTGATATCCATATAAATTAGTCAGTCTGAAGGGCTACTTGAAAATCTATTGCTTTAATCTCATAGGCTTGGGGAGGGTGCTCTCCACTAAGGCTGGGGAGTTTGTTGTCTCTATTTTCCCTCTTCAGCCGAGCGATGCGCCATCACATGCAGCCCCTGCGCAGGAGCGTTCGAGGAGCATTTGTGCTGGAAGCTTTGCAGCTGTGCAAGTTAAATGAGCAGGCACTCGGCTGCCCTCAGATCTGGTAGGCCCCAAGGTACAGATATGAGCAGTCAAAATGTCCTATTTAGCATCCTGAACTGCCCACCCATGCGCGAGGGAAGAGGATGCAAGGTTTTGAACGAAGCTGAACGCAGCTGCAGTTTTTACACGGTGGGGGCACGAGAGGGAAAGTCACATTGGTCTGTTTGCAGATGAATTGTCAATCTGGTTTCACAAACACTTGTTTCTGTGCTCATCACCAGTGCGAGGACTCTTCATTCACCAGTCTCTATAGCACCTCAAATAAGGGTGCCTGGCTGCTGAAATGGATCCTGTACTCTTCATTTACGCCATAATTTCACATCAATAGTGGTCATACAAGGAGAATAATAATTATTTTTCTACAGCAAAAAGTAACTGAAATAGCAAAAAGGCAATGAAAGAAGAGGTAGAATAAAAATGATCCATCTTTTCTTCTTTTGGTCTCCAGTGTTTATCGCTAGATATTTATGATGTACTACATAACAACATATTGGTTCTCACTGTATCCTTTTGAAAGAAAAACTTACACTCTGATTTATGTTTTGTCTGAGCTCTTGTGTCTCAATTTAGGAATTTAAACACTAGACAGTTCTTACTACTCTTTATTAACATTTTTTAATTAGTCTCTTTATAACCAGGCACACTGCAATCCATTACAGTCTTCTTCACTTTCCCTTAATTTATTTGCACTGCATACATTATTTTCACCTGTTCTTTTTGTGTGGTGCATCTGATGCAAGTTACAGTTCATAGACTGCTTCTCTTCCACTCTTTTTCATGTCCTGTACATCTATAGCTGGAGTTCTGATTTCAAAAAAAATGTAAAAACTCAAAGAAAATCCATCAGGTATTTAATGACCTGGATATAAAACCACAAAATAATCTCATGGACAGTGACAGCCTCTTTTCCTCTTTGTGACTTTCCCATGGATATTCAGCTATATGATAGGGATCTACACATTGAATTAATTAACAGAGCACCAAATTTTGAAAATAACCCAACTGAAGACTACATAAACAAATATAGCAGCCTAATAATCATGCAGATAACACAGGAATCAGGTGAAGATATTGGATTCAGATGAGAAGCATGCTGGATTAACAAGGAGCTTCAAGAGCTATTTGTAATTGAACCAGAGATGGAAGGACCTGAAGAATAATCCTGACATGGCCAAAGGATGTGCTACCTCTGGCAGCACATTCATCTGCTCTCAGCTCTCTAATGGAGGAGTTTGAAGCTTTGCCACAAAAATAGATTGATAGCAACAGGTTGTAGTGGTACTTCACTCATTACTTTATAAAAATCATTTGCACCAAGGATGACATTTTCAAACTTCTTTTTTCAAGTCTTTTGAGCTTAGCTAAGCTAAATCTTATTCAAAAACTTACAGAAGAGAAAAAAAATAAAACACAATCCTCTTACTTTATGGATCAGAGGATTTCCCAATAGATTAAGACTTTTTCTGTCTAATATTGCAAATTTCTCATTTTGAGTGCAGAACTAGAAAAAAGAAGAGACTCAAGTGTCAAGTTTGGAGTCTGGAAAAGTGTTGGTGAGGTTTTCCTTAGACCTGAAATTTAGTGGGGGAAATAATCATTCAAAGCACAAATACTTATCCTCTAACTCTTTCCTTTACCTTGAGCACGAACTGGAGAAGTTGAAAGCCTGCAAATTTAAGTAACATTGAATGAAATGTTGGAATGAGTGTCAAAGGAGGAGAATCCCACACTGGGTTAAATCCAGAGCAGAGAGAGCAAACAGCAGTAATCAGCTGTTTGATGTCTGTCTCTCTCTAAGCACATATGCACATCCACACACAACTCAGCCAAAGTTCTTGATCCTGCCCACTTCCATGCAAGAGGGTCTCCCAGAGCAGGCGAAAAATCATCGCTCAGACATGTGCACACAGAAGCCAGTTTGAAAAACACAAGAAGTAGAGGAATTGCCATATTGAATCAGCCTATTGGTCCATCAAGTTTGGTATCATTGCCTCCAGCAGTGGCTAAACCCTGATCCTTCAGAGGAAGGCAACCCTCAAAAACTACAGAGCACTTAGCTTGGGAAAAATATTCCTCCTAACCCCTGCAGGCAGTAAATGTGTGTCCTATGGAGTGAGCTTGGGTTTTCCCTATGCAGAGCTGCAACTGTAATTGTGAGTTTGAGGCAGGACAGCCGAACACTGTTTGCAAACATTCATTCACATAAAAAGCTGCTAATTCATTTTGACATCATTTGTGACCCTTTTCCAGGGAGGTTCATTGGAGCAAGCGGTTTTGTTTATGGAAAGTAAAAGTTTGCTAACTACTCTGGAAGTGCTTCTCTGAAGGTTTGTTTCAGAAATGATGCACTCCAACTGTTCATTTATCTCTGTGTGACCCAGGGGGTGGGATCAGGGCTGGCAAATGGAAAATACTCGAAGTGAGAGATAACAAAATGCACAACAGATAAAAATGGTGAATTCCTGAAGAGTTACTGCTTTTTAAATAGAGGAAAATGCAGAGAACTACTTTTTCAAATAAACCATCCAGTGACCCAAAGTATCCTGGAGGGACAGTCTGACATTCCTGGAAAATCATCCAGAGTATTTAACCTGACTTCCTGTGTCAGCAAAATTCACAGGCTGGATACATACTTCTGGGCTGAATCCAAAGTTAGCATAAAGCAGAGAGTCCTTGTCACCTGTTTCTAGATCAATTTAAATATGCCATGTGCCACTGCTGAGTTAAACATTGAGGAGAAATACTTTCCTGTGTCCTTTCCTGTCCACTTACACTCACGTATTCCATTGCCTCTGCTCCTTGTGTCAAATTTCCTTGTGCCAAAAGTCATCTGCAACAGAATCCTTCTACAAACCCCCAGTTCCCTTCCTTTTCATGAATGAGGAGGTTGCAGGGAACCATGGATGGCTTTCACAAGAAATTGGTGTCATATCTAGTTATAACATAAAGGTTATATCAAACTTGTCTTTCTTGTTCTTAACCAGAAGTGGGTCTGAGGGACAGGAGGTTGTGTGGATAGGGAAGGATGTAAGAACAATGGCTGGGCTCACAAAAAATATTAGGTTAAGAATGACTGCTTATGTTTATATTATAAAAGGCATAAAAAAACTATCTTAATAAGACTGTAACCTTTAAATCACGTGGGCTCAAGTAAACACTGACTTGGACAAAGAGGTTTATCCAACATTTGTCTACTTTAACAGGTCCTATCTTCTTTTTTAAACACCATTTAGACTCCCAGTGTCCTTGAATTGCAGCCCAAATACTGAATTTCACAACTTTCCCAACTTTTGTGAAATTTAGCCTAGGCACCCTGGCTTAGGGCCATCCAGGCCTCCAACAAATCCGTCTCAGGGAACTCATTGATCTGATTGGCTTGAACTTGGAGATAGCAAGTCCAGGTTAACTTCATTAAAATGGAATAAAACTTTGGAAGATTGGTAACACCAGGGTGTGTAGAAAAAGGGTAAGAGCCTCATCCTGCTTCCCCTAGATTTATCCCCTAGATCCCTCTCAGCCTGCCTTTCCTCTTCCATCTCTTTGGGTCAACCTTTTTCAGCAGGAGCTGCACAATGCAGGGAACAGGACTCAGTGCAATGTTGTTCTGGTAAACCAATTCCTATCACAGTTATATTTTGTTTTGTAGCTTCTTTAAAAATAAAATTTAAAACAAAAAGAAAAAAAATTTCTCCTGTTGGGATTTTTTTTTTCTCCCCCTGCTCCCTATCTCCTCCCCAGGGCCTCAGCTT
This sequence comes from Irena cyanogastra, assembly GCA_013397155.1. Taxonomy (NCBI): domain Eukaryota; kingdom Metazoa; phylum Chordata; class Aves; order Passeriformes; family Irenidae; genus Irena; species Irena cyanogastra. The sequence continues at coordinate 1,125,223 of VWZV01009807.1, read as the reverse complement.
GTGCCTCTGTGTAAGTCCTGGGGTCCTGGGTGTCAAATGTCAGGCCTTGTACAGAGCTGTCAAAGAGGAGAATAGGCTGAGATGATTGATGACTGCAAAGCCTGAAATCCAAACCTCTGCTGCAAATGCTTCTTTTACAAAAAAGCTGGGGCAACCCACAGTGGCTATATTCAAGGTCAGCTCGCATACCATTACACCCACCGCTTTGGGCTTCTAACAAGCCAACGCATTCATGGAGGATTTCTCCTCTCTCTGTCCCTGTGTGTGTCTCTCTCTCATTCTCCCCCTCCCCTTACTCTCCTGGCAACCCCCTGCCAAAATTTTCAAGCACTTAATCCCAATAAAAAAAGGCATGCCCTTTTTTTTTTTTTTTCTGTCTCCTCCCCTCCCTCCCTTTCCTCCAGGCTGCTTTCGCTACGAGGAGCCACGGGCTGAAGCTTAATGCTGCACAAGTCAGATGACAAGATTATTAATGGGAGCAGGGGAATGTCATATCTGATTTCATGCATATTCATGAACAGATTCATACAGCTGGGACCATGCGCCATGAAGAGACAGAGCAAGAGAGAAACTTTTACACCCCCTCCTTGCCGTGAAGAATCTGATCCCGGAGATTAGAAGTCCTGCCTTGCAAAATTTAATTGTTCTCTTTATATGTTGGTAATAAAGGGGAACTGCTTGCATGATAATAATGACGTTGTGCCAAGTTGGTGCCAATATCTCTTTTCTTCCTGTCGCTAAAGTAACTGCCCTGGAGCTGATCTTGGTCTGGAGAATGCTTTCTACAGGAAAAAGGGCATATGCTCTCACTAAAACCAGAATTATTTCCAAAAAATGCCAGCATATTAAAAAAAAAAAAAAACCACAACAAAAACTAAAAATGGAAGAAAAAGAAGGTTTTCAACTACTCTAGCATGCACACTAGGCAAAAGGGGAGACAGTGAGTGCAGGAAAAGTTTATTATGGTTCTGATTTGTACTCAGAAAGTGCCTGTTCGAAAGAGGTGAGACATGAGGGTTAAAGTACTAATACTATTTTACTCTGCAGCTTTAACTCTACAGCCATCTCCTTTTGCTTTTTCAGTAGTGTCTTACAAAACACAAGGAATTTTATTCCCATTTTACACCTGGGTAAATCGAGGCATAAAGTTGTTATGGTTTATTGGCCCCATATCTGCCTTATCAGAAAGGATCCCATTAACTTAGCAGGATAGGACCTGTAGGCACTTGAGCTGAAGTCAGGAAGTGAAGAGCAGAGCAGCAATGCAGCCATACCAGGTGGCTAATTCCATCTTCTTTTCTATGTTGAGAAACAACACACCTTCCTACAGGACACCAGAACAAATAGAAAAATGTAGGTGCTGTGACACTTAGCAAAAGATCTACAGTATTATTCCCTTTTAAAAATCCATCAGTACTATTGATGAGGCTTTGTGAAAATTAAACTCCCTTATACCTGCCTGGCACACTATTTCTATGTAAAAGTCTATTTTTGCAGGCACTTAAAATATTCCACTCAGCTCTACAGCAGCATCTATTTATGAAGAGACAGAGGCACCCCGTTTCCCAGACAGGTGAGGACCAAAATAAATAACAGAAACAGCGTGTGCAACTGTGAAATCAATTTAGAATTTAATTGCTGAAAACCATCTGACAATAAACTATAACAGTGCATGAAATGGTCCTGTAATGGAAGTGGTGGCTATTCCTGGAGTCATTTAGAATTAGTTGTGGATAAAGCACAAGATTACAGTAGGAGACCAGACTAGATACTGGCCCTAGCAAATAGACAGATGACTTCTTTGCACCTTTAATTGCTATCATTCAAGACCAGCAGCATATTCTCTCATGAGGATGCCAAACAACCCACGTGATCCAAATGCTCTTTGGTACAAGCTGATCTGAGCTGCCCGTAGGGCTATCACAACAGGCTTTCTGGCACAGAGTGACAGAATGGGAATGCCTGGGCAGATTCAGGCTTTCTGAAAAGCACTGGCTTTATTCTGGTTTGGAGAAAGGGGACGAAGACAGGGATTACTGTTATTTTTCCTTGATGGCTCATTTCAAAACTGTACACAAACACATTCTCAGCTCTGCAGGCCTCATAGTGGGGTTATATATAGTGAGAGAGACAATCCATATCTACACAGCAGCAGAAAATAAAACCAGAAGTATCTCTGGTAAGAACAACTGGAAACTTGCTGGGCTGTGGCTCCAGCAGGTACAGTTTGGCGTGGGTTGGGAAAACTGGCCTCAATGTGCAGCTAATCAAGTTCCACAGCAAATGCAGGATAAAGCTTTAGCACATCACAGGAATCTGGCTCTGCCACTGGACTGGGAAACGACCTTCTGTGACTCACTTAACTTCCCCATCCCTCAGTTTCCCCATCTGCAAAAGAACAGCAACAACTGCTTTCATTAAGTGCTTTCCAAGCGTTTTATAAAAGGAAGATACTGCTCTTATCACTGTGCAGATGGCCACAACTGCTGTAATCAACTATCAGATGATAATGACAGTCTTAAGGATTCCTCTTCAGCCCATACTTAGCATATGGTTAAATATCAAACCATGTTTTAATTTCTATATTTGAGGATGTCACCTCCTATCTCTAAGCACTTCTCAAAAGTGGTTAATTTAAAGGGCTGAAAAAATGTCATTTTTCTCATTCAAGCAAGCAAAAAAAAAAAAAAGCCCACAACTGATAGAGATTAGAGCAGTGGGAAGAACATGACAGTGATATCAGAACAGAGGAAATAACATGTTAATGACATTCAATATTCTCCCTGTGTCAAGTCATCAGCATTTTTATTGCCACTTTTCCACTGAATACAGTATCAGAATTTATTGAGACAATCTGTCTCCATCACCTGTGATATAATATATTTTATTCAATAAGATTTGGAATAATATTTATCTTTCAACTCCAATGACTAGTTTTAAGGGCAATAACAGTTTTTTTACACAACACTTACAAGTGTAGAGTTTGTAAGTTTTTGTACTAGACCTAAGGGCTATAAAGACTTCTCACCAGGTGGAGAGCAGTGACACCAGTTTTCTGATTTTTTTGCCCTTTGCTGTGTCTCTCATTCATAAAATAGCTGGTGCCAAAAGACAAAACAAATGGTCTGAATGCAGCTCCTGTGAGCAGCTGTTAATGGAAACTGAGGCTAGAAGAGGCTGGTCCTTTTCATAAATTCAGGAACTCAGCAGCAGGGATTGTGTTTGATCTCCAAGGAGGAAGAAGACAGCCAAGAAACATGTCTCACACTATTGCAGAAGGAAGGCAAGCAGAAGAGAAGCTGGAAGAGTGAAATGAAGAAGGCCCAGGGTTTATCATCTCTGCCATGGAGTGCATGTCTGCAGTTGAACTGAACCAAGCCAACTTTTCACCTGGCCCCTCTGCATGCCCATCAGAGCACAGTTTTGCAAATGTAAATGCCATAATCACCACTTCTGCAAGGGTTTGAGTTCCTTCTGTCTCCTGAGGCAGGTGCATTTTGCAGCTGCAGAGCACAGGGCCAATCCCCCTGGCTCATGGAAGGGAAGCCTGGCTGTCTCTGCCAGACTCCACACCACCTTCCTTCAGGGCTTCTCCCACCAGCAGTCTGGCCACCCTGTTTTGATCCTCACTCATCTTAGGGTCCCTACTCAACCACTCTGGCATTTCAAATATCCCTTAATCAGATGTAATTCACTCCACAATCAGCCCTAAGCAGCCCGTAAGAACCAGCACGAGAGCTGTCCTTGGATTCAAGTCAGCTCTCTTCAGGTACCTGTGATACCACCAGTCCAGGGCACTTATCCCTAAAAAAAGGAAAGAGGAAGGAGAGGAAGCAGAAACATGTAGGGGGCTTGGGAGGGAGGGAGGAATTCTTTTGTTTGTTTGGGGTTTTGTTTTATTTTGGTTTTAGGATGGGGTCCTTTTAGTGGGGAAAGAAAGAGTAATAATGCAAAAAAGAAGATTGAAACCAACTTTGAAATACAACCACAGCTGCTCCTGTTCTTGCTCTCCTTCCTTCCCTCAACCACTTCACAAGAGAAGGCAGTGTACTTCCAATCATTTCCTGCCTGCAGCATCCTGATAAAGGCAGACTTCCTGCTGCTTGCCCAGCGAGCTGGCTCTCTGTCCTGTGCTTGTTCCCCTTGACATGTCCTAAGTCCTTCAGTCAGCCTGCTCTGCAGATCCTGTACCTAGCTGTGATCAGAGACACCAGATGCTATCAAGGCCAAAAAACAGCTTTGCTTGTGCCTACAACAGCATCCAAGGCAGCAACTCCACTCCCTAAAACCAATGAATCCCTCCCAGTTCTACTTCCCTGCCCTCTTTTTCAAGCAGGTCCAGCTTGTCTGCCTGGCTAAAGCTGCCTTCAGCAAGTACTTGCACTGTCTGGGCAGCCCTGGCTCATTCTTCTTGAGTGGCATTCCTGCTGCCTGCCAAAAAGAAAAATCACTTGGCTAGAAGTGAGGAGAATCACTCCCCCACTAGCCAGAGCTTGGAAAGGGGATGAAGAGTTTTCTTGTTCCCTTTGTGCAGCTCCCAGCTCATCAGGGGCAGACTGACATAAGGAGCAATAGCCACAGCAATATCTTTTAAAGCTGAAGTTCTCAAAATTAGATGCCGAAGGAGCGAAGAAAATATCAGGAGAGAGCAGGGAACAACCTGACAGTGTCAGGGTAGGAAAGCAGTCAGGTTTTTATAGTCCCAGTGTCTGTGTCTCCACACACGCTGCCAAGTTAGGAGAATTTTGGAGTTACACACACACCTCTGGAAACGTAGAAATGCTGATCTGTCTTCTGCTAATAGTACTCCTCAAAAAAACCTTATCTCCACAAGGTTTAATCGCAGTTCAGTGGGTGTGGTGGGCATGTAACCAGCCATGGGCTCACCAGGGTCCCCCTCCCTCTGGGCTCCTTGCCCACGACCCCAAAGCAACAGGTGCAAGTGGGCCACATCTGCTTGGCAACGGGCAAATGTCATTTGCAAGCACATCATGTTAAGGCTTTGTCCCTGTGGTCACATCCATCTCAACCTACTGCCAGTTTATACCCTTTAACTAATCCCCTGTTAAACAGCCAGTGGCAAATATAAACCTTGGTTTTGAAGTTGTCTTTCACGGGCTGATGGAAACGACATCGCCGCAGTCGGCACTGGAGCCTGTTCCCAGCCAAGCTCACTCCAGCTCCCCACAGATCACAGGGTTTGGGCATTTTCAGTACCCCAGTGCTTGCATCCTGCTGTCTGCTCCCACCCAAGGGTCTGAGGTAGGGAGCTGGTGGAGGAGAAAACACAGAAGACTGGGCTCCTGTCTCCTTGGGGCTCTGCAACTGGGAGCCTCCTCCTGCACCCACAGCCACTGCCAAGGAGACAGGGCTGGTGCTGCCAGAGGAGCTCACAAGTGCTCACAAAGGTGTTTTATCCCTCTGTCTCTGCCTCCCCTCTGCTCTCTCTCTCTCTCACACTCCTCTCTCCCCAGCAGTGTGGCTCCTTGCCAGCACATTGCACTGCCTCCGGGTTTCTCTCACTCCTGTGCTTGGCTGACTCTTTACTCACCTGACCCCACTGGATCTTTCTGATTTCATTCCTGCCTTCCCTTTAGGCACAAAACTTGTCATTATTACGTTTTCCTCTCCCTGCCGGGCTGTTGCTTTGCCTTCCTAATAACTCTGGATACTTTCAAGTAATTTGGGATGTTTAATTTGAATCTTTCTTCTCCTTCAGTTCAGAGGGAATGGGCAGGTATGGAGAGGAAAGGAAGCTGTTACTTCCCCCTCTGCACATGTGCACACACGCATGTCATATGCATGTTCTAATGATAGATATAAGTAGTTTATATGCATAAAAATGCATGGTTTGATCACTGTGAACTTCTGGCCGCTCCCTTCTTCCGTGGCACTGAGACGTGTTGGTCTCCCACTTCTTCCTTTGCACAATTTTTTACTCCAGAAAGGAAGACAGAGTGGTCTTTTGTGACTCACTTGCAGAAAGTGCTTTCCTCATATCTGCTGCCTCCCTCACAAACCTCAAACAGCATCAGCCTGGTCAAATCAAACAGGGAAATTTGGGAGAGGCAGAGAAAAAAAATCTGCTCTGATTATTTGGCATCCTACCTTCATTTACTGTGCACATATTATCACAGTCCCAGTTCATCTAAGAAATCTGATGTAGGCAACATGGGCTGGATTTGGTCCATCATGTTTATTCCAATAGAAATACCCACAGAGTTTTATAGGGTTTCAAATATTACAAAAGCATTAAAAGTAAAGCAAACAGGTGGACTCTTATTAAAAGCAAAAAGACTTCAGCTTTATAAGCACATAATAGCAGATGATGCACATAGGAAATGTAAAACTTGCATGGGGAGGGGGCAAGCAAGCACTCATCAAATTTTCATTTACAACATGAGCTCCCAGTCTCATGCCTGATACATGAAATTGGACTGTTATTTCTCCATGGAGTACTGAGCAGAGCTGTTCTCTCCTGGGTTTCCCATCTTGCTGGACACGGTAGGAGGTCCTGAACCTGATCTGAGATACGACTGTCTGATGATCTCTTGCCTTCCCCCTGCATCACTGCAACAGTGGCAGTGCTGCACCCTCATCTTTGTGATATAAGGTATTGAACATCCTCAATATCAAGATAGATTTATTGGTTGGCACTCCTAAGCCCAGGCTAATTTTCCTGGAGAATCCAGTCAAGAAGGTATTCAGGAAATTTTGCACAGACATCTTTCCCCCCTCTTCTACACCTTTTATATAACTAAGAGAAATGGAAAACAAGGCCCATAAAACAGAAGACTGGATTTTTGATCATTACTGAAAGTCATCTGACTTCATGGGAGTATCTTCAGTGTTATAAAAACACACACAAAAATGTAGCGTTGTTTCCTAAAAAAAATTTCCAGAGGCCAAACTGAAGAAACGCTGAATATTTTGCTGAAAATTGGTATTGTCCTGCACTCCAAGAAACCTTTGGACTTCCATATTCCACCCATGTAGAATCTGTAGGCCTCATGTTTCTTACTGGATGATTTTGGGTTCTTCAGAGGAAAATCTGAAGCTGTACTCTGGCAATGCCAGATTTCTCGCAGACTTCAAGTTGGCCACCTACACAGCCATCCAAACTAAGCAAATTGTTTGGGTTCTTGCAGTAGACCACAGCCAAAAGTTGCCCCTTTGACAGCACAGTTCTTGCCTGTAAGTTACCAGAACATGTATTATTCCAGTGACAAGAGTCAGGCTGGTTCCACGGTCACTGGAGAAGTGGAGGTAAATTCGTCCTATGGCAGACGCAATTAATTGGCCAGTCAAATGGCTTTTTCTTCTCCATGGTCTACAGAGAGAGACCCCAAAACTGCTAATGACTGAACTAGAGGACTAACTTACAACAGGATAAAATTCAGAGGGGAAACCCACCTTTGTGGCTCTGAGCATCCAGTGAGATCCAGCTCACACTTCCACTCTGGAGCTGCTGTGAGGGATGTGGCATCACATAGATGAAGGCATTTCAAAGTACTGTTAAATCTTCATGAACCTGAGGGCCAGCTAAGAAAAGTCTGAACATCATCCAGGGTTGAGCTGGGAGCAAACCTGTCTTCCTTGTGTGCACCATGAACAGCAGTGATGCCACCACCTGTGGACATTAACATTTTCCTGCTGCCTTTCAGGTAGCCCCGTGGCATGTGGTGGTGGAAATGGGTGATGTAACAGATCCCTGCCAGTGCCAGCTGGCACAGGGACACCAAGAACGTGTTAAATTTACTAATCCCTTTTCAAATGATGTAAATTGCTAAGTCAATTCTAATGCCAACCTGACTGCTTCTTTTCAACCAAAGAATTTAATACAGCAGAGGTCCCCTGAGAAGGAAAAATAGATTAACCACCCCTCTAAAACTTTGGTAGTTGGTTTTACATACTGTGAGCCTCAGGCTGCTACTTGAATTTCACTTCAAACGTTTCCTGCAAAGTATCAGCTTTTTTTTCTTATCCGCCTGGTTACTCTTTAAAGGAGAAAATTTCATTAACAAACCATGGATATAAAATATGAAATCAGAGATCAGCTACTGCAGAGAAGAAGCCAAACATCACTAAAAAGGATTAGTTTCTTTCACTGTCTAGAAATTTCTCATGGAAGACCTTGGCTGCCCTTTTGATATTAAAACTTCCTAACAAGTATTACACAGGAGTTTTAAATTAGAACTTGCTGTCATTGGGACAGTTATAAACTCTTAAATATGTCCCTTTGCAAGTTGAGCTCCTTCAAAATGCATGTATTCACAGTGGAAATCACTGGGAAATGGGTGTGTGTTTGTGGAAATCTGCCAGTCGAACCCATTAATTACAGCAGGAGTTCTGCCAGCTGATTTATAAAATGGGCACCCAAGTTATTCCAATTAATTCCCACAATTCCACTCTGGATAGCGAACCACTAGTCAAAGCAAAATAAAGTTTGTTCCCAAGTGTGACCTAGGAAAACCAATTTTCTTTCCTACGGTGAATTCAGTAAAGTTCCTCTGGTTTGTGCTGGGGGAGAGGATCATTGCTTCCCAGGTTGCTTTCTAATTAATAATTATATATAGTGCAGTTGGACAAGGTTACAGGCCCCCTCCAGTGCCAGTTGGCACAGAAGCACCAGGAACATTTGAAATTTATTAATCCTTTTTTTTTTTCCCAAGGATGCAAATTGCTTTCAAAAAGAAAAAAAAAAATCAGAGAGCAGAGAGCAGTGCTGTGCGTTTTAGGCACAGCCATGAGTCAGGGGCAACGGCACCTGCCTGCTCCTAAGAAATATTGTCATTTCCATTTTCATGGATTTCTTTTGCCCTTTACCTTCTGATATTGGCCACATTCCCAGCCATCACCTGAAAGCCTAAACAGTGTTCCAGGAAGCTGTAATGTGCTTGTGTGTGTGTGTGTATAAAGGACTTTTGGCTCCCTTGAATGTCTGTATCAGGTCTAGGAATACATGAACTGTGACTAGCATACCAATCACTAGAGGTAACTGGAAACTCTATTTTCCATGGAAATTCAAAATTTGTATGTGAAAAGTCAATTCATTTTGGTGTTTGAGCATTCTGTTTCAACAGGACATCAAGGTTTTCTGCAGAGTTAACATTTTATTTCGAAGGGGGAAAGGGGAAGAGTATATTGTTAACTCAGAAACACTTTCAGACTTTCAAGAGAAATTCCAAGCAGTCTGCTAATAACACTTCAGTGGGATCTGGCATAATTGAAAACTCCACTGGAGCCAATCAAGTTAAGCCAGTGTAAAAATGGAGTAAGCGAAAAGAAGCCAGTCACGTTAAAATGGAACAAATTCATAAAACCGCACTTCCTTTTCACCTGTTGTACAGGGTCTTTCCCCCCTTCCCAGGGAGCCAATCTAGTCTTCATTCAACTTCAGTTCCATTTTCTACTTCTTAAGCCCACGGGCAATGTGGCACTCTCTGGCTTTGAATGCTTTATAAGAATAAGTTAAAAAGTAGTACTGAGACAATGTTTTCCTTGAAAATATTTTTGTTCTAAACATACAACTTCTGGTTTGGACTGTAAGGGATTGGCTTTCAATGTAGGAGAGTGGAGCCAAGCAGAACCTGACTGTACAACCTGCTATCCAAAAAAACCTGTGGATTTTCCAGAAGAACTCGTTACATCTGTTCTATGTCATCGTATCTTGAGTTTTTCACGTTCATGATGTTATAGTCTCCCAAAGCCACAAACAAGATAAAGTTTACTCAGGTCAATTGCAAATCTTCCCCTCCTCCCAAATTTTTCCTTTGTTTGTTTTATTCCATTTCTGACAACAATAATCTCCTTTAATTGCCGGTTCTGCCAGTAGCACAATGGACCTTGCCTTCTGTTATCTGACCAGTAGAGCTCATAATTAGTGCTTAATTATAGTTTATAGAGCCACTTTGGTCTGATAGGAAAAATCTGCTTTGTTACAGTCGATGAAGTATTTAAAGCTACGTCCAGGCTTGGGATAGGTTTATTAAACACTTGGGTAAGCAATAATAAACTAACATTGACTGAGCAACTCAATAGCTTTCTTTTATGCATTGGTTAAAAAAAAATTAAAAAAACAGATAGAATTAAAAATAACTTGGCATGGTGATGGAATGTCTCTGCTAAGAACACACGGCTGCCAGTGGGGTCTATCACATTGGATGTAACTCAATCTCAGCTCCAGAAAAGAGCACTTTGCAAAATATGTGGCAGCATCATTGCTATTATCTGCAAAGGAGGAGGGAGAAAGAATTCACTAAGGTCCTCCAGTCTGTTCAGAGCTAAATAAAGAATGATACTGCTGAGTATGGGTGTGTTTCTAGGGGAAGCTGCCAGAACTAATGAAAAAGCATGGAGTTGATTTTCTTTTTAATTTTGCTTCCCTGCTTTCCAAGTCATTCAGGGGAAAATTGCAGATTGTCCTGAAATCATGACAATTTGGAGTTCTCAACAGCAAATTCCGATACAAACAGAACAAACACATTTTATCTAACTGCAGGTGCCCTCACACCTATCAGCTCACTGAGACAATATTATTGCAGGCTTGGTTCCAGTAGGTCTGCCAGGCCACACAGACTGAAATGGAGAAAAGTGAAATAAAATAACAAATTTTGAGGAACAGATGAGGAAAAGGATTGTGCAACATCATTTCTTACTAGTTTTCATGGCAGGCAGTATCCTGTCTAAGGATACTCTATCCATATCATTCACCCTTCTATATCAACAATAAGACTAAGAGGTGCCTTTTAAAACACACGATAACTTTTTTCAGCAGGTACGATTTTCATAAGGGAAGTTATTTTAATGATCTGCATAGGAAATCAGTATATTCTCAGGGTGATAACAACTGTTGAGCAGGTTACATTTGTGAAATAAAACCCACCAATTATTCCGTTATATCAGCTCCTTTCCTCATCCAGGTGTTTTTCACACTTCTTTCCTTTTCTCCTGAAAATGTGATGCACTTTTCCATTTCAAGATGAGATCCTCTTTTTCAAAGCGACGTGGGTTTTTTCAGCTCTTCTTGGAAGAAAGAGAGAAAAGAAAGAAGAAAAAAAAAAACTTGCCAGAATGAAATCACCAAAGATGGGGGTTTTTTGGAGTTACAGCAGCATCCTTTCCTTGTTTAGCTGTGGACAGATGGAAAGCCACTGAAATGTGCACTTTCAGTCTATAGTAGGTTTATTCTTCTTGTAAGTTTTATTTCTTTGTCAGGGAGGGCAATTCCATCACACTTGAAATAAACAGCTAAAGAGATGATTTATTCACCACACAGGGTAGAAAGGTGATTATATTTGACCTTTTATACACCTGGTTGTGGTTATTAAAACGGACTTGGATTAGAACAGTATTGGACATCTCTTAAAGTTGCATCTCCCTGCTGCTATTGGGTTTTCTTCTGCCTCTTCCCACCTGATGAAGTCATACTGTTATCAGTGGTTTATAGAACACTGTAACATGGTATCACCATACCTTGGGGAAATGGAATTTGCACAGGATGCCTGTGCTGAGCTCACAGATGAATTTCCATTGTCCGTTATCGTTTATGTCTAATATGAACCGTTCTACACCGCTCGTCTCTAATCCCCATGCTTGTTAAGGAGCTTAAAGAGTAAAATCAGTTGATTTCAGGGCCTTTTGGAGTTCAAGGTCAAAGTGATTATTTCCTTTTTTTTTTAAAGGAATGGACTCATCACAGTCTCCAAAGTTCAGTTCTTTCCTGGTTCCCTAATTAGAAGCCATACCAAGAGCATATCTGGAGACTTTTATACATGAGATCAACCCCTTGCCCTGGGACCAATTATGGAAAAATAGCTTCACACATTTCATTGTTTGAATGCCCAATGATCACACATGGTGTCATGTTCTGTAGTGAAACCATGATAAAAATCATGCCATTAGCAGTTTTGGTCCATACCACTACTGTAGTTTAAAACAAATATATGCACACCACAGCATAAGCACATCAAGCAGCACTCACAAATACAGAGTCATGACAGACACTTCCGTGGATGAAGTCACATTCATTGGACACTTAGTAAAGAAAATATTTCTAAGTTAAAGTCAATATCAGATTTTCCTCTCTCACACACCTTGTATTTAGCAAAATGCACAGGAACATACGAAGCAAATTTAAAAAAAAATTCTCTGTTTTCAAGGAAAACTAGGTTTTCCCACAGAAAGTGTATTTTTCCTTTTTTTGTTTGTTTGTTTGTTTAGTTAAAACCTGATCATCCTCAGGTGTACATAAACATAAATTTACACAAATTCCAAATCCATAGAGACTGCTAGTAGAAAAGCATGGTTACATAAAAAGTGGAATTACTGCACTGCAGTCTTTCTGGCCTGGACAGGTATATTTGTACAATCATGTGGGTAGGTAGAGATGTGCATACTGTATAGAAATACAAAGCCAATAAGCAGGTGAACCCACTGCCAGAACCTACAGTAAAGCCTCCTGTAACCAGTGATTCCCTTTCAAATGTAAGCAGTATCCAAATGAGTTAAAGCAAGGGTCAGAGATTAGGAAGGATTGTTCAGGAGTCAGAAGAGAGCTTCACATTCCCCATTTTGAGAGCTAATAAAGCATCTAATGCAGAAATGTCCTCAAAAATGCTCCCTCTGCCCATCAGTGCTCTGGTCCCCAGGTTGCTGCCAGTGTAAGTCATTGGCCTTCTATTTAGCTCTGTAGCCACCCAGAGATATGTAAATGGAAGGCATGGGGTGATGCCCGAGCTGGCAAGAGACACAACTAACCTCCTCTGGACTCAAGCCCACGTCCAAAGCAGATGGTACAGGAGAAACCCAGCGAGTCCTTTGCTGAAAGGTTTTTCCATGCCATGAGCACTGGAAAACTCAGCCAGGCTGTGCTCTGTCTAGAGGAATATTAGGAATTCAGAGCAGGCAGCATCAGCATTTAACAGACATTTAACTTTTAAGAAAGTGCTGCCTAAGCATGACTTCATAAGTGGTTCCATCCTCTTGAAATGCTGCTGAAAACCTGATGGAGACAGCTCTGTTACTTTCACCAGCTTCGCTCATTGCTTTACCACAGGACAAAACACTTGACTTCTCTTTTTTCGTTTCTTAAAGTCCATAATGAAGACCAAAAACCACTTCTTCCATTAATTAGCACAGTCAGAGAGTCGCAGACCCCCTTTGATCCTTTCAGCTGGTGCTGATGCTCAGAGCTCTGCATCTAAGCCCCTAAACCACTTGCAGTATCTGTCCTCCTCCTCCTCCTCTGCTGTGCCCAGCTTACAGAAAAGGGTTGATACCAGGTCAACAGGGTCAGCATCTGCTGTAATCCTGCAGGAGAGTTCAGGATGGAGCCTAAGCATATCAAGGAGAAAAAAAAAAATGTTTAGATTACCTCTCACACTAACCTTTTTTTT
>VWZV01009807.1:1094779-1111796 GCA_013397155.1 Irena cyanogastra | reverse complement strand
TTTTCTGAAGTGATTTACCCTCAGGTTTCACAGATACTCCCAGGGCAGGGCATCCTAAAGGAATAGCAACAATATTAGACTTCACAAACATATTATTTCCTTGGGATATTACTGAAGGAAACCCAGCCTTGTGAAAGGACTTAAGTGGCACATAAGTGGTCGAGGCCCTCTTCGGTGGTAGAAGTTTAGCAAGATAGAAATAAAAAGATGTTCTGTGCGCAGTGGTGCTAATGATTCCAAGTTTCTTCAAGCACATCCTAGACTTTGTCTAAATCACCATGACACAATAATCCACCTCCAAACAGTCCAATCTGTACGCCTGCATTGCCTGAGTTGTCCTTCCTTCCTTCCAGCATGAGAATTCTCCCCTCCACCAGCTGTAAGTTGTCCAAAAACCTTTAGCAGCACAATGGTAATAAATATCTCCACTCCTGTGCCAAATTTTGCTGAAACTAGCCAGCAAGTTGGGAACTTCTGGGGGAGAGACTGGCAGATGGATGGACAGAATCAACGATACGTTACCAGATATTAACAGGTTCTTCCCCAATGCCACTTTAGCTTAATTGCTCATATCAGCACCTTCTCAACTAAACAGATGAGTTGCATCATGGCCAACAGATCATGAAATAGGACCCTTGTTGAGCCAATAAGGGGAAATGGGTAAAGGAGTTCATGACCTTCAATTTGAATCAATCCTTACCAGCTTTTTAAATTCAAACAGCCATTAAAAGTAATTCCAAACAGATTTTTATCTGCCATAATAGTGACTAGCATGCCCAGAGATGGTATTTAAAGTACCCAGTGACTAAACCTCATACTGTTTTATAAATCAGCATCAACATTGTGAATTATTTCTGAAAGCAAACTTGGCCTCTTGCAAATTCTGGGATCAATTCTGAAAACACAGAAATGTTTCTACCCACTTACAACAGCCCAAGGAGCAAGGTTAACCTAAATGCCTGAAATATTTACTTTTATAAATCCCATGGAAGAGTAACTCAGTGAAATTCCAAAGGGAAAGAGGAAATGGCTATCAAACCACTGTCATTTCACCTTGGAACAGGGGATGCATGTCCTTGCCAGTCTATCAATGCAGGGGCACAAGAAAAATGTCTGTTCTCACCGTGCCAGGAGCACACAGCAGGAGATGGGAATGTGAAGAGAGATGCTGTGAAGAAAGCAATGGGGAAAAGAGGTCAATTGGGACTGTCCAGCCTAACAAGGCAAGGAACATTCATCCAGCTCACATCAACAAAGACATACAAAGCTGTGAGGTATTGACAAATCCCTCACCAAGCCAAAATGCAAGTTGCAACTTGAAAATATAAAGCATGCACACGCTTGCAAAATAGACCCTACAGCACTAATTCCAGCCCTACTCAGCCAACTCAGACACTGCTCCTTTGCATGAAGCACAGATAGCTTATTTCTGAGAACTCATCTCCCTGAGCAAAAATGCAGAGTTTCTTCCCAGCTCTATTAAGGAAACATGCCAGTTTCAGGCTTCCAACAGGGGAAAGGAATAATAATAAAAGAAAAAGAGTTTATAAATTATGAAAAGCAAGTTGACAGTGTGTCCTTATAAATATGAAGATTACCTATGCTACCCTCATGAATCTGAAAAGTCACAGTTTTAAAAAAAATTGTAGAAACTACAGATTCAGCAAACTGAAAAATAATGGGTGAGTTTTGCTGACCAGGGAATACTCTGCAATTTAGTTCTTTTTTTGTTTAACATTTACAGTATATTTCACCGTCCATAATACTATTATGTTTACAGGAAAAGCCTCATTTTCCACAGAAAGGTCCCGCTATTGACAATATGAATATCACAGTGAAATACATTCAGATACCTGAGAATATCCTCTGAATCTACTTACAGTCCCCAAGGAAAATCCTCTTATTTCTAAAAACAAAAATATTTGTTATGTCAGCCAGTGTACATTGGCACAGAGATCTGTATGAGTGCATGAGCCTGTATGAAAAAGGCCCAGTACAGTTTCATGCTTACAGGGTTACTATTTCTAATAGGTCATCAAATTACTGAGTTAGAAAGTTTATGATAAATGATAGACTGATCAGTGTAAAAAAAGACAGACACATGCAGAGAAAAGTGTGTCCTTTCTGCCATCTGATTCTAAATATGCAGCACATTTTAGACTACAAGATATGCTGATTCCAACTGAAGAATTTTATTATTTTTATTTTAAATATTAGCTGTTGCTAATATTTATTCTTGTTCTAAGCCACAGTAAGAACTGACTTCATTTTCATATTCACTAAAGTTACTGGAGCCTGACACGTGCCATCCAATAAATGATTTGAAATTTCTAGAAGTTGCATAGCTCCAGATTGAAATGAAAGCTTCAAGACAGGAAAATTTTCACAAATTTAAAATAGATAAAATGCCCCATTACCAAAAGTCAGTTTAAAACTTCAGCATCAATTAATTCTGGCAAATTTTGTAATGAAAAGAGTGTGCATATTTTGATTAGGAGCAGAAACACTGATAAGGGTCACTTAATGCTTTTAAAGCTTCCTCCCTTGCAATATTGAGGGGCTGAGCATTAAATTGAAGCTGGCCTTTGTAACAACAGAAGAGAGTCAGACTTCCCTGAAACTTCCCCTGAACCCAGCTTTGTTTTACTTGGGAATTATTTTTTGAAACGCACGAAGTTTTCTCTATTAGTGCTGTATAAATATCATCTCCAGTGGAGAACCTGGAGGGAGTTTGGGAGTATGACTTAATCTGAATAACTAACATGCATTCAGAAGTTTGGTTTGGAAAGTAACTGAGAATACTGAATAGATTCAGCCAGCCCTTCACCTCTCTTTGATTACACAGCTTTGTACTTTGTGAAGAAGACAAGTTTTCTTCACCATAAAAACAATCTTTTCTATCTGAAAAGTTGCCTGTCAAATCTGTGTTTGTCTTCAAAGTCTTGTTGAATTTTGGAAGCAGAGAAATAAAGAAATGTTGCAAGAAAATAAAAAAAAAAAGAAGGAGCAATTATTTTGAATTATTATGCAAGGTTAAAATTTACATTTTCAATTTAGGAGATGAAATATTTTCTCTCAGAAATATTTCCTACTGGAAAAATAAAATCACTTTTCCTTAAATGGATGCTTTCTATAGAAAAAGAAAAGAAGATCTACTTTGTTTCCCAAAGTTTGATTTTTCTGCCAGAATAGCTGAAATGATACTTTATGTTAGCCAACATTGAAAGTTTCTGTCCAGATTAAAGCTTGTGAATTAATCCCACCATGCAAAGCTGGAACTATAACTGCCTTGCATTGGTTAAACAAGGTTAAATGCATAAAAGACTATAAAACAGCTGTATCCTAAGGAAACAACCCAGCTGGAATTATACCTAGAGAATTTCATGTTCTCCTCCCAACGCTCGGTTGAAGTCTGTGAGATACCTGCAGGAAACCCAGATTGCACCTCCAGCAAATGGGGTGCCTCAGCCCCTTCTGCCTCAGATTTACACACTTGAGAGAGATTTGGGTCTGCCATGCCCAGTTTCACATGCAGTGATCAACTATAGATATCTGGACTGGATAAGTAAAGGCTGGTTTGCATCCTGAACAACTGGAGAATGAGCATAAGGCCCAGCAGTAAACCATCAGTGGTAGCATCTCATTATCCATTTGTAGGTCATTTGGTTTTGGTATGTTATGAAGCATCCAAAATCAAGCGTGGCTTTTCATCATTAAATAAAACTATTTTGCCTTGAACAACATAATAATCTCCTCATTTATGTTCTCAACACAAGTTTTCTGTTGGAGCTCTGGATGAGTATATTTCTTCTCTGGCAAGTGCCTCAACGTGCCCAGCTGTTACCAAAAAAAGCATATAGACATATTCCTTGCTTCTCAGGAAAATTTGGTGTCAGTTCTCCCCCAGCATTGTGTTTGGATGCAGCCAGCTTTCACCCCAGCCTCCAGGAGTGGACGCAGTGGCCAAACTGGGATGCTCGTGCCATCCCATCACTGCAGCTCCATCGCTGCTGCCTTGCAGCACCACACCAAAATCTGGGACCTCTCTCCCATTTTGGAGACTCTCTGAATCCTGGCTGTATCACAGCCTTGGTTTGCGCCGTGTGAATCCAGAACAAATCCCTGGGGACTGGCAAATGGCTTTCAAAAGGAACTTGATCAGCCAGGCCAGTTTTGCCGCGTTTGTCGCGCGGCTCGGAAGGTGACGCATTTAACGTGGCATGACAGAGCACAGACGTGTGGCTGAGGTGGGGACAAAGAGGGTGATCCAGGGGAAAACTCCTGCCCTGCTACCAAAACCAGCCCAGACTTTATTCCTCAGCCTCCAGCAATTCAACAGGCTTTGGCTACGAGCTGGAGGAAAGGAGGAAATCAGGCTCCCAAAATTGATTTCATTCCAGGTAATACTTCTTACACTACAATCTGTTCCTTTCAGAAGGACATAGATTAGGGAAGTATTTGGTCAAGGGGCAGTAGAGGGCACTCCAGGCCAGATCAGGTTAAGTTTTGGTCACTTTATCTCTTCTTGTTGACGTAAATGCTCGAGGCCATGGCCTGGGGTTTTCCTGCAGAAATGTGTTTACAAGCAGGTCAAGGACTTGCAGACAGATAACCATTAGCAAAACAACTTTTCTATTGACAAAAGAGCACAGAATAGCGTGTTGGCAGATGAATTCTCTTGTTTCATTAAATGAAATTTTTAAAAAAGAGAGAAAGTAAAAGAGAAGTTAAATCAAAGGCCTGCTGCCCATCTGATTCTCTCAACCAGTTTTCTCACTAGAATCTAAGAATGTAACTTGTTCCCTGTCCACTTGCAAAATGACACTGAGGACTTAGTCCAAAGTGCTGTGTTCAGTAATAAATCGAGCTGGGATTTACTACTGGTCAGCAAGCGTGTGAGGCTTGTTAGCAGATTTGTTAACTCCAGTTCTGTTTCCAAATGAGAACTGCCTGCATGTCTGCAGCCTGAGGAAACAGTTTGGGAATCTCACCTGGTTTCAGGTTTCCTTGCGAATCTCCCCATACTGGCAGCCCTGGTCCAGTCCCTTGCCTCTCCCCTCTCCAGCCCCCAGCAGGTTCATCAAAAGGTTTTGTCAAAGTTCAGGAACTTTTGGAGCAAACCCAGTCGATTTATGGGTTTGTGGACAAAGCACAAGAGAGCTGCAGCTGTGGCTCAGGCTGAGTTTTGCCCTCACATTCAGTGTCATCTTAGAATTCAGAGCTCAGTCAGTGGATGCCTATATTTCCAGAAAAATGTAACCAACCAGGATTTCTACAGCCACATCTAGCCGAAACCGCTGTTCTGTTTGCACACAAAAAGACAGCATTTTTAAACAGCCATGAATTCAGCAGACAAAAATTTTAAGAAAAAGTAGGAGAAAAAGCTGCCACTCAAAACGCCAATGGTTATTTGCTACCTGTCAGTCAGGGTTAGGATATAACCAGAGGAGGAAGTGGCTTCTCGGAAAGCCTTTTTCAGTCTTACTGGAGGAATTTGTGGTCTATTCTGTGTATGGTTTGTGGTATCTGAGTCACAACCCGACTGCAAGTCATGCTGGATTCTAAATGGCAAACGCTGTCTCTCTGACGGAGGCCGCGCATTAGTCAGAAACCAAATGTGTGTGCACTTGGGAGAGCTGGGACATTTAATGCCCAAACAATAAAGCAAGCTAAACAAAATGAGCTAAGCCGACTGGAATCAGCAGAAGAGGGCTCATGTAACTCATCTGTGGGTTAAAATTCAGCCCGAGGTGTGAGCAACTTCATACGTGAGCTGGGGGAACAGGCTGGTGTGTGCCTTTGGGGGACAGCCACCTCTGGGGCTTTACACACAACGCAGGAAAAGTGAAACTGCCTTCCAGGGCATGCTGGAAACTGAAGGGAAAGTACAGATGCTGTAAATCTGAGGGTTTTTTTAAATAGCAACTCTGCTCATTTTCCTTTTAGTTTCTCTGTTTTCATCCCTCTCTCACTCGTGCACACAACTCTGTGCCAGCAAAGGGTGAGGAGGCTCTTGAGAGCTTCTGCTTGTGGAAGCTGGACAAGGTTACATGTGCAGATTTAGCACCTAAATATCACTCGAAACTCCTGCCTTTGCCCTGGCCCTGCCTTTTAAAGCAGCAGCTACTGTGAAAGAAGTTATTTTTTTAAGCAAGAGCTGTCTTGTTTTTTGTCAATCAAGACACAAAGTGCCACTCCACCACAGCAGCATTCCTGCTGCCCCAACACCACTCACTTGCCTTCAGTCCCATTAATACTATTAAAAACTCAATAACTTTTTCTATCTTCTTCATTTAAATAATATTCCTCTATGAAGTGTAGCGATTAAAAATGCCTGTAAACTCTTCTATTAAAATGACATTTTAAAAGGCTTGATTTGAACATGGCTATGTCACTTAAAGTGGAAAAGTTTCTGTGAGTTCTCTTCCAAGCTGTTAAAGATTAGCTTGATGTAGATAAGACTATTCCCCAAACTCATTATCTGTCTTCAAAATGCACCTTAAGGACTACTTAATAAAGTCAAGGTTACGTGAAGAGTATTTCAGTGAAAACCAGTGAATGACTATTAATAAATCTGCATTACAGATTGGTTATTTTGTCTCTGTCTTTCATCTGAGCAATAGATGATCCTTCTGTTCTTTTTTTTTTTAACAATAAGCATGTGTTGCCTCTTTCTACAGGTCACCACTGAATCAGAGGCAGCAGCAGCAGCAGAGGGCATTTCAGCATGTTTGCAATTAATCGGATCTAAGAAATGTAAAATATTTAGCAGAAAAGGATCACATATCTCTGACCAGTGCAAATTAAATTATAAGGATTCTTGATTGGGCCAAGCCTACAGTTAAAAAGATCATCAAGCTACTCTTTGCATAACTGCACTTTTATTTCTCCAAAGTCGTGTTTCCTATTTCTGTCAATGTTATGGGTATGAAATATTAATCCCATGAGCCCTGGTGCCAGCTAGCAGCAAGTCCATCCAGAAGGGAAGCACTACAACTTCTTGAAATAAGAAAACTATTTGGCAGGATTTCTTCCTCAGACCTCCGCACCTCTTGCCCATAGCAATGCAGAGCTGGTGTTTCAAGGGTTACACTGGTGGTGCAGGGTACTGCAGCACCCAGAGCCAAGGATTCTCACAGATCTTCATCCTCTTCTCATTCTCACAGATCTTCATCCTCTTCTCATTCTCACACAGCAGATGGGGAAGTTTCTGGTGTCTAAGGGCTGGAATCTTCTCCCTCAGTTCCCACTCACACAGTGAGAGGTCTGTGCTGCCCTGGGTTCACACGGGGAGCTCCCTCCCTTCCCCTCTCCATGGAGAGGATCAAAATGTTCCAGGACACACTCATATGTCTCCCTAGGGATGCCCAAGGGAGTAACACAAGAGAGGGGAGGAAAACTTATCACAGGCAAGCTTGCTGGAAATTTGGAGCAGAAATCTCAGGATGAATTCAGCCTGTCCTTTAGATATCTGAGTACCTCTAAGGTCTAAATATTTTTTTTATTTTTTAAACTATTTCTGGTTTCAAGTGAAAGCAGTCAACACAGAAGCTCACAGCTCTGTATGCATCAAAAGGAACCCTGCAGATTTTTGCTGGATTGACTTGCTGGAAACTGTTGATTCACTCTACCTGGAACAGCTCCAAAATACAGTCAGTTACCTGTCATTCAACCATTTCAGAGGAATTTGCATAACACAGATATTTCCATATTTGCCATGCTCTACCTTGTGCAGTAAAAATTGGCCTCATTCAAGGCCAGCAAAAAAAAAAAAATACAAATCCATGTACATAATCACTAGCTGCCTCTTACCTTTAAGTAAGTCCATGAACTCTGTGATTGTTGATTCTGGACCATGTGTTTTATATGGGTCTATGTTTTTTGTCATATATTTATCTCATGTATTAGGCCCCTCAAAAACTTATGGTCTCATCCACAGGGATTTCCACACACAGCTGAAGTTCTACTCAAGCCCATGCTCTAGACTTGCCAGATGGAAAGCATCTCTTGTCCAAGAGCCCACATAGTTTATTAGCATGATGTTGAACCTGAGCCTCTCAGCAAGGTATTTTGCCTTGATTAGAGTAAAATTAAACCTATCCACACTGCCAGCAGAGACAAGCCCACCACAGCCTGCATGTGCAAGCATAAACAGTAAGAGCAGCAGCCAATTACCCTGCAAAACTTTGGATCTGCTTTCAAACCACAACACAAATTTTAATGTTGTTGCCTAGGTTCTTCACTTCAGGGGATTTACATATAAGTTTACATAAGTCATGGAAAATCTGCTAATTAGGAGACCTGCACCTTATGAATCTCCTTGTTCCAGTCTACAGATGGAATCTGGTTCACCCTGTGTTTCACCTTTAGGAAATTTTTACTCCATGAAACCAAAGAGGCTGCACAAAAGCAAAAACATCTCAGGCCTTCTGGTGGTGCTCACTTCCACTCTTGGTTGAAGCACAGAAACATGTCAGAGGGAGCAATGCCAGCACAGGTACTGGGGTTGAAGGGCAAAATTACCCCCACATAGCTGATGGATCCAAGGGAAACATCATTTTGTTACCTACAGAAAGGCCTGGCAACAGCCTGGGGGAGAACAAGCTGGAAGAAGGTGTAAATCTCCCTGAAGATCAGGAGCAGGACCTTGCAGAAATGCTGGGAGCTGTTGTCATTGCTGCCTGGGAGAACAGCTGGGCCACACTGAATTATCCTGAAGGAGAACTCTTTCCCTATTTTTTGCACAGATAGCAAAAGATTTAAAACAGGTGAGTGGCATCACACAACCTAAACCTTTTATTCTGTATTTCACGTCTTCCTGGTTTATCTAAAACTCATGCTACATTGAGTGAATTAGGAGGTTGATTGAAAAGTACATTATATACTAGTTACCTGTGAGATGTGCACTTTAGAAGTGAAGGTTTAGGGGCAGAGGAAAGGCATATAATAAAGAGTAGTGCACTTTGAAAGGTCTAGGCAATGCTGCAAGAAATAGCATTACTTCACAGTTGTCAAGGCTCAGAAGTTTTATTACCAAGGAATTTCACTTTTGCCTCTTATTCTTAACACATTGACCAGTTCTGGGACTGAGAGGATTTGCTGATCTAATATAGATAGTGATTTCGTAGGTTTGTTCAGATTTATATAGACAGCACCCTGGGATCAGGAATTACATTTAAAATGTAATAAAATGTTCTTGTGCACTTTTACTCACAAATACTGTACTTAAAAAAGTAAACATCAAATAATCTCAGATATCTTTCAAGAAAATGTTGACATAGCTCCAAGAGCTCATACAGATGACTGAATAGTTTTCTGAGTAAACTTAATAAACTCATATTCTTATTCTTTCAGTGTACCATGAAGTATCACATCATGGAGAAGAGAGAAAACTAAGCCATATAATTTAGCAGAAATCTATTTTAAACACATATTTCAACATCTGAAGACAGAATATAGACATTTATGTAGGCATGTTTTTATGCTACTTACAGTCTTAGTGTTTAAATAATGGCAGCATTTGAGCGTTTCGCCCACATCAAGAAATCAAGTTCCCATTGCAAAAATTTTGTTCCTGCTCCTAAAGTGAGGCCTCAATCCTTTTCTACTCAGCAGCAATGTTAGAATGATCTCAAGGGGCAGGATTTGACCCCTAATGTGTTCAGAAGGACTTTGTGTAAGTTAGGAGTTTTAGCACAATTGCTCCTCTAAGTAGTCAAAATGATTCATCTACATTATCTGTCTTTATTAAACAGTAATTTACCCTGGTGAGTCCCACTCAAGGGAATCTTTATTATTCAGACAAGCCCTTACAGTCATAATGACACAAAATATATATAGCAATAGTTAATAATACTGTTATTCCTATGTCTGTGGATAAACATCAGCTGGTAATTTTATATCAACAATCCATCAGAGCAGAGACAAAAATCTACAGCTAACATGAGCAGGAAACCCATAATAACATGCCAGAGGTCTGGTGAATACTATTAAGCAAGAGAGACCACCATGAGGAAACAAATTTGGATTCTTAATGTATTTTGCACAAAAACATTAAATGAAGGCTTTCTTACAAAATTTAACAAAACAGTTGTAACCCTTTAAGCCTATTGAAGTTCAAAGTGGTGTCAAAGCTGGTAGCATGGCTGATATTCTCAACATAAAACCATTAAAGGATCAAATATATATATTTATATTTTCTATTCTGCAGGAGATAGATTTGTTAGAAGCTACCCAAATCATTGATGGGATGATTGTTTCTCCCTCAAAGAGTGTACATGGAACATGCAGCTCAATGACATTGGCATATCTCGAGCCAGAATCCAACATTAAGTCTGAAGAAAGGCCTCAGGGAGGCCTTTCTGTGTTTGGGAATATCTACAGCTCTTTGAAATTTCCATAACAATGCCAGAGCCCCCACTTCTAAGTCAAGGGAAGGTGAAAGAAGGGAGTTTCCAATGTAACATCAGATTGGAAGCCCTTCATAGGAGTGGGTGAGTGTTTTCACCTCCAAGGCACTTGTGGTTTCAGATGTGTTGGGTGCTGAGAAAGCTCTTGATCCTTCAACTCTAATTTTGATGGAACAACATATATTTTTAGGATTTCTATATCATTTCTAATAAAGATTTGATAAAGATTTGTTAGAATCTTGAGGGACTGGAGACCATTGCATTTTGTGGGGTTTAATCTCTGAAGGACTGAAACATCATGACTTCTAAGGTTTTGTCGAGTCATATGTTTCTATGAAACTGGTTTTTTAAGAAAAGGAAAAACTTATCATCCCTTGTAGTCTGCTTTAGATAGCAGAGGTGTCAGGATAGTCTCCAAAGGCACTGTCCTGCTTCAAAGCAGTGCAAAACAATTCATCTTGAATCTATATTTTGAATCTACAGCTGAAGCAGTTCAAGTGTTTGTGCAAAGTAAACCAGTTTTTTCTCCCTCCGTCTGTTTTTGGATGTTTTGTGCCAGCCCTGTGCGGTACCTCGGCCATGTGCAGGTGAATTAGAGCTGCGGGATGAACACTGCAAGACTTTATGGAGTATCCTGCTCTTTGATCTCCCTGGTTCCTGCCCAGAGATGAACGCAGCAAGCTAAGCATAGCAATTAGCAGTAACAGCTATTAACAGGCTTCACAAAAGACACAAAAGGACACGAGTAGGTGGTTTACGGCTTGGCAGATAGAAACAAAGTGGGCACTTTCTTTTGCACACCACTCCTCCAGCAAGTCCAGGCTAAGGGACCAGAGGACTAACTGGCTAACAGCCCAGTTCTGGTAAATAGACCTCAAAAATATAAAATGTATTGTATCTGTGTGTAGTCCCTGTAGCAGAGGAAATATATTCTGTTTACCCTTAACAAAGTCCTTTTGTGAACAAAATTTTTTGAGAAAGACCATGTTTTGCTGCATTGCTTTCTGAGTGAATACTAAAGTCAGTGTAGATGTCACCATAAACGCTTGGATTTCAGAGCATGAGGAAGCTGAAAGGAAAATTCAAACACTGACTGCCCTGTAGGAGCATGGTAGCTTCCATTGGCACTGCTGCCCAAAGAGAGGGTGTAAACAACAAAACTACATTTTGTATTTCTGTAACAGCTCACAAGCCTGTCCTCTCCCCAGACACCTCTCTGAAAAGCCAAGGACAGAACCTAACCCAGCCTTCTGCTGTTGGTTCTGGGACTCAGACCTGCACCAGAGAACTGAGCTAGGTCGTTTCAAGAGGTTTTTCCCAGCAGATCGTTCAGTTCCTTGGTCCAAGGTGTGCCCTCATCACACCCCCACCTCCCCAAACGCATCCCCCACTGCCTGGGAAACTGGAGCTGCAGGTGACACTTGTGTGCTGTGGTTGAGACAGATCACTCTGACTTTTCATGCTGTTTCAACAGCAGAACAGCCTCCCCCCTGTCCCCCACGAGTCTGTAAATGAGGTGGCCACATTTGCTTGTTGTTGTTTTGACAAACAGCACAGGCTGACTAGAGCACCCCCACCAGATGATAGATTCACAAATGGGGTCTAACAAAAACTCATTTTTCTATACAAATACCAGTCTTGAGAGACATCTCATGATAGTGTTGCATCAGGGATATCTCTAAAGCCGACAGATTTCTAAATATGTATATTTATATTATACATATATATAGAAATAAGGAGCTGGAAAGAAAAGAGGCGGGGAAATAGAAAAGAAGATGCAATAAGTCAGAAAGCATCTAAGGATTTTTAGCCATAAGCTGTTTCTTGAATCAGGAAGCAAAACATGCATTAATCAGAGCATTAGCTCCAGACAGTGCAACATCAAGAGCATTGCTACAGTACAGAAAGTCATGAACCTTTATAGACCTACAAAACATTTATGTAACTTCATCATCATTGGCTTTGATCAATCATATAACATGAGATGTGTAAAAATCTATAGAAAAAAAAAATGATATTTTTTACTTTTTGTCCCTGTGCACTGAGTGTGAGGACATTTTAGAACAGATTGGAGATGGTGTCCTCTTTTCCACACACATCTGATTCCAGTGCAATGTCTTCAAAGTAGCCAAAAAGTTGTGCTGGAAAGCCTGGCTGATGCATACAACAATATCCTGACCATGATGGTGGATGCATCCTGAGGAAAGAGTGACCTAGAGTAAAGGTTTTGGCCAATAGAACAACCCCTACATGAACTTCTGGGGGAACCTCTGGGACTTTTTAGACACTGAAGCACTCTGGAGTGTGGAAAAAGGCAATTCATTACCAATTTCTTTCTCACTCCAGGCTGTACCAAAAGTAAATCATTATCCAGCTTTGCTAAATGGAGAAAACAAGACATGAAACATGGTTAGGAACACAATGAATTCAGCTATAAAAGTTTAAGATCCATTTTCAGAGGACCAAAAATCTGTTCCTGCCACTTTTCACAGACTACAGTCAGACTACACATTTCCTCGCTTTATCCTTTCCCCTCAGAAGTGACTTTATCCACATCCATGGAAGATCAAGAGTTGTTCAATTTCCCTGCTACAGTGCTGCTTCCTCGGGCTGAGAATCTCCTCACAAGAACACTTTATGATCATTTACTTTCTTTCCAGCCACTGACTTCAAGTACTTATTCTGAATAAATGCAGAACAGAAACCACAGGTGCAGTACAAAATGTAGAGCTTTAGAATGCCCTCTTTAATGTCCTCTTCTTTTCTTTCCAATTAATAACTCTGGATGTTATATGTAACTAATCTAACTTGGACCTGGAAAAAACACTTGGCTCATAACCCTTAATTAGTATGTCTAGCATGGTGGAGATGACTGTAAATTATCAAAAAGTCTGTTAAGCCTTTTCAGAATTTTGAGTTTTAAAAAATACCCTCCAGCTGAAGGAGTTTCCATGGCCTCCCTACGTGCCAGTATTTAAGATTGAGAGCTTCGGTGAGGTGGGAGTTATATTTAAAAATTCTATATACATTTATATCAACTTAGCCTTAAAGGGACATTTTATACTTTCCTTGCAGGGAAAATGTGTTCTTGGATTCAGCTGCATTTAATCACCTTTTAGTCCAGCTCTCAGTGAAATTTCTTAGGGCATGGATTGCTTGAGGTTTGCTTTAATTCCTCCCTCCAAGAATGAGTCGCGTAACGTATTCACTGCTAAGACACGTATTTGGGGCTGGCTGGGGAAATGGTAGAAGTAGAAGAAGCAAAAAGATAAATTTTCCTTTTTCCCCCCTCTCTTGTTCTGTCACTGAAGCACAGAGTATGGTTAAACCCTTAGAGGAAGTGGGTATGTTGTTGTAACACCCTTTCTGCACATCGAATCTGTGGGACAGGTTATCTGATCCCGGTTCTCCTGTTGTTGCACGGGCACAACACAGATTGCAATCCAGGGATGGGATAAAGAGAATATAAAACCTTCAGAAACATTTGTCAGGATTTTCCCTTATACTTTCAGA
The DNA here is from genome assembly GCA_013397155.1 of Irena cyanogastra. Lineage (NCBI taxonomy): Eukaryota > Metazoa > Chordata > Aves > Passeriformes > Irenidae > Irena > Irena cyanogastra. The sequence goes on along the minus strand of VWZV01009807.1, from coordinate 1,097,874 downwards.
TGTTAAAACCAGAGGCACAGAAGCAGATGATTCAGCGCATATGCTAATGGGCACTGAGCACTGAAATGATTTCTAATATTAAAGACTATAAAATAAAAGTGATATTTCTATAAACACATTTCTGTGGCACTTTGTCCACCATAAACTCTCCCTAATGCCTGTGCTTTTCTGACTTTATCTTCAAATTCTCGGAATCAGAGTCACTAATACAGCTGCCTGACAATGAATACAGCAAATATATCCCAAATTGTATAACAGTTTTGACAAATACTTTTCTTTGTTTGGAAAGTGCTCACTTTAACCAATCAACACTCGTCATTATGTGTCTGGACATGCTAATCACCTACTGTTTTTTCCATTCCCTGATTGCAAGTGTGCAAGTTATTGTAAGAAGATAAATGTGTGATTATACATGTGTTTGAATATTTCACAGATTAAAAGTTACTCTTGTATATATTCAGTGATTCAAAACCATGTGTATAAGTATCCTCTGTCTGAATATTTGCAATAATTAATGATGTGATCTCCTTATATATACTAAATAAAAGCTAGCACTAGTATTCACAAAGATATCTGGAAATTTATTTTTGTTATTACTTAATTGCACTCTCAAAATTATTTCTCAGCAGAAGAGTGAAAGCCATTAAAAAAAGATATATATACCTTATCATGCTTAATAGATCACCATATCTTAATAATGAAAAAAGACTAAATAAGGAAAAACAAACCAAAGGTGTGAGATGACTTTTCCAGCAGCATTAATGTATCAGTTTCTCAACTGTGTAAACCGGTGTAAATCAAGTTAGGTCAACAGAACAAAACCAGCTCCAGACCTCTGTACACTCTTTAAAAAAGCACTTACACTTTCTGCTTATGAGTCTTAAAATACAACAGTACTTGCACTTTTTTTTTTGGAGGTAGACAAGTGAGAATTTGGAGAATTATTTTCTTTTTGTTTTTAGTAAGTCTCTCTAAAATAGCTCTCAAACTTTTTTTTTTCTTTTTTGTTTTTTTGCCTCTTTAACAATAATATAAGAAAGGTCAAATGCCTCAAGTCAAAATTCTACCTCTAAAATACTAAGCAGTACAGCAGAGCAGGCTTGTGGTATGTTGGTTTATTAAAACATATATATTAATTTGGTTATTAGCCATAAAGGCCTAGAAAATTCACTTACTTCTTCAGACAGTGCAGAGATCAGTGGACCTCAACTGTCCTTAATTACTTTCTCAGAATGTGATAACTCTTCTCAATGGGTCTGACACCCAGAGAAGCCAAAGTCCACAGTCTTTAACACTTTTGTACCACGGTATGTTCTCCCTATCCTTTCTTCTACTCTCCCAAAACAAGAGAAAATTAAATATTTTGTTTACAAACCCAATAGACTGTTCAACACTGACCCATTTTAATTACTGGCTGAATCAGTACATGAAATCTGTGTATCTCAATTCGAGAGGGATTTATGGTGGCATCTGCTCTCATATTTTAAAAGAGTCATTCCCTCTTAAAAAAAAAAAGGATCTTCAGTGCGACTGAGTTACTTTCACTTGAATAAACTAATCATAATTATTGCTGTATTAAAATATTTTCCTTTGTCTTTCCAAAACTTCCACAGTCACCACAGTCACTGTGAGGTTTTAGGTAATTCTGAGGTAGGGGTGAGCCAGAACTATGTTTTTTCTTTTAAAAAAAATTACTTACAACAGAAGCAGCTCTGAGAGCCAGACTCTCTCTCTCTCTCTCTCTCTTTCTCTCTCTGTTAGGCTTCATTTGATAGCTATGAACTGTGGATAAAGAATAAATATGGCTTTTCAGTGCCCTAGGACTCTCACCTGACTTATTTATGTCTGACCTGGTAGAACACCACTGACCTTGGAAAGTTTAATTGAGGCTGGGATTATATGGCACTGCTTGAGGCCACCTGAATTTAGAGGGTGTGACAGACACTTTCTCTTGCTGACTCTCATCTGCCAGGGGATGCACGTGTGGGTGCACATGTGTGTGTGTGTGTGTGCACATTTGTGCACCCCAAATTGAGCCTGGCAGGGGGGAAATGCCCTGGTGTGAGCTTAAAACTCACTGAATCTTAAGGGAAAAGATTAGTGCTGCCAGGCAGACTGCAGGAATGTGTTAGGGTTGTTTGACTTCTTTTTTTTTTTTTTTTTTGTGTAGGTTTGTTGTCTCTTTTTTTCTCTTCCCAGCATGTTTTCCCTGAGATCTGATTTTTACAGTTGACTCTTAACTTTTTATAACCTGATTCTGCCTACAAACAGAGAATTTACGGCATGAACAAGAAAGAATCATATAGACACTGATTATACACTTTCACACATTGTTTTGGCTATTCTTTAATTAAATTTAATTAAATTATATGATGAATGCTGATCATTTTCAGCCCTATTGGTTTTCCAGAAAATTATAGATACTTAATACTCCCCACATTTAAGTTAAATGTAAAGAGAGAGTGAGAGGAGGGAAAAAAGGCAGAAGAAAAAGATCCATAAGGCTGAAAGGTGGAATAAAATGAAATGGCATGGATATCCTGTAGCCAAAGAGAACTATCTTTCCTACTGGAGATTGTCCCTTGATGGATATAAACAGCTCTCATCTGGGTTTCTCCAAGGCAGAGGCCAACAAATACGACGTATTATGCATGGAAGCTTTTTATGGCACAGACTATTGTCCACTGGAGACTGGGCAGACACCACTAAGCAAACCTCACCTAAGGCCACAGACAAACATCAGCCCCCAGGGGGGTTCCTCTCCCATCAAAAACACTCTCCCTTTCCCAGCCTGTGACATATATTTTCCCTGGCAGTCGAAGTTTATCAGTGCCAAAGCCCTGAGACAGCCTGGCTTGAGCCACGCTGGTGGACGTGAACACTGAACTGTTGGAAAGGCTTAAATATTCCTGGGTGGAAGCAGGCTGTGAAATGTCCTCAGAAATAAAACAACTCCATGCTGCTTTCAAGGCCAAAATTATCCATTCTGTGGTTTATTTCTAATGTGCTGCTTGGACTGGAACTGTGACCATTTTCTGTTTGTAGGCATCATAGGAAATGAAATGAGCAGGGGACTGCTCTTAAGAGCAGCCACA
>VWZV01009807.1:941736-1090119 GCA_013397155.1 Irena cyanogastra | reverse complement strand
TTTTTTTTTTTTTCAGAGCCCTGCCAAGTTCAGGGCCAAAAGTGTCAGCATTGCCACGCTTCTGCTCTTGTGCAGCCATCAGTTTAAAATGTGCAATTTCCATGCACATCTATGCTGGGCTCAGTGAAATTCCAGTCCCCAGGACAGCCGAGGCATGGGGAGATCAAGTCTGCTTACTCTGCTTCAGTCAGGCTGACTGAAATACAAGAAATAAAAAGAAGAGACTTGTAAGACAGAGCAACAAAAAAAGTTCTCACATTTTCCCCATCCTTCCTTTTTCCCACCTGACAGGATCTGGTAAAATCAACTGGAATATTTTGTTGTGGGGTAGTGATTGTAATATTACCTGCACATCATTCTGCTGTCCTCGGAGGAAAGTGCACATGATTTTTGATATCTGAGCACACAGTGTAAACAGATTCAGATCTCCCCAATGTTCCTCAGAGGAGGCAATTTGTTGTGAGTCATCTGGGCAAGTGAGATTGTGTCTCTGCTACACGTCGTGCTCTCTCCATTTCTCAGTTCCAGCTAATTAACAGGCACTTCTTGAACCCATTTTCTAGAGACTCACCTGGAGCCTGGGGAATCCTTCACAAGTCAGAATGAAGTGCTTTGAGCAATTTATCTGACTGCTCCTAAGAGATCTTTGATCTATTGAAACAATGCTGATTTCCCCATGTCCAAATGTCAAAGATCAATCCTGACATATTTATTTTCCCTGTCATGATATCTCTCAAAATTATTCTGTTCTGGGAAGAAGAAGCATCACCAGATGCTCTTGGTTGGTGCAATGAACCACCCACAATGTCTGTTCTTCCCAAGATTCTGGAAGCAGCACCAAACTGGAGAGAGCTGGGCCACTCTAGCTCCTGATTCATTAAATTTCTGAGACTTTTTTATACCTACAGTGCAGACAAAATAGGGATGTCTGTCCCTGTGCAACAAAATGCCCAAAGGATGAATTACCACTGGCTACTACTAACTCAAAAAATCACAGCTTTAGTAAATCCTTTCCATAAATTAGAAGCTTCATCATTTACATGTGGGAGAATTTCATTCTGGTTGGTGTCTTATGCTCCATACCAAAGGAAATTTGAGTCCTTGCATTAGTCTTTTGGGCTAAGGATTTCCTTTCTGGGGAAGTGGGAAGTGGGTGATAAACATCTTGAGCTGGAAGACCACAAGAGAAACACAACACCATGGAAGCACTGAAGGAATCCAGAGGAAGTTCTGGGTTGTGAGGTTGTGGGCTGGTGCTGCTGCCCTCTTAGGATAAAGTGCTCCAGAGAAATAAAGCAAAAAAATTGGTTTTTTTCATTAAGTCACTTCTAAGTGTTTACAGTATCTCACATGGAGTATAATATCTACCTGAGCCAGCACAGATCAAGGCTGCTTTTTATCTAGAGCTCGTGGACAGTTCATATTCTGCAATAGAATCTCTACCATGCAGAAGTTACTTTGAAGTTTCTCCCTTTTTATTTTTCACACACCACATAGAAAAAATTAAGGATTTGCTGAGCATCCATAGCAAAGATCAGATCAAAAACTCTTTTTTTTTTTTTTTGGTCCAGCTAAGGAAGAAAAATTACAAGGCACAGGCTGAATTTCCTGGGACCCTTCAGTACAAAACACTTCTATATAGTACTGCCAGCTTAAATGTTAAGATCCTAGAAATTCAGCCAGCATGTTATGTGACTACTTGGTCTGAAATCACATGAAAATCATTTGGAGGTTCAAATCTTTTGGCCTTTTTTCATTCTCTGTCTTTATATTTTTTCATGTATCTAAACTTTTTTCAGTCCAAGAAAATGATACCATTTGAAATATTACAAGAGTTGTCCAGCTCCTGTGAGGTTTTCAAAATTATTTTGGCTTGGGGTTGGAACTTAATGATCTTTAAGGTCCTTCCAACCTAAACCGTTCTATGATTATCATTCTGTGATCTGCAGAACATCCATCCAGACATGTATCAGATAAGCTTTACAATTTGAATGTCTACCAGCTTATCACAAATACATCTTTCTACACCCATACTGAGACCTTTGCATGTGAAAATAGGAAAAATAAACCCATTTTTTTTGCTTTGATCAAGCAAAACTCTGTATGTACTCATGAAAACGTTTACTTCGTGTTGCCAGACATAAATCCAAAGTACATCGCTCAGACAAATAAGGTGTCAGTCAAAAATCCCATTTGCAAATTTTCATCACATTAATAGAATGGAATATTTGTGTTTGAGTCTCCTTACTTTTCAGTGAGTATTAGACCTTGAGGAATGTTTCCCTGTGTGTGGGCACATGGACACACAGCAATGCACACATTTCTATACATAGACATGCACTTCTGTATTTTGCTCTCCAGCCTTTTCTTGGGGTATTTTTTGTGCTAATTTATCATTTCCCCCAGCCTGCTTTCTTTCCTCCTCAGCCCTCTAACAACTCCACCTTCAATTGTATGAGAGACACAATGTGATTTACAGTGTTAAGAGATTTTAAACAACACATTGAGTGCCACTAGGGGCATAAAGCAACATCCTGAAGCAACAGGATATCTCTCCCTAAGCTTAAAAATTAGGATTCACTGGGATGTGAAGGTCAATGGGAGACTAAAGAAAGGGCAAATGGTCTGGTGTGATTACACCATGTCTGAACCGAGCTGCCTTTCCCAGCAAAAATGTGTCAAGCAATACAGACAACCCATAGATATGAATTTCTTCTCTGTGCTTCTGCCAGTTCTATATTTGAGGAATGCTGCCAAAGAGTTTATCCCCAAAACTTGTGTTTTGTATTAAGTAACAGGATTTAATAACAACTGTTTATATTTTCGTGATATTAGGGAAAAAAATGTAATAATGACCTATGGAAAAATTCTCTTTCCCAAGCTCAAAATTGTTAACATATCCTGAAACACAGGAACTGAACCACAAATGTTACAGATTGAACCATCTGTGGTTCCTCCTGCTCTTCTCCAGGACTGTGCATCCAGCCTGTGGCTCCTTCCTTGATGGTCTTTCTGCTCAGGACAGTTCACAGAGCACACAGAGGACCAGAGGAGCCAGCAGTGGACATTCCTGCATGTTTTGGTGCAGTGTAACAAATCTGAGAGGCCAACCCACATGATTAAAAGCAATTAGAGGTCAGATCAGTTGAACTCAAAGCTGCAATGGAAGGTTTTGACTGATGAGAAGAGACAGCTCCATTTGGGACATCTGATGGGTTTACTGTCCCAGATATCCATCCCACTCCTCCTTCCACAGATTTGTGAGCTGTGGAGCCAATCAGCTCCTAAAGTACTGAAGTTTAGCACACACTGCTTGAACAGCAGCTGAACTGGGTGATGATTTACCATAAAATGCTCTGCTGTAAATGATGGCGTGTCAGGGCCTGACTGACAAGCAGTATAAATATCTCTGCAGAAGAGGCACGGCTGGAGGCAGTAGCCTCATCAGACATCCCAAGCAAAGTCATTTTGTCAATCAAAGCCTTTGTAAACAGATCTACAGAACAGGATTGCAGCATTTGAAACTCACTGTTGTCCAGAGATCCGACAAGGCCTCTGAAATCCTGCAGACTTCCTGCAAATGAGGCTAAGTGGGGTGCAAGGGGGGTTTACCCACTGTGCTGACCCCGTTCAGAGTTTCAGTCCAAGGGCTCTGTCCTTTACCAGGGAGATCTGGTCAGAGACAACACAACACCCAGCAAAGCCATCTGAACATCCCTCAGAGGCTTTCTGCTCAGGGACAGAAATTAAAGTGAGACAATAAAAATAGTTCTTTCCCACTCTCTCACTGCTTTCCTCTTCACTGGACACGTCACTCTTGACTCAATTATGTAATAACAGCAACAATAGAAATAAGGGGTTTTTTTGGCAAAAAAAAAAGACATATCTTATATTTTTTGCAAAAAACCCCAATTCTATCATAATATTAGCCACATGTGGTCCAGTGTTAGCTACCAGACACTGAAAAAGAGGAAAAAAGACATAAATAGGGAGGTTAACATGGTCCTGGCTGGGTGGGCAAATGAGAAGGCCAAATGTACGTTAGTCAAAGAAAGAAAAATAATATCCCAGAAAATGAATAAGAGATAACTATCCTCAGAATAATACTATATAAATACATTTGCTGTAGGTCACATAAAAGATTCATGGCACACACATGTACAGGTCAAATTACCTTTAAATATTAAATTTCTTTCCAGTGAGGAAGAATTTCAGATTTATGCTGTTTTCATAAAGAAAAAGGATGCACCCCGTGCATTATTATTTGCTGACAAATGACAGCTTCTGGGTTTGCCTGCAAAATGCAGGTTACAAACTGCCTTCTTCATGATCAAAAAAAAAAAGAAAAAAGAGTGAATCATCATGAAATTCATCTCTTCCCCGAGAATTTCCTTTTTTCTTTTGGCTCATTAAATCAATATTTTCCTATTGTGGATCTATAGACGTTAGTATTGGAGCGCACCCATTAGGTCACTCAAATACTCCATTTCCCTGCTAATGTAATACTATTTTCCTACACCACATTTTGGTCAGTCTAGGTTTTAAAAGATTCAGCAACCAGGTCACCCTGTTCCCTGGAGATGTCATTCCACCCACACCTCAATGTTCAGACATTTTCGTATTAACAGGTCTAAGCAGGAATAACAGAACCACAAAAAGTTACAACAAAAAAAAAAAAGGTCTGAACTCCAACCTGGCCATGAAGTGGCACAGAGTGGTAAATTTATCCAACAACTGGTAGCAAACTATAGCTACTGAATCTGTCGTTCCAGTTTGGCCTTTATCAGTTGAAAACAAATGTGTTAATATCTCTTGGCTCGTTGATGGTCCTGGTGGAATGAGTTGTGACTCTTCCAGATGGAGAAATGTTCAGAGCATGCAACAGCTTCACACAGCCCCAAAAACTGAATGAATCCATCAACTCATTCACTTAAAATACATCTAAGAGTACAAGCTCATAATAAAAATATCTTCCAAGCTCGTTATAATACCTAACTAAAAGCAATCAGGGTCCCTTTAATAATATACAGATAAAAAGTCATGACCAGTCTTAATTGCACTGTGATTCTTTGCCTAAGAGAGCAGAAATTGGTTCTCCTTCCAAACTGGCTAAGTCTGGGAAAGCTCAGCCTTTGCTTTCAGTGAGGCTCCGTGACACCAGGACCAGGAGGGACATCAGAAGGTGCTGCCAGGCCTTGGTTCACTTTCAGGATGAAATAGGTGATAAATGGTATTGTTGAATTCTGGGTTATCAACTTTTTATCTCTGTGGGTCTGATGGCACTTGTTTAACAGAAGAATAAAACCATCTCTGCCGTTATTTTCTCTACCTAGAGAGTTTAAGAGATTTTTTTTTTACTTTCCACACCTACTCAAAATTATTCATGGACCTGTTCACTTTTAGAGCTTTGAGTCGTGGGGCTCTGGTGAATTTAGCAATGTTGAACTCCATCCTTCCCCTTTCTCCCTCCAGTAGTTAGAACCAATATTTCACTGCAAAGTGATTACCCGTTATCAATTAATCTTCTTTGCTGCCTGTCTGGCAGGGTCTAGAGCAAACCTCCTCCTTAGCCTATGCTATGTACCAAAAAAACCCTTCCTGGCAAGTGATTCCATCCAGTCTTTAGCCACTGGTGTGCAAATTAAGTCCTATCTGCAAAGGTGGTGCCAAGATCCTCCTCTGGCTCACCACATTCTTAGTGCCATCACTCTGCTGAAGGCAGCACCAACCCAAGCAGCATTATTTCCTTAGGCTTAACTTCAGTCAAGGGATGTCCTTCATTTGCAATTAAAACCCTGTTGAGATTTCTTGGATAGGACTTTTTATACTAATTTAAGCCAACAGAAATAATAAATACATTGAAGTATACCACTTCAGCCAGGAATTGTTAGATATGGGAGCTTAAAATTCACAGCCCTCAAGCCTTCATTAGACAAATAAAACTCAGTGGGCGGAGAGACCCATGGAAGGCAAGCACAAAAGAGGAGTGTTACACACGGGTATAAATTTGTTTTCCTTTCACTGCAAGTGAACTCTCAGGGGAAAGTGTTTGCAGCATGAGTCCAGCTCTAATTTCAGTAATCCCCACAGCTTCTTCTGAGGGCAGGAAAGCCACTCTTTCCATTCATGGCATTGACTTTTTGCTGCCTCCATGCTCCAGCCAGTCGTGCAGACCATCTGGCAGATGGTCTAATCTCATTTTCCAAAGTGCACACCTCACCCCCTTGCTCCAGCCGCTGTCCCTCTGCCTAAGGACACAGACACAGGAGATTTCTTTCTCTTTTCTCTTTCTTTTCTCTTCTTAGTGGTGACACTTTAAGAGGAATAGTGTCTGTCTTTCTCACCACAGCCCCTTGATCTCCGTGTGCTCTCTTTTCCCTTTCTTTACTCCCAGCCCTCTCCCCACCTGCTTTGTGTTTTATCTCTGCCTGTAAAGTTGTGTGATTATGGATAGAGAAGTCACCACACAAACAGGATAGAATTTACCACAATGGCTGTTTTGTTCATATACATTTCACTGTCTGTCTCTTGTCGGAGCATGGCTATCATCTTCTACTAACAATATCCCTGGGTAAATGATAAAGTCAACTCTGGAGTAAAGCTAGACGTTTTATCAGCATGTTCAAACTATCCCCTTACAGCTCTGTACTTGCCAACTGCACATCCTTTTCCTACACAAAGACTCAATGCACATTAAAAAGGCACTTATTGAAGGTGGTGTTTGTTTGCAGAGAGGGTGTGGATCCTGATCACCACGGCAGTCACTCTCCATGTTTTTTCTCTCATCACCCAGAGAAAACTGGGTGATGCAGCTATGCTCTCTGACAAGTTCTTGGCTCAAGTTTGAGGCTACTTTGCTCCTTGCCAGGTCGTTCTTCTTCATTCCTCTGCTGATGCTAACTGATGGATTTCCCCCAAGCTGACGACAGAGTTGATCTAATGCCTCACTGCAGGAGAAAGTCACCACAGACACAAAATAAAAGATTGGAAGCTCTGAGATCTCTGTTGGCTGGTATCCTGAAGCCACAAGATATTGATAACAGGGGACCCTAATATACTATCCACACATCAACAAGCTAGAGGATGATAAACCTCCAAAAGTCCTTCCTGCTCTCAAATTTGGCAACCACATTAATGCTGTGAAACAATTCCTTAATAAAACAGTTACATCCACATCTTGCTAGGCTAGGATTAGCAGCCATCTGTATTGCTAAAGTTCGACCTACAGCAAAAGTAGAGCTGTGAAGAAAAGGTGGTCCTTAAATTCATTTATTTGTCTCTTAAACATCAACAGCAGTTAAGTTTCGTGGGTTTGGATGCAACTGCAGTACTTTGCCCAGAAATTCCCTTATGTTTGTCTCTCTAAAGTTGGGATCTGGGAGGATTTCTCACCAACTTAATTCTTTTTTGTGTACAGTATCCCTTTCTCTCCATCCTTCTCCTTGTGTGCCTTTAAAATAAAGAGCCTTTGCAGAGGAACTGCTCTGTGTTCTGAGTTTATATAGCAGTCAGTGCAACAGGACCCTAATCCTGGCCGGATGTTTAAGAGATTAGGAAGAGGAGGAGGATGCCTGTTTATACAGAAGGCTTTCTCTTGTTAGTCAAATAAAGAGAAATTTTCCTATTGGTTTAATTCTTAACTGTTTTGACCTCTCACATTAGGGTTAAATTTGCCCCTTTGTTCTATTGCAAAGTAAGACACTGCGAGAAGAGATGAGCCAACTACTTAATTTAGTTTCATAGGGATTGGTGCAAAGGTTTGCGTTGCTCACAGTTTCCTGCTTCCCACATCCCAAGCTAATTCCACTTCAAGCCCAGTAGGAGCTTAGCACCTGAATGAATATAATGTCTCAGAAGTCAAATAAATAAGAAGACAAGAATGAAAGATTGAATTTAAAGGGAATGAAAAACATTTTTCCTTGTCTGAGGATGTGAACCCTTCCAGTTTTGCCTGAACTTAATATTATTGAGCAGAAAAAGAATGCACTGTAATGATTGCTTATCTCTCTCTTTTCTCTATTTCCCTTGAACAGTGGTTGGAAGTTTTCATTTCCTATGTCATTTATAATGTGCTGAGTTTTGTATTTTTGTTTTTGTTTGGCACGTGCGTTGTGAAAAGAAGGCTCATTACAGATTGCATCCCCCTTTTTCATCCCAACCAACATTAATGATAAAACCACCATTTCTCCTTAGATTGCACCATATTCTGATCAGGGCTGGATGAATTGGATTGCTATATATGAGCTATAAAGCTCTTTAACACTTGGTCACAGATCTGAATTCAGTTTATATCAACAGTAAGCTTAGGCAAAATAATGTCTCTAATTTTGAAAGCATACACAGAGTGAAAAACTGCTCCTAAAATGCTTGTTTTATGGTAATTTCAGCAGAAAGACAGAAAGACTGTGTCATAAATACAGTATTCTAAGTCAGGGTTATGACACATTGGCAAACGTATGTGCTGGATGTGCTCAGTAGTACATTCCCTGTTCTGTTCAGTATCTATGAATATCCATCTGGAATTGCAGAAATTATCACAATTTTTTTTTTTCCATCCTGGTCCTAATCCAGTTCCCATCTGTGTCCTGTCCCCGTGCTGTGACAGTGACCAGGATGTTGAACTCTCCCCAAATTTGTCCCAGTGAAAATTTTTATTCTTCATTTAGTATTTTATCCTCAAGTCAAACCAGCTCTTGTCTAAAATCCTGCAATTTGTTAATACCAACATTTATAAGAACCTTTCCTACTGCATCATCTTGTTAATACACATAACAAATGCTGTACCATAATTGCCTGGCTGTCCTAGGTCATTCCTCCTGGGGACATTAGAAAAATTTAGATTTAAGACCCACGCTGAAGTGTTTCCATCAAAGCAACATTAAAGGCTCCTGCAGTGTTAGATGCTGTTCTGCCTCTGCCTTGCCTAACAAGTGACTTTAAGACCACTGAGCAGCTGAGCACATCTGGCTTCAGTCACCTAAGCTTGCAGGTCACTGGATTGCTCTCTCTGTTGTCTTTTGCCATAAGGATTTTTCCCAACCAGATCGAAAGCTTTTAAGTAGCTGTATGTTTGTGCCAAACACTAATTGAATGAAAGGGAAAGATGTGAGCCAGATGCAACAGGCTAAATTCCCTCTAGAAAGTAATGGAGTTGCTTCAAATTTAAACCAATGAATCCCTGATGAGGATCAGTCCCAAGAACCAACATGACATATTGAAAAATTGATACATCCTTGTCTGGAGTTAGACAAAGAGCAGAAGAATGTAAGAAAAATATGACATACAGATCAATTAACTTTTGATTAAAGATACTTATTTCCTTTTACAAGCAACACTCTGTATTCCTCAGTTCTGCTAATGAGTGGCATATTTTGCAGAAGTCAATTTATGTATTTTGCTGGACATATTATGCTTGAATGTCTTTCATCTGATTTTTTTTTAATGTCAGCAAATTGACAATTTTGTCCCTATATAGCAGCTCATGAATCCATGTTTATCTTCCTCATTGCCAGCAGGTACATGGATCACTTCTTAAGGACACATTTCACTGGAAGGCAGCACTCAGAAACAATGAGGGAAACAAGAAAATATGTGAACTTGAAATATTGGAGAGATTTCACCAACATTATGATCAAAGTTAAATCTGTAAAGAAATAATCTCCACAGTGGTTGCTATTTTCCTATGGTGTTCCCAAACTGAAGGAGAAGCCCACTTGAATGCATAATATAAATTTGTGAATAAAAGTATAAAAATTACATGGATTTGAGCAGAAAGATTTCCCATACTTAGGAAGGAGTGCTATTTTATGTTTCTTTTCCTATTTCAAAGTGGTTTTAACATGAGCTGAGATTTCAAAATAAACTTTTATTATGAGTCAAAACAAAACATTTCATCTGCATAACATCAGAGTATTCATTCCATGGCAATATTTTAAACTTGAGAGAATTGCACAATAAATACTGAATTTTCTATCATAAAAGTCACTTGAAATGAAAAAAAAGAAACAAAACTATGCTTTAGGATAGAAATATGATATTTCAATATTACTGAAATAATTCATTGTATTTTTTTACAAAATCAAATGTCATTAGAAAGGGCATTTTTCTCTGAAATGGGTAATTTTCTTAAAAGCTGCATTTTGACCCTCCAAAATCATTCCACAAAATTTCTAGCTGGCTTGAAATCAGCTTTTCTCCTTTTGAGAAAAGAGGAAGCTGAGGCTCTGAGTAAAAACCTGACCACCCATGAGAGGTTTGCTGTTGACTTCAATACAGCCCAGATTTCCCCCACGGAATTCAGCGGCGTCGTGAAATTTAGAAGTCCTGGCTCCACACTATTCAATGGCAGCAAGAGATTAAAGAGGAGTTACACAGGATGGTGATAGTAGAATGTAATGTATATGGTTCAGATTTAGTACATATCACAGAATAGGCCACAGAGGTGAAAGGGGAGCTGGGCAGGAATTCCAGCTGAACTAGCTCACTTGTCCCTAATCCCTGCTATCTGATGAACTGCCCTTGGCAAGGACCACAGTAGTACAAAAGTTATGCCAGTGTTCAAGTGTCAAAGGTGATAGAAAGCTAAAAATCACTTTGCATCAGATGGCTGTAATAGATTTCCAAAGTTTGTGCTGGATCAGTTTCCCCAGCCATTGAAGAAACAAAAGTAGAGCTCCCCTTCCCTGCATATCAGCATTAATTCCTGTATATCATTTCTGAAAGGCTTCAGCTGCAAGATTCGTTTTGTCCATCAGCTTGGCTCAGAGGTGTGTCAACAGGGGAATATGAAGAGACCAGACTTAAAAACACTGTCTGGGTTGGAAATGAAAGGGAGGGAGCAAAAGGAGTGGGGGTGTTTGACAAAAGCACGAACACACAGACTGAAAAAAAAATACAAAGGAAATTCTTTTACATTTATGAGAGTAAACTAGATTCCTTTGGTCTGACAGATGAGCATAACTGTAGGTCTACCTACAGACTTTGATAAGCACTTAAATGTAAACAAAAAGAATCAATTTGCATTTTCCTTCCTGTTGCCAAATGCAATGCATCATTTTACAATTGCCATTAAGGATTATTGCTATCCTAACACAGTGCCTTACACATTTTGTGCCCATCATTTGTTTTCTACCCTGGCAGAACATCTCAGGCTGCTGGCAGTTTTGCACTGATGTTGTCTTTGTCCTGTTTTAATTTTCTGGAGTGTGCTTCTTCCAAAAAGGGGGTTTTTTATCCTGAAAACTGTCTTCCATGAAAGCATGTCACTCATCTCCTCCTCATGTACTTATTTAAGTGCTGATGGTCTCATCTCCCATGCACAAACTCATTCCAATTCTGGGGTGACCAGGCTCATGAAGCTACTTTTGATCTTATTGGAGTGTAACCTGGACAATATCTTGGAGTCCACTTATTTCATAATCAACATTTAAATTAGGAAATTCTTTTCTGATCTATGCCCTCCCTCCCCTCTTCCTCTTTATTACCTTTTTTTTTTTTTTATAATTCCAGAGAAAGGGAAACAAGCCACAAGCATTCATTAAGCAAACAGCTGTGGACTAGAGGAGATCAGAAGTGCAGTCTGGAAACCATGTGTGCTTCTCATGTTACAATAATTGGGAAAGGATGATCAATGGCAGGTATGGAAACACAACAGCCTTAGGTATGCTGAAAAAAAGAACGAGTTTATCCAAACCCTGCTCAGAATAATAGATCCACTCTGAGATCTACTGATCACTGCAGAGCTACTTTGCAGCCCAGAGAGCACAAACAGCAGCATGTGAAACTGCTCAAGTGCTGACAGAATCCCCTCCCCTCAAAAATATATTTATACAGAACATAACGCAAACGTCAATTAAAAAGATTGTGTTTAGCCACCACAATTTGTTTTCTCCTCAGCCTGTGATGTAATCTGCTCAGCTGTTGGCTGTTCCCTACGTTAGGGACCTATGCATCATCCCAGCAATCAATGTGTCTCAGCGTTGTGCTTCCCAGGAATTACCTGGCAACTTTACAAGTTCTTGCTCCTCTGCCCAACAAAGCCTTGCTGCCTCCCAGTGCCACGGGGCATTTTAACATGTGAACCACTTGACTGGTGCCCACAAATCAAAATCACACATCAGCATGCAAAGCATTCAGCTGCCTTCCCGTGTTGAATGGAAATAGCCTTCTTCATGTCACAGATTTTTTTATTCATTTGAAGCACCAATGACTTTGACTTGCTATCTCCACAATAAATTATCCTAAACCAGCTTAAGCTATCTGGTCCATATATCAATGAATATTCTTTAGGTGGCTTGAGTAAAGGACTTGTGGTTTTAGCTTGCACCCTTGCACCATGGCCATGTTCCAGGGCTCATCAGGTGGGCTGCAGGACAATCCTGACAAACATTCTCCATCTCAAGGCCAAAATCAGCAGCACTGCAGAAACTTTGCCATTGTTATTATCTTGTTATAGCATTATGCTGAATTGGAGAAATATCTATTAAAAAAAAAAATCTCATTTTCCACTCAGTCATTGACCTCCCTGTTGAGAACACACACATGCACTCATAAAACCAAATTATATTATTAAAATACATCTGGACTAAGAACTTGGATTAAGACTGATGACCAGGCTTTCACAGGCTCCCCATCTGACTTTGGCAGTACACTGCAATCACAACTGGCCAAAGTTGGCTTCACTCCAATGCTCAAAGGTTTTATTCCTTAAGATGATGTTTCTTAACAGTGAGTTCTCCACCTGTTCTCACACTAAGAGGGAAAATGATTAAAAGTGGATCTTTTATTTTCCCATTCTCTTTTTGTGAAATGATTTCCCAAGAGGATAGGAAGAGAAAGGGACAGTTTCAGTGTTTACCCTCACTATCAGACTCAGAAATACTTCTTTTCATGTAACCATCACGTGTGACTGCTCTGATCAGTGTAAATATTTCTACAATACTTTAGCCATGGACCTTAATCACTTCTACACTGAGTTCAGGACAGATCCTACCCTGGGAATAGGTCACTCCCTGCTCCAGATTGGCTAGAATAACCCTGGGAATTAGTTAAAAACCACAAAATAGTTATGCCTTAAAGGAAATTAATGTATGCTGGTTTTCTTTGCATTTTTCTTCCCCTTTATCTTTTATTTACAACCATCCTTTCATTACAAACAAGGTCATCCTAAAATTACAAAGATGCAGTCAAACATATGCTTCGGGGGTTTAGCGCTAACCCTGTACGGTCAATCTTTTTATAGGAAAACCCTAAAATTAAAAAAGATTTTGTCAAGTCCAGAGGCCTTCCCAACGTGTTTCCACAGAGCAAAAAGCCTGCTCTGGTGAATGAGCACCCTGTTATAGTGAGCAATCATTTGGCAGCATAGGTTATTTTAATGGACACATCACTTTAAACGGAGCCTTCGCCATCTGTTCTGCCCTCTAATTACAGATGCAAAAAGAACATAATTCACAATTGCATCATAAAAAAGTAAGATATAAGTGATTTAAATGCATGTGTATGTTCTTTATTCAATGCAGCATGCAGCTGTTATGTTGTTTTCATGTTTCAGACACAAATCAGGATGAAAATGGCTCTCCTTTGATAGAGAGAATTCCCTCACACAGGACATTTTGTGTGCAGCAAGCAAGAATTTGCTAAGGGCAAAATCCCTACTTTTTCCCATAAAAACCAAGCCTGGACTCTGTAAAAGGAGGATGGAATTTATATCCCTCAGCTAGTTGATGCACAGGGCTCTGAGACAGCCTGTTCACAGCTACTCCCCTGGAGCTGTGAGCAATGCTCCACAAGGCTAACCCAGAGGGTAGCCAAGCCCTGGAGGGATTAATCCACTGCTATCTGGGGGTCAGAATGCACACATATACAGAGAACTTCTTTTTTTTTTTTTTTTCCTTCTTTTTGGTGTTGCAGCAATATCTTTCTCCCCGCATTGTCGTGCCCACTTCCCAGTTTGGCTTATTTTAATTCCCTGGAGAGCACAACCTTGTGTTTGACCTGTAACCCAACATTTCAGCCCCCTTGAGCACCTTGCTGCAGGGCAGGAGTCATGGCAAGGCCCTTTTTCCAGCCCGTTGCACCGGGCTGGGTTTCAGCCTAATAGAAGATTTCACAGTAGCTGCACAGTATATAGCTCAAAAAGAGAAATTGGAGAGTTCCTGCTGAGTAGGAATTCATCCATCAGCAGCAGCAAAAGGCAGGAATATGCAAGCAAATAATCCATTCTTAAACTTAAATGATGCCATAAAATGAAAGAAATGCCAATTATTCTCAAGTGAGTCAAGATAGTTAAAGTGCAACCTTTTATTGGACTAACAAATGGGTTAGAAATGAAGCACACAAGCTTTCAGGATGAAAATGTATTTTCTTCAGGTGTTGGCAGCTTTTAAATTGAGCTATAGTCTAATCCAAGTTTTTCTTAAGGATCAATATGACTCCAGACATTTTATTCTTTCTTCTTTTTTCTGTCTTTTTGATCCAATAAGTTTTCTTTAAAGATGGCCATTATTTTTTATCTACTTCAGTTTCAAATGAACAATATTTTATTTTTTCACAAGCCCATAAAATTAGAATGTTTCTCTTTGCAGCTTCAACAGGAAAGCTAGTTTTAACAGAGCATTATTCTCTGCATAGTACTTCTTAAAATAAAAAAAAAAAAACCTCTTATTTGAAGCTGGAGATGCTTCTTTTAGAGCTTTGCTTGTCTTGATACAAGAAGTTAATAATATCTTGATTTAGCTACCCATTTAAATAAGCATCTAACTTTAAACACGGAGCAGTCTTGGATTATTTCAGGAAAACTACTCTGCTCTTAAAGTTAGAAGCATGTTTAAATGTGCATTGTCAATACACACTACCATCTCAACTTAGTTGACTCCAGAAGATGTTTCCAACTCCTTCTATTGCTGTGGAGAATAAACTAAAAAAATCCAGAAGGCCCTAACAGCTTCTGTGGCTTCTCTTCCCAGACTGAGCAGCCAGTGGTCCTACCAGAGTCAGGTTTATTAAATGAGAGAGACTATCTTATAGGGCGAATGTGAGGAATACTTTTGTCTCACCATCTGTGGAAAAAAAGGGATTCAAATGTTATCACTGTTCTTTGAAATGTCCTGAACTCTGCAAATTTTAAAGAAATTACACATGAAGCCTCCAAAAGTATCTTTTTATAGGTAAGGTGAATAAAAAAATTGCAATTGCAAAATTCCCATTAGCTATTTTTGTCTCTCCCTTTGCAGTCAGTTTATGAGGTAGTCAAAACATTTCATCATCCAAAATCCCCATCAGAAGTAATTTGCTTTTCCTATTTTATTTTTTTTCTTTATCCCCCAAATATTTCTGTTCCTCATCTGTGTGCTGCAGATGTCAGCTCTGGGAGAAGCCACATGTGGTGGGGATCTGGCTGCAGTGAAGGACAGGACACTCCCAGCTCTCCTACCCAGGGTATTGGGCCACTCTCCCCATATGTCATGGTGTTACAGCCACTACAGTCAATTCCACTTGATAGCTGAGCATATAATATGAAGTAAAAGAAAATTGGTTAGGTATGTTGGACCTCAGACAGTTAAGCCTTAAACGTAAGTCAGAAAACTTCAAAATCAATGAGACTTTTTACAAGGCAACAATTCAGGGAAGGAGTTCACAGTGCCAAGACAGCTGTGTACTGGGAAGGATCCTAGCTGCTTCTTTGGAATAAAGCATATACTGGAAATAATGCAATCAAGCAACTCCTTAAAATGAAAAATTACAGTAAAACATCCTTAAAATAACTGAAGGCTCTGCCAGCAGTCCCAGGCTTGGTATTGGTAATATGCAAGATGCTGCATTTCTTCTGAGTAAGCTATTACTGTCAATTCCCAAGGAAAAAAAAAGTATTGACCAGTGTTGGACTTTCCCAGTGTCATAATGTTCAGCCAACATAAACAGTTCTGATCAAGTCACTATTTGTCTCCTTTCCAAGACAGTTTTCCAACGTATGCTAATTTGTTTAGAGAAAAGAATTGTATGGAAGAGGATGCTCATTTAAGCTCAGTATCAGTAATTTTCCCCAGGCAAACAGAAGGAAAATCTTGGTAGCAGAAACTTGCAATGTTTTAAATAGCTCCTATAGAAACACTGGCTCTGGAAGGGATATCAAAAGGCTGGTTTTTGGGCTGAAACGAGCTGGTTTTGACCTGGGTTTGGGATCCCAGCAGGGAGTGGGAGAAAGGAGACACATCTTCATGTTCTTCAGTCTGCTTGTTCATTCTTGGGGGAATCTGTCACACCCCTAGGGATGCTCTGATCCCAGCCAGCTGGAACACTCTTACGACAAGTTCTGCCAGCCCCGACTGTGAGAATGTCCTGAGCCTTTTTCAGCCATGCTCTCAGCCCTCCACTTTTCACAGGGCAAGGGAAAGGTGGCACAGACCCAGCTCTGCTAGTTTTATATTGCACAAAGACACCTCTGTAAGAGAGGACTCTTGTTTTGGCTGCCTGGGACCATTTTACTCTGCTTGAACAAGGGGTCTGCCCAAGTTCTTCAATTTTGCTGCTGAAAAATTCTTAAACTGTTGAAAAATAACACAATAATAGCATTTAGAGAGCAGGGAGAGAAGAAGGGGGAAAGCAAGTAAACCCTTCTTACCCTGGCTATGACTTAGAGCTAAGGATCTCTCTGCACATTAGGCAGCACATCCCCACAGGGGTTGTAGAGACAAGTTAGGTGAGGATGAAAGGAAGATCATATCAGCAGCTTTCTGTACATGCTTCTGTGCAGATCAGATAATCCTGTCAGGCTAAAGGGTTGCCCCTTCCAAGGGGCTGACTCCACTTGTATGGGGGAAATGTGCACCCGGTGGGGCAGGGATCTCTGCACACCCCACGACGTGCCTGAAGAGGTGCATTAGGGCCCCTAAATGATCCAGTGCCTCCCCCACCCCACAGAAATAATCTTTATGCTGCTCTAATTCCAGCACCTACTTGGCCCTCAGCCCAGGGAGAGGCTCAAGCTCTCTGCAGACCTCAGACACACATTTACATACGCTGCAGCGTGTCTGTGTACGTTAGAAGACCTGCTGTATAATTTTAGTGCCTCTCCCTTCAGTGAGGTCATGGAACTGTGGGCACCCTGGGAAAAAAATAAAATGCTAAGTATAAGGAGATGGAGTCAGATTTTTAAGGGTGCTTACATAGGTGCCAGCTGGTTTTCTAAGCTGCTTTAGCCCCTAATTTCAGCTGACTTCAAACAGCTTTGAAAATCAGACTTTAGTAGCCTGGGTTGATTTTGCTGACTGTGAAATAAATCTCAATTGATTTCTGGAAGTGTGAGTGAGCAAAGAACACCCTCAGCAGCCTTTGACTTTAGATGATGCTCAGTGCCCCAGAAATTAGGTCACTCAGTGCTCAGGAGGATCACTGAAAAATGCAGGCACAGACAGAAGTGGGTAGTGTTTGCTGGGGTGACTTGGGAAAGCAAGAAGTCAGTCCCTGGCCAAATTGGCCAGGACTGTTCCCAGGGGACAGGTTCTGTCCCATCAGAGTCAATTGGACTTTTTCATTGGCTCCTTGGGGTTAGCAGTTTTGCCCAGGACTGTTTTTGCTGCCAGAAATTGTCAAATCCACTGGGCATTTTTTTTTCTTTCTATTGAAATGCACAACACAGTGATGGGGTACTCAGTTATAACCTTTGCAGAGGTCAAAGCTGAGGCCAAAAAAGCCTCTTTTCCTGCCTATCCCTCATATCTTACAGAACTGAATTTATTTTTCAAATACATGATTTCTCATCTTCTGTTTAGTTTCCAAGTCTTAAGGGCTGATAGAACTCAAAACAGCCTGAGAGAACTTGCTGTCTTTATTTTCTTAGATTTGCTGACGACTTATTAAACAGACACAAACCCCACTCTTTAGGCAGACAAGGCAGCCTTTCAAGTGAATCCAAGATCACAGGTCAACGAAAAGCCAAGAAACAAACTCGACTAGGCAACAAGGCCTGAAAAACTAAAAATATTGTTACCTCAGAAAATGGAAGCAATCATAGTCAGGAGGGACCTTTTCTTGAGGCTTTCTTTCCACATAGTTCTGTACAAAAAACAACTACAGGTGCTCCTAGCTTTTGGCTTTTTGCACAGGGGAGATGCCTAGCTCAGATTGAGCCAGTCTGACTTAAATAACAAAAGCAATCTAGCGTAGATCATAGGCCAGATTATTTTGTTTCTCCACAGCCCTCATGTCCCAGGTCTAACATTTATTTTTCTTCCAAGTGTAGAATTCCCCCTAAAACATTTTTAATTAGCTCATTCATCCTCTGTGGTGTCGTTACCACCAGTCCACCGCAGAGAAGGGAAGGGAAGGGTCAAGCTGGACAAATACGAATGACTTGGGATGTTCTGCTCATTGTTGAGTCACTGTACAGGAGGACACAGACACATCCAAAAGGGCATTCCACAGCCAGTGAGCGTTATACCAGACAGAGAATATCCTAAACAGCTGAACTTGGCTGTGGCCTACCAAGTTCAAATGAGAACAGAAGTCTCTCCATTCCTAAATTTCCTCCATTGCAGTGGTGAAGATGCTGCTATTTACAAACTGCCTCCAACATATATTTTGATTCTATCTACATTTCCAGGTGAAATACTTATGGTTCTGGTTACAAGACAACAAAGGAACTAATGAATGACCATTTTGCAAGGCAATTGCTTGCAGACACATTCTCACAAGTTTTCTCCAGGAAATTGCCACAGAAAATTCAAGCCTTCTGCCTGGTGTAGATCTTGTGGGAGTATTTAATTTTTTAAGAGGTGGTGGGGTTTTAATTCATGCATTTTTCAGTTTCTTTCCAAGCTTTTCAGGCCATTTCCAGCTATCCCACGAGAAAGAGAAGAAAGCTGCCATAACAAAGCAGGAAAAAATTACAGCCCACCTCGTTGCTGGGGAAGAGGTACCAGGGCTTGGGTTTCATCTCTCCTCCCTTTGCCCTCTACTACCTCTAGCCTGTCCCCACCCCCAGGGGAAGGAAGGTGGTTCTAGCTGCTCGAGGTAATAAAGTAAGGCCTGGGAGGAAATGTTGTCTTTTGGGAAAAGGCAAAATTGTGTGACTGCATTAAAGTCAACACTATTTATCTTCACCTCTTGTCCTAGGGGACGACAAAGGGACACAACTGTTAGACCCAACCCCTCTGTGCAGCTGCAATGCAAAGAGGGCAGGGACTGGTACTTTCAAGTGTCAGACCTTTTGTGACCAACTACTAGTTTATGAGGCTGATGTCAAGCATCTCACTCAATGAAGTCTTTGTCCTAGGTGTATAGGGCAGGACAGTGGAAAAACTACCCTGTCTTATATCCCAGGCTCATCCATCTTCTGCTCACCCGGTTGCTCCATTTTTATTTTTTTTTAGGCTACCCGTTGCATTGCTAGCAAGGATTCCCCCCTCCCGGGTTAATGTACTGGAAAATTGCTCTGCATGTTTATGTGGAGGTCCCTTCCAACTGAAAGAGAAAAGGAAAGAGGAAAAAAAGACTATTTGGAAAGAAGAATATTTTTCCCACTGAACTCACAGGGCAGACCCCAGCTTGTGGGTTCTGACCCTGATTAAGAGAATTTCAATGACCTGCTAGGAGGTTTATTGTGAAGTTTGGCAGAATGCACTTCCGAATGAAATTTTTTATTATTTATAATCACAAAGGTGGATTTGAATGGTCTACATTCCTCTCCTTCACCCGTCTACTCACTTCGAGACCCGATCTTTAAACTACCACAGATCACCTAGATCCAGTTTGCTTCAGCTCTCCTCCAGCTCCTGGGCCTCAGCCAGGTTCTCTGTTTGGAACCAGTTCTTGTTGTGTTTTCTTGAGGTTTTTTTTTTTCCCCTTTTATATGTTTAAAACTGGGTTGCACAATACAAATTTAACTGTTGCTGACTTTGGACTCAAGGATAGGGCAACACAAGTGACAGCACAATATGAGATAACTTGTAGCTGCTGCTGGATAAAAATAGGCAAAATATACTCCTACAAACAAAAAGTTTCCAGGGTTGAGGCTTTTTTTAGCTGAAATTAAACTTCATGTGGCCTCTGGGGTTTGAGCTAAGGCTAACTTCGGACAGAAGTGAAATACCACAAATGTCACAAACAGTGTCCATAAACAAGCTAAAAATCAACGTTGCTATTTTCCCAGGTCCAGAAATGCAGCCCCTTGCTGCATGTTCGTAGATACAGTCATGGACTGAACCTCGTAAGTGACTGGGATAAAGACAGGTACTAACAGGAACTTCTTAATGCACTGAAAATATTCAATGCCCATTGTTAGTGGTCAGGTGCTTTTCTGTTCCCTTTAAATGAGGTAGTATTTTTTGTCCCTTTCTCAATGACATGAGCATAAGAATAAAATCCTTCATTTAATTCTGCCTCCCCAAAGCTCTGGTACTGGGAAAAATATCCACAACTGCTTGTTTATCCTTATTTCAGCAACAGTGTGACCTGCTGCCTGAAAACCATCCTCTCTTTAGTTAATGGGGGGAAAAAAGGAGACTTTCGTAAATAAAAGGCCTGTAGAACACCTTTCTCTGGTTCCATACAGTTGGAGGAAGGTCTTTCCAGTTCTAGGATTATAGTTCATAAAGTGATGTCATTTCTGGTTATTGATTCCCAAAAGAAAAATTCAAATACAGCTGTGAGGGGGCATTAACTCCTCCTGTATGCAATAAGGAGTTTCCATACATGGGGGCTTTTGGTCACAAAATCTACCACAGAAGTTCAAGCGAGGCCCTATCCTTTCTGTCAGCTTCTGCTTACATCTTGGCTTTTGCTTTTTCATTACTAAATAAAGGTGCAGGCAGGGAGCAGGGACCAGGAGCTTTCTCCAGATGTTCCTGACTGACAAGTGTGCCCAGACCAGAGGATGGACTGAGCCTCACCTCCCAAAACAAGGACTTCCACCCTCCCTACTCTCCTTTTTGGGAGAAGAGTTGACGTCAAACACCTCATGACCTCAAACCCTGGCCAAGCCATTGGCATGGCTGACCTGTTTATTTGAGTAGAGCATAAAAGAATTTTGGCAAAACTGACAAGCCGGGCTCAGATAAGGGGAAACCTTCAAGTCAAACACAAACATTAATATGAACACCCCTAATCTCCTGGTTTGTCCCCTTCCCTAGGCAAAGGTCAGGAGCATTTGGTCCCCGCAGACCCTTAACAAGCAGATGTTACTGTAACATGCCCAGGGAATCAAGCATAAATACGACCCCTGACCCCAGTTGTCAGCTGATCCGCTGAGACTCTTAGAAATATACTCTTAACTTTTATAAATTCCCACTTTTTCCCACCGTCCCACTCCATTCTTTCCCTCCCCTCTCCCTTGTGTCTCCCAGACCTGGAGCTGCTGAGCGGCACTTGCACAGTTGCTCGTGCCCTGACCCCTCTCTTCACCCAGGTCAAAGGCCCAGACCCAGGGCAGGGCTCTTTTCTTGCCAAAGGCCAGCTGATGAATCATTCCCAACTCGAAGGGAACAGAGGAGAGGGGAGGAGTTTGTCTCTCAAAAGGCCCTCAAACAACTGTGGCCTATATATCAGCATTTACACTATTCTGGCACTCTCAAAAATTCACTTTCCTTTCTGGGAATGGCAACAAAAAGTGAAGGGGGAAGGGATGAAGGAGCTGAGAGGCTCCATTTCCCTGGACAGCCTCGGGAAATGCAGAGCCTGGTTCTGATGGCAGGAAAGAGCTCTCCCTTTGTCTGAAGGGAGATGCTAACATGAGCATCCTTGATTTCAAAAAATGCTCCTGTTAAACAGAAAGAAGTGGGAGGAAGGAAAAGAGGGTTTCCAAGGAAAGGTTTGGCAAGCTGCACCAGACAGACCAGCTCCTGTCAGACAAGGCAGCTTTGTCCAGAGGTGGGAGCTGTCAGTGTTTCTCAGTACTCAGGGGACAGCCCCTTCTCCTTCCTCTCAAGCCTCATGTGGGCCTCAATTTTTTGCCTGTAGCATCCAACCTCTCTTCCTGCCAGAGGATCCACTGCAGACCTGCAGAGCTCATCTGCGCGAAAACCTCTCACTTCTGGACTGCGCCACACTGTCTACCTCAGAGGGACTCTCGTTCTAAATGAGCTGCAGGAGTCACAAAAACCAAACCCAGACACCTTCCAGCTCCACCGAGACATTGCCTGGGTTTTCCAGCCTGTCCACCCTGGCATGTGTGACTCAGGCCCACGAGCATCTGCAGACCGCAGGCACGGGGATGCAGAGCACTCCTGAGATGATGTTTGTTTTTGTTTGGTTCCCTTCACCTTTACAAAACTGCAGAGACATTTTTGGCCTCACAGCAGGCTTTGATTTGAAGTGGGGATTTCCCTGTGTGATTGACATTCACTCTCTGGACGCTGTTAAACAGTAAGTGCAGGGAATGGCTTTTACGCCTGCTAACAGGATGCTGGGGCAGATGGGGCTGTGTTTCCACAGCACCTTGGTGGTGGCTGCCTTCCCAGCTGGCCTTTTGCTCACTTCCACCCAAGAATTTGATGGTAACATCACATGAAATATCATGGGTCTTCATTTATTAGCACTGAAAATACGTAAACTATTCGTTTCCCTTTGCCAAAACTGGGTCCTAGCCCAAAGAGAGGGAAGGGGAATCTCCCCACCTCCAGTGCAGTTCAGGATTTTGCACAGGCTCATTTTCTACTTCTCACCTTAAATACATACCATTATTTTGTCTGCTGCTGTTCTTTTAGAAGTACTTTTTTGTGCAAGGTGATCACTCTCATAGTTTAGAAATGTTAAAATACCACACAGAGCATTATCCAGGTCTCTTTCCTGCAGGATTTCAGCTGGACATGTGTGTGCCAACAAATTTCAAACATTCTCCACCACAAGTTTGATTGCCTCCTGACTGAGTTATGAATATGGTCTTATTTTGGATGGCACTTTCTGAAGTAAAATCCTTTATTTATCTTTGGTGTCCTTGTTTAGGTGGATGCCATTACAGTTTCCCAATTCTTCCGGGTAAAATCTGCCATTTACCCCACTCCCTGAACTAGTTTTTGTGGCTTACTGGGTATCTGGGTATCAATGACAATATGGGGCTTGATAACAACAGGCCATCAGTTACTGTATATCTGTCCCAATCATTGTAAGACAGAAGAGCAAGACTTCATACATGTGACAGAGGGTTTGCCTATTTTTTTGATTTTTAAAGGTTTTTTTAATTGACATACATATTTGTTACGGTAGGAGGTTTGAGGATAGATGTGACCTACGTGCCTTGGGAAAAGAAAGGAGTTTAAAATTTAAAAATACACATCAGTGCAACTGGGCAGCACATTCTATAAAATTACAGTCTTGATTTAATAGTCTATCTAGTGTGGACAAGTAAGAAATATGGGTTTGTTCACGCAAAGACATTGCATCCTGGTTCCAGAAAAGTCAGTGAGAATTTTGCCATTAACTTTAAATGAAACTAAGGCTTCACCTCAAAGCTTTTAATCAAAAAGTGTGAGCTAGCATGTTCAAACAATGCCTTCGGATCCTAGTCAAGGCAAAGTCTAAGACTCTGGCAGGAAAGAAGGCTCCTATTCAAAAGCTTTTCATGCAATCTCCTGCTTACAGAGAGATGGCTGCAAGCCCCAGTTGTGACCTCCTGGGCTGCTGGTCATTCACAGAGTTTTCCCTCAGCAGCATCCAGCCTTTTGGTCTATCCTGCAGTGACCTTGCAGTAAAAGAGCACATTTGCATGAGCCAGCAGCTCAGTTACTCTCATAATTCCTCCTCGGGAAACAGAAAAAATCTGTTTTCTTCACCACTTTCCAACTTGTGCAAAATTCAGCAGCAAATTTCTTCTCTCTGCCACAAAGGTCACACTTACTCTGGGTGTAAGCACACTTATCTTTGTCTGGACTCTCTTGATGTACAAGCCCTGATGGTTATCCTTGAGATGACCCTATTTTGTCCAGATAGGTGCCTATGCTTATCTGTAAACCATCTAATAAGAATCCCATCAACATGTACTAGATCAGCAAATGATTTATACCTCAAATCTTCATCATTCATTGTAAATAAAGAAATAAAACAAGCATCTGGGGGAATATAGTAAGTAGACTAAGAGAATATTCAGTCTCAGCATGGTCAAAAATAATTTTTGTGCATAAACATCAGAAAGAGAATGAAAATCTCAGAGTTCAGTGGACTGGAGGTTATTTTCTAGTAGTCTGACTTTGACATCTTAGTAGA
Source organism: Irena cyanogastra (assembly GCA_013397155.1). Lineage (NCBI taxonomy): Eukaryota > Metazoa > Chordata > Aves > Passeriformes > Irenidae > Irena > Irena cyanogastra. Next base: position 1,065,924 of record VWZV01009807.1, on the reverse strand, counting down.
AATGAATTTTCTCAAGACTCATTATCCCTCCAGGGGCATTTTATCACTTTATAAAATCTTCAGATGGTCCAGTAGCATTTGTTTTCCTGGGACTGGTTTAGTCTGTGTCGGGTCCAGCCCATGATGTAATTTCAGAACTGCATACAAGCCCTAATGGAGAGAGAATCCACAAAAGTACCCACAACATTTCCGTGCACATAACTCACCATTTAGATCAAGGCAGGAAATGTTTTTTCCATTCCATGTGTAAATACAATATTTTAAAAAAGCTTTCCCATCTCAAGTCAAGACTAAATGTTAAATAGCCAATATTTTTAGACACCAAAATTCCACACATTCACTAAGGAGAAGAGGATTTCATTTATCTTCCAATTCTGGTTTGTTTTTTTTTTTAACATTAATTTTCTTTAACTTAATTTGCATTGCAAACAAAACAACAGAGTTTGTTCCAGGCAATGGAAGAATTTTTAGAAAGTATTGAAGTGGAGCAGTGTACCAGTTTCATCAACCCTTTTTTTGAACAATTTGGCATCTCAGGGAAGGGGCACTGTTCATTGGGAGAGGATACACTGAGAAACCCCCTCTCATGACAAACTTTCCTTGCCTCCACCACAGATTCATTATTTGGGTTTAGAAATACTTCTAAGTACATTTGCTGCTGTGTGCACATCTCTGAATAGCTATGAGCCTGTGGGGAGCTGGTGACAAAGAGGTACATTTGTCCTGGGTGACCCCCTGTGGCATGACACAGGGCAGGATTACAGTAAATTGTGGGGAAAATGTCATTTGTGAGCATGGCCTGGTCAAGGATCTGCTCCTTCAGACAAGGTGCTGGTGTAAGGCACAGGCTTGAGGATTGTCCCCAAGTCAGAGTGCAACAGATCCCCTCCACATAAGACAGCTGAGATCCAGATCCTGTGGGCTCTCCCCTCATCAAAAGTCAGCCTCTGGAAATCAGACTCTTCCCATCAGTGTAATTTCTTACCATTACATGGTTTCAAACTTGTTTCCTGCTTTTTTCTCTGTTATTTTTTGCAACACAGTCCCCAAGGTCTGACTTATTTATTTATTTTGCCCAAATCTCATGCCTAGACCATTTTTATTAACTGAAAAACCATTAAATTAGATTGAACAAAGCTGCTAAGGAATGACAAATCTTTTTTTCCTACAGATTAAATAACACTTATGGGAAAATAAAAGCTGCATGTCATTCAAGTTTCCAAATTTTTGCAGACTTCTGGAGTTTTCTTCCTCCGCGTTTACTTACCCTCCTTTAGATTTCTAACCTCAGTTACTAAAACACTACGCAAATAGCAGGAGTCAAGGTTGAGGGCAGAAGCCTGACAGGTGAAAGGTTGAATAACTTGAAAGTCAGAAAGTGCACTTTTCAAGGAAGAAGTTCAACAGGTTTGGGACTTCTCAAACACTCACAAGCTGTTGTTCTCCACTTACTTGGCCAGGTCAGTGCTGACATTACAGTTTTGATGATCACATGTGTTTTCTTTCATTGGCTTTCTACACTGTCTGTCTAATTTTGTCCTTGCCTTTGTAAACCTTTATCTTTTACTGAGGCCCATCACTCTTCTCATTCCTTCCTTTGCTGTTTGTCCTTCCCTTTTTTTTGTTTGGTTTTTGAGGGGTTGGGTTTTTTCCCTTCCTTTTGCTTTATATATATATGTGTGAATGCTAAAAGAGTAAGTATTGGGGGTTATTTAGTAATACTGGTGCCACCGTTCACTTGTGCTGGGAGAAGCTACACTGAGGCACAGCACACTGAATTTCAAAATCTGTTCTGAGTTCTTGAAAAAAAATTCCCCTTAGCTTCATAATTTAGTTAGTTTTTGAATCTGGTGGCAGTAGAAAAAAAATAAAGCAAATTTTCCCAGTGTGGATATGTTAACTGTGAGAAAATGCTATAACTTTTTGTCTAAACAAGGAGCTTTTTTATTCTCTGCATGGCTCTGTCTTTGTTGTTGTGTTTCTTTTTATTTGTTAACAAAATGGGAAAGGAAATTAATTCCAGCTATAAGGAATAGAGAAATTTCTGAATTATTTCTATTATAGATACTGCATCTGACTTAGCTAATAGTTTAGGGTTTTTTAATTCAATGTCATGAATTTTAGGAAATTGTCAAAAAAATACCTGGATTCAGGTAGAGTTAAGGTAGCAGCAGCAAAAATAGAGAAAGATTCCCAGATGCATGATAAAACTGTGAAAAAGCTGGTTCCATATGTACCAGCAGGATTGGGGCAATGATTTTGTCTCCCAAGACCAAGACTTTTATCTGTTGAAGTCCTTTGCCAGAAAGAAGGGAGTGGTGAAGCAGTAGTGACTGAAGACAGACAGATACTGAAGCAAGGTGGCTTGCTGCTGCTTTTGATTCCAAGATATCCAAGGAAAATTTCCATGTGCAGGCCTCCCTCTTTCATTTTGTTTTTCCCTATGGCATGATCATTGCCTAGCAATCATATTTCAGCTCCTGAAAGAAGCTCCTCCAGGAGGAGTGGAGACAGTCTGGCCATTGCTAGCAGAAGCAAACGGTGTTTAGAGCTAATGAGCAAATCAAAACTCTCCTACGTGAGATCCAGAGCTTATTCCCAGGGAGAAACTAGCAAGAGACCAAATGGACACATGAGGCCAAGCACACGCCGTGCTTGACCCGTGGAAAACTGTCAGGGAACATCAAATATGAAGAATGCCAAGAATCCAGCAGTCACTGGAGCCTCAGCTGGCTTGCAGTGAATGCCCACAGGAATCTTGATCCTGCCTTTGCTAAAAAGCCAGTTCTGACCCTGCTGCAGGAGAGGTGGGTCCCTTCCATCTGAAAGGTGGGTGAGCTGCTTTGCTGAGAGCGCCTCATGGATTGTAGGGATCACTGTCCTGTCCTAGGCTGAAGTTGCCATCTGTGAAATCTCAGCACACTTGAGAAAGATCATTTTCTTCCCCCCCGCGTTAAGTGCTGAAGTTTTCTTTTTACAGTAGCTGGAAAGCAAACATTTGCAGAACAAGGGAACTTCCTTGTGCCACAGAACAACATTAGCACAGAGGAGCAGCAGCTTGAGCTGTGCTTCCCCGTGTTCAGGATATGTACTCTGACCATAGGCCATTCATCATGTGCTCAGCTCTTGCTGGTGGTTAGACCACAGACATCCAATTGCTCAGAATTAGCTCCATGACATTCTCTGGTTAAGTCGGTGCACGTGGCAAAATACATCATATACTTATGGTTAAACTTCAAATGCCACTCTCAAGAAGGCCTTTCAGCAGGGCTCCATGGAGCTGTCTCCTGCAGTCAGCCAGCCACCAACTTGTCCACTGTTCCCAGTGTCTTTTTTCCTGGGCTGATAGAATTAGAAATGTAAGTACCTGGAGCAAGGAGAGGAGTAGGCTGAGGCCTGATGGAAATGTAAGGGCTGAGAGCTGTGATCGTGTTACTGAACAGACAGCACACGTTGGTTTGACTGATCCTGGAGTGGAAAGGCCACTTACAGTTAAGCTGCCAAAGGGCCACATATATTTCAGCCACCTTTGACCCACCAGCAAAGCCAAAGCTGGTCATGGCAAACCCCAGAAGCATCCTCCAAGGCTTTAGGAAACATCTCCACTACAGTAGAGACAGATGAATACAAAGCTGTGTTTTATTAACCCTGCAAACAAGCACTACTGCGGCCACGAGGGATCTTCCACACATGCAGAGAGGGCAGTGCACTCACTTCTGAGCCACACAGACCCCTTGGCATTGGCTGCAGTTATTTCATGAGTAATAACCCCTCTCATAACTGGGAAACCCTCATCTCAACATCTCTGTGTGAAACCACCCCAAAATGCACTTTGTGCTCCAGGAAAACCTCAGATGGCAGACTGAAATTCAGGTTTTCAGTGTAACCACAGTTTGGTGAGGATCTGTGTGTACAATTATAATTTTAAAAGCCCACAATGATAATAATATCCCCAGCACCCTGCAGGGAAATTAAATGCAGCTCCTAGGATAAACTAAGAATGTATGGAGCAAAAAGTAAAGGAGAGGGTGAGGAATGGAGCAAGAAATTTGCACACTTTAGGTTTCACATTCAGTTGATCCTAAAGATCTGATTCAACTATGACAAAGGGAACTACATGCACCCAAAAAAAAAATTGTCCAAAAAGGGTTGTTTTTTTTATTTTTTTAAATGGCTAAAATTATCCCTTATGCTGCAAAGAGTCAAGAGAAGCCATACACACGTATTTTCAATTTTACCCAAGTATAAATATTCATTGAACTGTCTTCTTTCTGTTAAGTGAAATTTCAGGTATGTGAAATTACCTCACCTCACAAAATTCCCTGACTTTCACAACACTAATTGTAAGTAATTACTTGTGCTGTTCCTTTAAGAATAAGAACATTATCAGCCAGCCCACCTCAGGGAATAAATATGCATCTCACTTTGATGAAATTTGCACACAATACAGGTCAGGTAGTTAATGAAGCCATAAACCATAATATGTCTGAGGCACTAAACATCACCTTATTCATTTGGCCTTGGTGTTTAAGAGAGCAGGAGATGTTTATTGCCATGAGACACCCTCCTCGCCTTTAGGATCACCATTCATAGCCAGCTCTTTGTAAATAAACATATAACCTTTGCAATGGTAATTTAAGACTGTGCAGTAAAGAAGATGCAGTGAGTGCATAGAGGGTGGAAGAGAAGATAAAAAACCTCATGAATAAAGTCGAAGGCTGCAGGCTAAGGTGTTTATTAAGTCCCAAGCTGTTTTTTTCCTTCACTTTTCCTCTCTGCTGAAATAAAAACAATGATTGCTATGATGCTCTAAAATTAGAGCACATTTGTCGTTTTTAAAAGGAGCTAACAACTGAACTTCAACTGTGCAACAGCATAATAGGTGTAGGAAATAGATCTGCCCCAGGCCTAGCCTCTTCTGTTGTGTAATCAGCCAGTAAGAAAGCAGGAGATCAGACCAGATAATGTCAGTTTTCCACTTCAGAGTGGCTAAGGTATAAAAGGTGTACATTAAAATGCATCAATGAAATGCTGCAGTCCATCAGACTGACTTCCTGGGACAGAGAGAGTTCACTTTCCAGCCACAGTGCCATGTCTTTAGCACGTGTCACAAAAAAGCACCTCCACACTAAAATGAATAAAACCCTGAATCATAAAAAGACTTTGCATTTCAGCCCCAGGATGTCAAAGTGTTTTGCAAGGAGGCATGAATTAAACCTCCCAGTGTCCTGAAAGGTAGTCAAAGAAGATAACCCTGTCTGGTTTATGGTAAGGAAACCAACACATGGGGCCCTGAGCAAGGGCACATAGCAAGTGTGACACAGATATGAGATCTGATCTCTGCTCTTGTGCTTACTCCTTCTTTTTCTTACTCTGAAAAATGCTGTTATAGTTTTCTTTAAAATTCTCATAATTCTCATTAATCACTCTCCACTACTTGTAACAGCAGAACAGCTCTCCATGCTCACACATCAGAGAGGTTCAAAAAGTACTGCAAATTTGGTTTTACCACCAAGCCATAATGAAATCACATCTCTGGGTCTTGCTAAACAGCCTGTAAAGAATATGAGTGATCCTTTAACTTCACAAAGAGCACAAATCCACACTCCATCACTGCCTTGCCTGAAACAGTGTGTGCAAACACAGACATGACAATGTGTGACTCTTAATTACCTATTGTTATCTGTGAGGGAAGGACTTCTTGATCCATGGAGATGTTCAGCACTATGATGGTGTGAATTCAGTGCAACCAACTTGTTGAATCTATTCAAGCAAACTATTTCACCCAATTAGTTTATTTTTGACAGCTTCAAGAAACCTCGAGGCTGATCTACTTGTCCTTGGCAAAGGACCCTAAAAAAGGGTCCTTGAGAAACAGCCAATGCAAATATCAGGAGTAGGATATGATCCCTTTCCCCTTTGTTGTTGTACACTCTGCTCAGCGAGGTCTGTCACCACTGTCACTTCAACAGCTCATGAACCAGAGAATGCCACACCATGGGACAAGAGACTTATGCAGAAAAATCAATTACTAGTTTGCATTGGGATCACAGAGTAAATAGCTGAGGTATTCTGGTGAATATCATCTCATCCTTTCCAAATATTCAGGTGGTTTGGTAGCTCCAGAGGAGTTCCACACCCCGTTGCATCCAGAGCAGCCAGTGTCTGTGGGTTAGAGCATGAACCCTGCTGGGACTGGCTGCTAACAAGGAAAGTGGATAGATCCAATAATAAATATGCTATAATGGCATAATAAAAGTTTGGGAAATTGCAAGAGTCATGTTTCTCATTCAGAAGCAAATTTAAAATAAACTTGAAAGCCTGCAAACATCACAATTTTTGTCTGATGAAAAAGTCCCGACTGAACAGCCCAGTGAAATGACTTTGCAGGAGTATATGAAAGACATACCACAGGCAAATTGAGATACAAAGTTTGAGTTTTTGATCCCGGAGAGAGAGAATAATGTGTCCCTCCATTTATCCATGAACTCTGCAGCTGGCAGGGCCTGAGTTCTGTTAGTAATTACCGTGAACAGATGAGGGAAGATTTTTTTCCCCCCCCCTTTTATTTTGACCTGCAGTTAAAGAAAATTTGCTTGTTTTATTTTAGGTTTAAAAATGATGAGGCAGCATCAACCTGTGTTTCACCCCAGAGCTGTTGATTTTCCCCTGTCTTCTCCCCCTCCCTTCCTTTCTTCCTCCCCTCCACCCCCCAGCATCTTAATTTATTTCAGACTATGAGTGTGCAGATTCCCAATTTAGTGGGAACAGTTTGCTGCCAAGGCCCTTCAGGGGCTTTCTCTGCAGTTTATTTTCTTAACTACAAGCTTCAGGTTGTTTTGTGTGTGCAAGTGGTGGGGAAGGAAGGAGGGGACTGCATTCCTTCCTCCAAATTTACAACATGAAAAGTTTGGATTTGCTTTTAGCCAAGTAAGTTTTGTCCTTCCTTGTCCTGCTCTGTATTTTGTTGTTCTCTTCCTTCGGCAAACACCCAGCTGGCAGCTTCAGTGACTCACGGAGGAAAAGCATTAGACACTGAAATGCTGAAACGATTATTTGCCTCTGCTCCTTCTTTTCCCATGTGTGAAATAACTGCTCACAGAAGGGTGACAGGGACAGCCCTGGGCTCATGCCTGCTTTTGCACAGCTGCAGTGGGAATACATTTTTTGAGAAGTGTTCCCTTCTTCTTCAAGGTGGGATGCCATAAGATCCCTGCCTGGATCCCTAGTAGGTGGGACCAGAGGTATACCTAAAAAAGCACTCTGGAACTGCTCAAACAGCTTTGATTTTAGCAGCAAAACTAGCAAAATCTCAATTTTCTTCAGCACCTGACGTGCCACCAAGCTACTGAACCTATTGACTTCCTTTTTCCCAAATGAGAATTTTGTCAGGACCAAAAAGGACGATGAATTAGCCAGTCAGCCAGAATATCTGAACTACGTGGCTGCAGCAAGGGATGGCCCAGGAAAGACCCCAAGTGGCCAGGTAGTCCCCACAGTGTCCCATGGCAGTGTCCCATGCTGCCAGAGCCTGGCCAGCAGTGGTGGAACCCAGCGTGATCACCCCATCAGCCCCAAGGGTTTCCCAGGAGGAAACACAAGAGGCCTCGCCTTGCTCCAAGTTTTATAAAATGTTGGTTGCTGTTCAAATGGGAGTAAAGCCAAAGGGATAACAAAAACCAAACCTGTTTCCTGCAAACTAGGAAGCCTGTGTTGTAGCAGCCTGCTGCCTTGCAGCCACGGGACAGCTCTGGGGAGGGACAAAAGTCCCCTTGGGTGATGGTCCTTGCTCAGAGGAGTTGCTCCTCAATCCAGTGAGCAAAGGAGAAAGTTCACACAGCCTTTTCTCCTTGTATCACCTTCTCCAGAGCCCACCCCAACAGGAATTATTGTTGGATTTGCTCTGTTTCTGGCATCTCTGATGGCACACCCCTTCCAGAAGGGGCCATGGAAAAGATGAAAAGTGAAGCTATTGTCACAACAGCTGATAGAGCTCCAATGCCATAAGGGTATCAAACACCCAACCCCAACCCTGATCAATCCTTAGAGGAATACACATATGTAATTTCAAGCTGTTGAACAATTAGAAATGAAGAGTAAGCACAGGAAACCCCAGCATGTTATCAACAGTCTTTGAGCAATAATAATAGAAGGTTCATTTCATGGAGGAAATTATTTAATCCAAACTATTCACTCAACTCCAAACACAGGACAGCAATATGAGAGGAATATGAAAGTAGCTTTATTTCCACCAAAAAAAAAAAAAAGATCCTGAGTAGGTTTTCTTTGGGGAAAGCAAAGTTTCCCTCCCATTAGCCCACTTCCTGCAATTCCACAGTGCGATTGTGTGTTGGGAATATACCCAAATTTATTTTTATGTAGATTATGGTGGTCTCATATTTCCTTAATACGGTTTCATAGCTGATTTCCTTTGCCCATGTTAACCCAAAATTGTTTAACATATGCCTCACAACCAGCCATTGTCAGGCTTGGATTAGCTTAGGGACTCTTCTTTTTCTGGCTCATTGTAGAGGGGGAGTAGGAGGGTAGAGATTTTTGCAGGAACTTTTCTACTTTTCTTCATACTGTTTCAACTGATAAGCTTTAAAGCTATATAAAGCATTTTCCACATTCCCAGGGATTTCCACACATGGAAGTTTTTTACTTGTCCCTTTCCTTCTTTTATTTAGTTACCACCTGCTGTTGTCCAGTGCTTCAGGTGATTGCAAGGGATCTGCAATGGTTACAAATAAAGGGTTAAAAACGAAAAGGGTTTTCATAGGACTGATCCAGAAGACATTGGGGAGGACTTTCAGCAACTGGTCACTGTGCTGGTCCAAACCATTCCTGAAGGCAGCTCCTACATTACATAGGATCATGTGAGGAGTGGGAGAAGTGAACACAAGTAGCAGTGAGATGAGTCTCCTATAACAAACCACCTCTCCAAGCCCAACACCATCACCTCTCTCAGACTAAGTCTGCCTCAGCAGATCACACTCAGAAAGGGAAAATTCTAGCCCAGAAGAATGGGAGGACCAGATCAAACAGAGGGGAAAAAAAAAAACCCCTCGTGTGCCATCTGCAAGTCCTTTGTGGTCAAGTCATGGAACAGTGGGACACAAAACAGGAGATGAGAGAAAGAGATATTTCTGCATTTGTTCCCCTCCTTCTAGCACAATGTATATTGGATCAGTTCACCCAGTTTTTCTAACTCAGGGAACAGATGGTGTCATATTTGAATATAAAATGAGTTTTCATTTGCTTTGCCATAAAAAAAAAAAAAATAATGCAAACAAACAAGAAAAAAAAAAAGAGCTCACCCAAAAATGATGCTATAGGTTTTTTTACAGACCTGTGGTCTCAGTTATAAGCTGAGCTTATTTCAGTTCCCGGATCTAATTTGTGGTCTATTATGGTCCTTTTATGCCTGCAGATGTACAAAATGAAAAAAAGTCCCTTCTACAAATGGAAATACTTTTCTACTTAGACAATGTTCATGTTTTGGGGAAAAGTGAAAAACTGTTTAACCACATTTGGCAGCAAAATTCCAACTGTACAGGCACAGAGTTTGCTGTTGTTGGTCTGTGCTGTGTAGCTTTGAATTCAATTAGAATTCAAACCCACTCCTTTTTTAAGTTTCTGTTATGTTACTGGAAACAGCTTCCGAAATGAATACTTTTCTTATGGCTCCTCTTGTCAGGACCTGTGAGAAGGAGTGAGAAAACACAAAAGAGAACCTCTTCCTATGGCAATCCCAAGACAAAGATGAAGAAACCAGATTAAACGACACAGGATTTACGAGATGGATGTCTGTGGCTTCTGTTCTTCATTTCTAAGGCATGAGTCTCATCCCTGTAGATTAAACCCTCCAGTTGTGTGCCAGTGAGACTTCCTAATGTCATCATGGGAATCAGTGGAGTTAGACAGTCATAAAAGTAAGCTCATGCAGCAACAGAGGAAGCCAACAGGTCAGATGAACAATCAAGACCTTTTTCTGAGTCTATCTGCAGTCTTTCACTTGCATCACTTTACCCTTGCTATGATGCTTATAAAAGTTTTGGGCCGCTTGCAGGTGCCAAAATATTCTCAGAATAAATTTGCACTGAATTTGAGACAAGCTGACTGAAGACCTCTCCTGAGTCCCTTATTTTCTCAAATTCCACAATTACGATGTTATTGCAAGTAGAGCTTTTTTTTTTTCCTCTTTAATTTACACTCTGCTGGCTTACATATTACCCTCCAGCACATCTATAAAAGACCTTGGCTGCTGAGGTGGGGCAGGAATTGAGTGGTTTAGGATTTGGTAAAGGGATTAAGGAGTCTTTCATTTCTAGGTCACTAGTTCAAGACTGTCATGACTGTAGGCTGTCTACTGACCTGTGTTAAATATATTGGTGGATGTCACTTGTTCCCTATCAAAAAATCACCACCACATTTGGCATTGATTTGACTTTATAACAGAGTAGGTTTGGTATGCATTAATCAGAAATGGGAGCATGTTGGAAAGCTCAGATCAGGATGTGAAATCTCCCAAGGTTTGAGAATGGATGTGTTTGGAGCTCTGGTTTGACTTCTCCAAGCGAAAAGTCAAGCAGTGAAATGTGGGTTTCAAATTGTCTAGTAATTTAGAGTTGTTAAGAACCAAGTCCTACTTTTAATTTTAGCTCTGCTGTTTTCTTATGAAAAGCAGTTTCTTTCCCTACTTCCCACCTGTCAAACTGCAGAAAAGCTCACAGTAAAATACCTTTTTTCTTATTTAGCTTCCAGAGATCCCTGAAGACAGAAAGAAAGGAAAACACAGAAATTAGGAGATTATTAATCTCTCAGTGGTAAAAGGGAACCATTATCACTTCTGGTATATTTTGGCTAAACATTGGAAGAAATGCTGGAAGTTTGAAGCTTTAAGTTCATCCAAATTAAAAAAAGAACTGTATTCCCAAACAAATTCAAATATTAGACTTTCAAATAGGTTTTCTGCAACACCTTAGAGGGGAAAGTCCCCTACTTTCTCTTTTCCTCATACAGCCTCACACTCTTCAACAGGCTCTTTGACCTTAATGGGATGCTATTTGCTGACTTGGAGTCTCAGTCCCAGCAGTGAGTTCATAATAAGAGTCAGCTGAAGAAAGGCTCTTTCCCTACCTTCCAACAACTGCACTTTTTAAAGCATCAAGCTACACATCGCTTCTGCCAGCCCTCAGAAAGATGTCAAATTGAGTAAAAATTCAAAAAGCAGAAAGCTCTGTGAAAGTAAACTCAGATAAAGTGTTAAAATGCAGTGTTATCTCTGGTTGGGAGGCAGCTTTAATAAACAGCACCGAAAAACAATTCAATTAGAAGATAAATACAACCTGGAAACAGCAGGAGAAGTTATGCTGGACATAAATCTGCTCGTGATACTTTTAATTAAAACTGGATGTGGTGCAGGCCTCAATATGATATTTCCTTCATTCCCGTTCATTACTGGGATTGCATTTGTGTGTTCTGCTCCATTGTAGGCCTGCACCACCAAGTCCAAGGGAGTTCAGATACAGTTAGCCCAAAACAAAGGCTTAAAGGAGGCAGGCAAGCAGAAAATATTGGGGGAAGGGGAAATATAAAGAAAGGAATGAAAAAAAAAGAGGGAGATTCCCAGTTGCCTTTGTAAGCACCTCTCGCAGCCTCCAGGATGCTGTGGTCACCACATGTTCCATACCTGACCATATTTTGGTTTGGGACCTATTAGCTCTGAGGAATTTACTTCTTTGAAGTTTGAGATTAAGCATAGGCCTGGTTTTGCTGCTTTGCCTGAACTACTGCCTCCCCCCACAGTGTTTCTGGGTGCTGTCAATAAGTCTTTCTTTTTCCTCAATCTCCTCTTGTGACAAGGTGTGTCCAGAAGCTGAGTTTGCTCCTTTTCCCTTGTCTCTTTGTGGGCTTCAGCCCTTGGTGGACATAACCAGCCTCTGTTCTTACCCCTGAGCTCAGAGAGAAATCCCGAACTCCTCAAAATTTCCCAAAATTTCTCTGGGATTTCCCAAAATCCCAGAGCCTCTCTGCCTATAGGATGCTGGATCTATCAGCCCTTAATCAGCACAGTTCCACTTAAATATTTTGCCATGTGTCCAGTATAACTTGTTTGTCAAACCAGCAACAGCAGAAGGAGGAAAATTGTTTTCTGTGTTGTAGGGGCAAAGATTTCCATCTGTTTTCTCTACTGTGGGAGCATCAAAGATTCTGCCATTTTTCAAGTGATGCAGAAACCAAAACAAACCACTCTTTCCCTTCTTTGGGCGTGCTTGACTCCAGGTTTACTAACAGTGAGTATGCTACTCTGGTGTGAGGGAAAGAAAGTAGGGATTCAGAGATGCTTCCTCACTCCTGAGTTGAATGCTTCAAGCTAAAGCTTTCCCAGATCTGCTTCTTCAGAAATCATGGCCAGCACTTCCCTTGCTAGCTAGAGAAAGCTTAATTTTCAGCTTCAACAAATTAGTGTTCCCCATGGAATTGGCTTAGCATGGAAAACTCCCATTCCACCCAATCATAACTGCAGAAGTAACAGTCATATGGATAGCTACAATATTTTACATAGCCCTGGTTCTTTGTTTTCTGAGGTGAGAAAGGGAGGGAGTTTGATGCTGCACCTAGTTTTGCCTACCTGATCTACCAGGATCTGTACCCCAGCACTGGCACACCTTGGCCTGGCTGAGGCTTTGCCCTGATGGAAAGGAATGTAGGAATTCAGCAAACCGGATGGAGATATTTGCAGGTGATTGGGGAATGGGAAATTTATCTGTTTCCTCAAAGAATCTGCTGACAGGCTGAGTATTTCAGGATTGTGTGGACTGGAGAGAAAGGAAGACACTGAACTGTTTATGGGAAGCCTATTCCCCTTGTCTGGGATGTCTGTGCTTCAAGAAATGGTATCATCACAGGCTGGGGATATCTGCTTACAACTTTTGAAGGAGATCTTTAGTCATAATCTATCAAAGCTTTAAATGAACATGAAACCAAGGAGACAAAATGAATAACTCACCCTAATGGAATAGCAGATGGTAAGATCTCACAGCACATCGTGGTAGTGTTCCAGCATCCACTATATAGTGTTTCTTTTCCTGAGCGAGAATAGTGCTCATTCTTGTTGTTTAATGTCTACAAGGTCTAGTAGAGACTAAATCATGATAAGAACCACAGACATTTTGGAAAGCCTGAAATTGGATAAGTGTCAGTCACTATCACCTCCATCAACCTTAACTTCCTTAGTCACAATGCAAACAGCTCTACGTAGTTTTATTTCATCATTTACTGAGACGGGGGAAAAAAATATATCCTAAACACTTCTGGACAGCAGCTGTGGGTGGAAAATATATAGGATGGCGAAGCTTGTGAAGTGTGCAAGAAAAATAGTGCTAGTTAAACATGCCTGAAGATTGGGAATCCCAGGGCGATCATGTGCTTTGGCTCAGAAAAGGGAGGGATGCTGCATTTCACAACAGAAAGTCTTAAAAATAAAATAAAATAAAAATAATTGCTTTGGGGACCCAAGTTAAAATGCAGGTGTTTTGAGGGGGAACATAAACATTTTTTTCCTAAATGAGGCGTTGAGGGCTGGGAGAAGGGCAGTAAAATTAGTGGAATTACTGCCTGATTTTAACCAGATGATTGCTGCAGTTGGACACCGGGGCGGTTTCATTAGGGACTCTAATTTACAAGCCATTCACTGCATTCCAGGGGAATGCAGCAACTCCCCCCTCCCCACGCTCCCAAAGAATGCCAGCACTGAGCTTTATGGCAGCAAAGCCTGACTGCACACTTGCTGGCTTTGGGGCTTGTTTTTGTCCTTCTTGCTATTGTGTCTTGTTGTTTTAAAGGCCAGCTTGGCTGTAGCACTGTGGCCAAGCTTCTTGGGAAGGGAGAAAGAGAGTCACAGTGCCCTAACCCGGGCAGGTAGTCCCAGGAATCTGTGTAAATCTCCATTGGTGTGGAAAACATATGGTCCTTCTACTAAAGAGCTGTCCTGATTTATACATAATGTGCAATCAGATATATTACATCATTTTGGCGTTAGATACCAGTATATTCCAGATATAAAATGACCCTTTTCCTGGCCTTCCATTAGATCCTAAATTGTCATTAAAGTACAGTCCTGAAAGCCTGAAGCAGGTGAGGTTTTGGCCTCATGTGACCTAGCTCAACATAAATTTGTCTGATCTTTATAGAGGCAAATGGCCTAATGAACACTGTGGATAGAGGAGATTTCCATGTAGCCAGCCCCTGGGATCTGGTATTACTTTCAGAGGTATGAGATTTCTGCCTCAACCCACCTGGCAAAGCAGCAATAACTCCTTTTCTCTAACAAATAACACACAGCCTTCCTTGCATTCCTCCTGATTGCCCTGCTTAGCCATCTTCTGGACAAACCCACACAGCATCATAACCTTCCCAAGTATCCCTGGGTTTTACTCCTCTGCCACAGTGCAAGTCACCAAAGCCAAAACAGGGTGATATGAATTCTTTCCCTGTTTCATGGGTCCAGAACCCTCTGTGTAGGGCATAAGCATCCTTTTGATATACCATTATTTTCTGGTTGTCTCCTATTCCTTCTCACTATTGCTTTTTTCACTGAATTTCACCTTTTCTATCAAGAGCTGCAAAGGTTCCCTACTTTGTCCAATCAGCTCCCTTCCCTGTGCTGCTTGCAATTTGCTTTTACATTTTCAATACATCTGAGTTTCATTTTTCCCCAATGACTACTCTCTTAGCTAACCCACTCCCCACTTTTGGTAGGCTCCCTGAGGTCCAGCAGCCATGGTTAATGTTTGCCTGCTGTTAATCCTAACCCTCACACCTAAATTATGATTAAAACAGTGAACAGAATCCCAAAGTTGGGGGGAGTTTAGAGTCCATCACCAAGTAGTTATAATACATGAATGTTAGGTATTAAAACACACAAATGCAGGGAATGAGGTTTCCTTTCAGTTGTAATATTTATCTCCTGTTTTTTGAGGGCAGCCATTCTAGTCTACCACTGCCACTCTGCTCCTGTCACATCTCACAGATTCTGCTGGGTTGGCTCAGATATCTATTTCAATGCAAAACCTCCTATTTAAAACCCAAAACAGATTTACTAAATAATGTTCTTCCCCTGAGGCAGGAATGAGCTGGCAGAGCAGGAGCTGTGGCGACGAGGAGTAACCTCACACACGAGAGAGGAAAAGAGCAAGTTCCCCTTGCATTAGTTCATTCTTCAGGATCTTGTGCCCTACTTGAGAACCTCTAGTGAAATACTGGGCAGGCCTCATTTTGACCAAATTCAATTCACCTGGCCTGCTTGAATCACTGAAATTCCATCTCTGGAAGTGTCCAAGGCCAGGTTGGATGGGGCTTGGAATACTCTAGTGGAAGGTGTTGCTGCCCAAGGCAGGGGAATTGTAACTAGATGAGCTTTAAGGTCCCTTCCAATCTAAAACATTTATGATTCTATGAAATTATTCTTTAGAGGTTTTTCACCTTTTGGGGTTTTTTCAATTACATAAGGCTTGTGTTTGTGCAGGCAAAACTGAGCTCCTTAGCTCCCTTTCAAAGACACTTTTGAGAAGATGTGGTTTTCAGACTGCCTAAGAACTGTTCTAATCATTTCCTTCAAATATGACTCACTGAGTATTTGGGCAATTTTTTCTGTGCCAAAAAGCATTTGTGAATCAATCCAGCACCCTGTCCATGCCTTTGTTAACCATAAATATTTGCCAACAGCCTATATGACCAATTGGCAGCCTACAGCTTCTTGCAAATGCTTCTCTCAAGGAGTATTTGGAGATCACTGTTCTGGACACTACCTTGAGCTGCAGGGTGATGATCTTAGTCCAGAACTGCCTGAAGCTGTACAGACTGTATGCTGACTTGTGGCAAGAAGTCAATGATGAAGAAATAAGCATTTCCTTTCCAGATTCCATTTTGAACTATTTGTGCTACTATGAATATGCACCAGTTTGCAAGATGACTCAGTTTTGCAGGTGCCTGAACTGGTACAGCCTCCCAAACACCAGCCATATGCTTTCACCAATGGCAGGAGTAACTTCTTCACTTTCTGATAGAAATCTAACCTAAAATGGTAGTTGCTTTTAAATGAAGTAATTTCAGTGATAGACTTTATTTGCAAAGGTAGATAGGTCTGACCAGACACCTTCCATTTTTCACTTTGTTACATCTGTAGACTTGCTGGAAATCCTTATGAATGAAAAATATTATTATGATGACTTACTATGGTATCTTTCCATGCTCTGTAGCTCTGAGGTGGCAAAGGCCCTGACACACATCTTGCTGCAGTTTATAAAGCAGTAATTTAGACATCAGATTATCAGATGAATTGCCATAAAGCCATTTTGATTTCTCTCATCTCACCCCTTGAAAGATAACAGACTTCATAACTTTGAAGATCTTTTATTTGCTTACAAAGTCAGGATTCACTGCCCCACCAGGGCATTTTCAAATGCTTCCTGACCCAAGTATTTTATTCTTCATTGACTTTCACTGTCATTTAGGCTTCTAACTCGCCTGTTTTTATCAGTTTGTAAAACCAAAGAAACTACTCTTTAGCTGTGAAGAATATCCATCAGCTCTCTGTGTTAATCAACTTATAACAGTCTCCCGTTCCTACTAACAAAGAGCAATCTGGCATTAATTATTTTCCATTGCTATTCAGAGACCTTTCAGAACTTGACTTCTTGTTTTCTTAGGATCACCTTGTATAATTGAGGGCTAAAATGCAGGGCAATTTATTCAGATCCCTCCCCAGTCTGCTTATCATCATCTCATGGATATGTGCAAATTTCATGGAAAAAAAGCTGGACAAAAGAAGAAGCTGGAATTTTTCTAACACCAGAGTGAATCCAGACAACTTCTGGAGATCCATTTGTTAAATAATCATTCTGAGCAAAATATGAAATGAGAAAATAAATACCTCATAAAGTTAAAAAAAAACTTTGCAATTTTGCTTATTTACTGAGGAAAACACTATTCTTTTACATGATAATTCTCAAATATGAATAAAATTCAGTGTTTTTACAAAAAGGAAAAAAAAAAGAAACTATTTTTTCTCCCCTAGAATTCTTTCAAGAATAAATATGTTTGTGGCTGTTTGAACAACATGAAAGCTGCATTGAGAGTGTCTTCTACAGGATTAACTGATCTTGAAGAGTTCTTAGGTTAACATCACCTGCTTCATAAAAATGCTATTGACAGAGTTTCAGGTAAGGTTAGAAATCAAAGCATCATCACTGATCCACAATACAGCACAAATCTTATGTCTCTTCATAATTTACATCCATGTAATTGAAACTAGTGCCCTTTATAGATTTGTTTATTAGGTGTATGATTAATAATTAGAGAAGTCGTAAGACAAGAATTAATGTATAATGTATGTTTTTATAATGTTACAATAAACATTACAAGAAAATTGCTTTCGCATAAGTCACTAAAAAAGTAACGTCCTCACTGACAAAAGGCAAAACTTTGTGAGACAGAGAGAGACAGATGCCTGAGGCAGGAGATTGATGCTGGTGGGAAGATCTGCTCCATCTCTGCTGAAGGTCCTGAGGAAGGTGAAGCAGAGCACAGATGTTTCACTCCAGTGCTCTGCAGTTGAAAGGGAATAAATGACTAATAGTCGTCTCAAAAGGCCAAACAAAGTGTCATAAGCTCCTAAAAGCTCCTAAGATGTGTTTCAGCTTTTTTTCCCTGTAATTATCTCACTTCTAGGCTAAACTTAACAGGAAACTGACTTGGTTTAGTAAGAAATAGTCTTGTTGTTTAAGAATGCAGATGTGGCTGAGACTCAGAAGGAAGTCTATGTCCATTTGGCCAGCTGTCTCCTAACAAGACATCCACAGACTCTTCATTGTACCCTTAAAACTTAATCCAGACTGACAGTGACTTAATTCTAGCTCTTGACACAACTGCACTATATAGAATAAAGCTGAGGCCATAAGGATAATTCTCATTTGAAAGCAAATGCAGCCTGAACCCAAGTTTGGGAGTCTGCTGGGTAAACACTACCAAAGGAGAAATAAACATGTTCTCTTGGCATGAACTACCATAACTGTCTCAGCTGCAGAAAGAAAATACAGCACAAGAGAAAGAGGAATGTTTAGATATGACTTAGGGGATGGAAATTTTCTGTTCATGTTTAGGAGATCTCACAATAACTGACCACAGCCATGTGTGGTAGCTGAAGCCTACCCCTTACCCAAAAATATGTTCAGGCAGATGGAGAATGAGATTTCTGGGATTTGATTATCAAGAATAAAACCACAGACCTGGATGAGCTAATGTTGTTCCAGATGCATTATCTTATAATCTCCATGAAGAGAGAAGGGAATATTGAATCCTCCTTTAAAGAGGTCTTTCAGAAGCCTTAATCTCCCTATTGCATGAGATGAAATTGCTGCCTAAAACTGGAGGGGATCTTTGCCTGGGTCCCTACCAGAAGAAAAATCAGAACTGAAGGAATAGCAAACAGGGGAACAAATCACAATTTTCCATTCATGTGCTATGGCACAAAGATCCCTGGGTCCTTCCTCTACTCTGTTCAGAAAATGGACCCAGATGGATAGCCTAGTATTTCATTTTTTGTTTATTCTTGTCCCAGGCCACCTTTCCTCTTTACCCAAATTCCTTTTCATCAAACTATATTTCAGAGCCCAGCCCAAGGAGAACTCTCCAAAAACCTTCTTGGGACAATATCTTCAAACAAAAATCCTCATTTAGGCGCTCTAACCATCAGCAGAGCGGTTATTTTTGAACAAAATTCACTCCAGAAATACTTGCAGAATGACTGTGACCCCTTTGAAGCCCCCTTGCTCTCCTCTGCATCGGGTGTGTGACATTGGGAGCTGCAGCAGAGCCCAGACTGGGATTTTGTTTGGCTGCTGAGCTCCCTGATAAGGTGGCTGCTCTCCAAGGAGACATCCAAACCTCCAGGCAGGTCCCCCAGCAATAGCAGGGTCAGCTTTTTTTTGCCACATACGGTGACCATTAGCTGAAAATGCCAGAGACCAAAGGTCACTGCAGTGCCCTGGCAGTATTTACATGCTTGAAAAGTACCTGGATGCCCTGGTGTATCCCAGTGTTACTTGCTCCTGTGTAAAACCAAGGATTTGCCTTTTCAAAACAAGGTGTGTTTTCTCTCTCTTGTGCACGTCACATACATGCTCTGCCTCCTAAAGAGTTATTTCATGTTTAAAATAATGTGATGGGAAACAGAATTCCACTCTCAATAAGCTGTAGGGGGAGAAAGCTGTAAAGCAAAGGATGCTCCTGCCATTGTTTCTGCATTGTTAAAAGGTGAAAACCTCAGACAACAAGGAAAAGGAAAAAAAATAAAGGAAAAAAAAAAGGAAAAATAAAAGAGACAGTTTTAAGGGCTTTTAAAATATCTAATGCTCTGGGATCTAAATTGGCAAGGATCCAAGCAGTGTCTTAAAGGGACAAGCACTTTATTATACTTTCTAATTCTTCCAAAGTGTGTCCGTAGGATATACGAGCTGGCTCTAATATGACTACTCTATTCTCATCCTCCAGTGGTATACTCTGGTCTCAGCTCATAAATTGAAAGTGGAAGATCAGTAAATCAGCATGGACTGTTTCAGAGGGACACTGTGAATTTCCACTCAAATCTTCTGGTTTATCTTAAATATTTCATCTTAATGTCACCTTTAGAAAAAAATCTTTCATTCAAGTAAGTTACAACATGCAGTTCTAAACTGATTACACTCCCCCACTGACCTTCTGCAAAAGGCTCCCACAGCAGTACAAATACCACGCTGGCAGCTCTCTGCTAGAGCTGAGGAAGGAGAAATTCTGGCACGGTGGAGATCCTTAAAATGTTCCCAAGGCGTGTTTTGGTGCACAAATAAGGTAGAAGGAGGTGCACGTTGCTGTAACACACAAAAATAGCTCTTGGCCCTTTCCATTTCTTTGGGGGAGTCCCATATCCCTTCCATCAGCATGACCAACACACTGGAATTCATTATCATTTACTGGGCCAAACTATTTTCTTTGTTAGGTTACAAATTTCAGCAGTCTAAGCAAGGAGAGCTATTTTTTTGAGGCAGGAGGGGCTGTGGTAGTAAGAAGGATTAAATAAAGAGAGACACAGATGAATACTCTCAATGAGTCTCTCAGGTACAGCCCAGCTGAATCTCTCTACAATAATAATAGCAACTTCCTCCCCTGAGGAGGAGCACTTCCTCGAGAGCTTGAAGAAACACCTAGAAGGGAAAGATTTAACTGAAAGATTGTATCATGAAATGCACTGTAAGTGTAATTCATTCCAACCAATGCCAGTTGTACTGGGCAATAACCGATGGACCCTGGAAACCTATTTTTTTCCTATATTCTTCTGAAATAATTGAGGAGGTACCCAAGAAATATGTGCTGCTAAATTTCCTCAGAAAGCTTGGATTTTTCCTCTTTCTTCCCACCCTGGTCTTATTATTTTTTTTCTTCTGAATGGAGATAATTTGGTTTTTCAGGACTTTAAATGAAGCTGGGAGTTTCCATAGCTGCTTATTTATACAGGGCTATATACCACAGCTAATTCACCCTGACAAGAATGATGTTGAGCTTTCTTGCCATATGATCCTGTATGTAAGATCCTGTCAGTTTTGAGGACTCTAAATAAACCTTCTTTTAAATATTTAATACCCTTCAGTGATACATGCCTTTAGGCTCTGAGCCTGGTCCAACCATCAAAACTTAGAGTTTTCTATATTTCCCATCACCACAGTCGTCTCATATAAATTAAATTTGCACTCCAAATTCTCTGGTGAATTTCAAGTTGTTTGCTTCTCATTTGCCATTCCCTTGCATCTAGAAAGAAATAAAAATCCACTTGAGTTCCTCCTGTAGGACTTGTAAGTTCTTTGTAAAGACATCCCATCCCAAAAATAAATAGCCATAATAGTTTGTGATAATGTCTCTGATGATTTGGATGATGCTCATGTTCTCCACATCTCCCCTCTTTTTTATAAGAGACCTGCATGTGGAATGCTAAAAGAAAATAAAGAAAGGGTGACATCTCCCTCTGCTTCTTGGCCCAGTGACTTCCTCCCTTTTGCTGTGGTGACAACAGGATAAGAAGAACTGCAGCCTCCCCAGCACAGAAGGGAGTAAATAGAAATCATGGAAAAATAGAAATCACTTTACAGCACTGACCCTGTGAGGTGTCATAAGAAATATAAGGTTTGACCAAAACGGCCAACAACCTGTTACTTGGGGACCTCACCCAGGTCACTAAGAGAAGCAGAAAGCTCTTGCTTTGAGTGAGCCTGGTGGAGGTTTGGGGCTCTGCCTCCTTGGCTGTGCCAAGCTGGTTTCCATTTCAAACACAGGTTCTGCTCCAGGCTTGGAGAGATTTCCTTCTGATTAAATATATCGAGTAGTCACAGCCTCAACCCAGTGCTGATCCTCATTCAGGCTTCTCAGCACTGTGAAGAAAAAGAGGGTTAAAGGATTTGGTAGATCAGAGGTTTCCTTTTATCCTTCCTCTCCCAAGCAGCAGCCTCAACTATCAACAAATGTCTCAAGGCACATAAAGACAGGGTCCTCCCTGGGTTTATTTGTTCCTCAGTGCTCAAAGCCCTGCAAAACTTGTCCTTTCCCTGTATCTCCCTATTTGCACTTCTGGATGTGTCACACATGCACACACACGCCTGCTAGAAAATCCAGGGGACACACAACAAAAAGCCTGAGCCAGGGATCCCAGGATGTGCTCCAAACAGGACCCCAGGCGATTGGGATGCCTGTCACATGCTCCAGCAAAGGCAAAGGAGCACCAGCAAGAGCCTTCATCAAATGGAAGCATAACTAAAACAAACAAAGTGTGTGTCAGGTTCACTTCAAGAGATGTTCCTGGAAGCTAACTCATAACAGCTAGGGCAGAAATTCCAGCTCTTTGACAGGAATTGTCCCTAACTCTTAAGTAAAAGTGTTTAGACTTCGCAGAACTCAGCAAAATTGCCTTTGAGTGTCAGCAGTGAACACTGTATATTCTTCTAAGGCTTCACAGTACAACTGTCAGCTGTCTGTTTTCTTTCTGCTACATGCAGAGTTTATACAGACACTCCCAGAGGAGCCTTTAATTGCATGTCATGACAAGTCTCCCAACCTCTTTGCAGCTCTTCCACTTAACACATAGTGTAAACTCACCCAATCTCCCTTCACTTTCTCCTTCCCAGATTTCTCTCCTGGAGCTCTGTGGAGGCCTGTGTTGAAGCTTCATTATGATGGAGTGGACCCAGTGGAGAGCTCTATAAAAAGCATCCGACCCATTTATCAGGACAGATCTCTTTAGCAAGTCTGTATAAACCTCACGTGTTGAAGAGCCATAACCTGTGACTCAGAGACAAAACTAAAACCCGAATAACTAAGAGCAAGACTCGGGGCTTTTTTTCCAATTTCCTATTCCTACAGGGGTTTTTTTTATTGTGCAAGGTAGTCACTAGATTTTACTAACGACAGCACTGGGCAATCCCAGCAGACAGACAACACCATTATGGAGAGAGCTATGCAAACACAGAGACTGTCCTTGCCCCAGAGTTCTTATAATATAAATAGTAAAGACAGTGGGAGGGAAAAGAGAAGCACACAGAGGTGAAACTTGTTGCCCAAGAGGACACGACAGCTCAGTAGTCACTACAGAGCATTGCCTCTCAGGGTGAGTGTTTTTATAAGAGGTCTGGCTTTGCATTTGAAAAAAAAAAATTCAAAGCAATTCTCACGGCAAAGATTGTAAAGTCTGGTTACACTTGTAAAGGGATTCTGTAGAACATCATGCCCCAGCGTGCCATGTTATTCCCTTTTTGTGATTCTCAGAAAAAATTTCCTCAATTTTCAAGTCTAAAGAGACTTTTTTTTCACTGCTTCTGCCTCAAACCAGTATCCAAAAATTAAGGTGTGATAGTGAAACGTTTATATTCAAAGCACTGCATGTTTTCACCAAATTCCTTCCCCACCCATTATGGCCATGGTTTAACTGCACATTTAAGCACATGTTTAACCACACGAGTAGTGCTACACACATCAATGAAACTACCTGCACTTAAAATTAAGCACTTGTTTAAGGGCAAGATATAGAGAGACACATAGTGGGATTTTAAAAACCCCTTGAGCATTCAGTGGGAGTTAGGTGCTTAATGCGCTTAAGAGACATTTGAAAATCCCACTGAGGTGGTGTATCTGCAGCTGAATGCCTCTGGAAATCTGTCAGTGGTGCTCAGAATGATGCAGTGATTGATTGCAGTGACAATTACGCCTCTAATGAAGTCCTGATTACACAGAGAATTTACAACAGATACGTCTAAAATTGGTGCAAGGATCGGCTCCTTTTTCTAAAGCACCACTTAGGGCTCCGTCCAAAACAGCTCTGGGTAATGTGTGATTCTGTGAGCAGCCACTCTCAGAGGGCTCACAGGGCCAGCCATCCAGCTTGTGGTTCAGTTATGTTTGTTATTGGCCAGACTTCTCCTAACCAGGCATTTTCCACCCTATATAGCAAGCACAGTCCCCAGTGCTCTCCTCCCTGTGCTACCTCACCAAATCCTGCAGCGGAGGAATCTCCACGCTCCCTCTCGCTAGCTGATCCTGGACTTACCCCTAAAGAGGACCCAAAACACCCAGAGTCTGCAGCTCTGGCAAAATCAGCACTCACCCAGCAACACATCCAAATACCTGGGGACACTCAGAAGCTGAACAAAAGCCTCTAATGAAGTGATACAATTTTTCTAAGCTAATGAGAAGAAGGTGACCTGAGCCCACAGGTATGAACCCTAATGGACAGCAAGCCGAGGAGATAAGCCCCTGCTTTCCACACAACCTAACAGAGGTCACGCTGGCCAGGGTTTGAATCTTTCTGGCAAGCAGCTCACTGCAGCTCTACACCTGGCTGGGTTTAATTTGTTATTTATGTCAGCTTTGCATATTTGTAAAGTTCAAGGGTTTATTGCCCTGGCCTGACCTTGCCAAGTCAGAGCTCACATGTGGTTCTCTAGTAGCAATTTCTTTCTAATAAACTTTACTTGAAAGAACATGTGTGATAGATTTTGTTGATGATTAAAAAGAATGGGGCTATGTTCATTGTTAGCCAAGCTGGTTTTGAAGTTTTGTTGGAAGTCACCTCTGCGCTCATTTTTTAAAAAATGTCCCCTTCCCCCTCACCCCGTTATTTTACTGCACACCCTAATTATGTTTCATGTTGAAGCATGTAGCATTGTTTGTGTCTTTACAGTAAAGACAATCCCCCCATGTGCTTATTAAGATCATTAAATTAAAGAGCATTGTTCAGAATTTCTCTTTAATCAGAGCGTGCACAAGCACCAAAACCCCGGGCACACACAGGAGCAGGAAAATGCAACTCTCTGATGTACAAACATGCAAAAAGCAACTAATACCTGCCATATTCTCTGCCAGACCCAAAGATTATTGCTTCTAATTTGCTTTGTTTTCTCCTATTAGCAAAGGAAACAAATATTTTCTGTCCCTACAGGCTGTGTATCAGGGTATGATCCTTTCTCCATAGGAAGCAGCACCAAATTCACTTCACTTTCAAAGGGCTGAGAAACTCATTCCCTTATGCTCAGGAACAAATATGCCGGTGGTTCCCTGGGAAGTGGAATTTCTAAAAGCTGATATTTGACCTTTCTGCAGGGTAGGTGCTCATGTGGCTAAAAGCATGGCTGTGCCTGTGTTGTTTTACCCCAGCTCTCCTCTGTGAGCAGCTGGGTACCGTGGAAGCTCCAGCACTGGAAGGAACTGGATTTTGGGAGCTGGATAAACTGCAGGCTTTGTGCTTCTGCCCACAGATCTCTGTTTAATCCAGAGCTGCCCACCCTTCTGCCAAGGGTTCTTAACATCGTCCAAGTTTAAGTGTTATTATTGGTAGATTGACAGAAAACACGATTGGATAAATCTCATTTTCTTGTAAAACCGGGCTGAAAGTGTTCCAACACTGCTAGTACATCCCAAAACCCTTACTTTTGCTGCTTTATTTTCCCACAGCTTGTTATGCTTTCAGCTCAGGACCTAATTCTGGACACAGAGCACAAGTTTTCATCTATGTATGACAGCAAATTAACACGTGCTTTTGTGATTCCTGGAAGAGCACATATGTACAAGTACTTCCCTGAATCAACAGTTTCGGTTGTAAATAATTTGAGGTGAGATTGTCATTTATTAAATCTGTGTACAATGACCTGCCTGAGATCCCCAACGCTACTGTAAAATTACTAAATAAGTAAATAATTAATAGTGACATCCATGCTCTGACATCAGCTGTGAAACTTTCCATTAAATTAAGAACTCAAGAGGCAATTGCAACTAATAGTCAAAGCAGGGACCAGGAAACTGAATTTCTGGTTGCCACTCATGGAGCAGGGTCAGGATGCCTAAAGTATCAGTTCTTTGCTCCCTCTGTGAACAGGACACTGGATTAAGGAATTGCCAGCCTGGCATAAGCCTTTCCTTTCTCTGCTAAGTGGCAAAAGACACCAGTTTGAATTATGCTTAGAGTGGGTAGGCTGGAAAAAGCTTCAGGGCAATCAGCAGTGATCACTCCTCTGCCAACTGGTTACAACAGCTCAGCCTTCAAGTCCTGTCTGAGATTTGTTTGCCCACTGCCTGTAAAACAAATCTTGAGTCCTATTGCTTTGTCTTCCTTTTTGCATGGGGTGCTTTTCAGAAGACCCAGGCAATTTTAGCAAACCATAACAGACACAGAGGTTGATGTGTAAATATATATAAACTTCAAATGTTTCTTTCTCTCTTTTCTTTAGCTTCTCTCTTCATTTGACACCACTCCTATCTCTAAGTCTGTACACAGTCTTATCATCATATTCACTGTCTTTACCTTTCCCTTTTTTATCACTTTTTTCCTTCCAGTTCTGACTCCCTGAAAATTTCACATCTTTTTAGCTTGAAGTGTACTTTCCTGGCCCAACTAACACTACACATTTTTATTCAGATAATATCTGCTTCTCCTCTTACAAAACTTGTTTATAGTGTTCTCACTTAAAATTCAAAAGATAGTTTGGCAAGAGGACATTTTCGCAAGGAATAACAAAATTAAGGAAATCCAAAGCCAAATACAAAACCCCATGTAGGCAAAGAGGTACAACCAAGAGTACAGCAAAATTGGAGTTTCCAAAACAAACTGGAAAAGTTTCATCAAAGTCCCAGCCCTTATTCTTAATTGGACACCCTGGTGTTTGAAGGGGCTTGGTGGAAAATAAAACAAATGTGCCTATTGTTCTTAGAATGAGTATTACAATAATAATCATTCTTTAAGCATCAGTAGTGCCTTTCATCTAAGGACCATAAAGCACAGTGCCAACATGAATGAAAAGCCTCTTGGTGTTCCTATAAACAACACAGGCATTTTAGACCCATTTTTAACAGAGGGGTGAGGCCCAGGTAAGATAATAGCAATTTTGTTTTAACATTTGCTGTTGGTTGCTTAATTCTATGTATATTTAGGCCCTGCAGAGTTACTTGATTTTCACAAGTGATAAACATCCCAGGTTTCAAGGGCTCTTAGCATGCAGCAACTCTCAAACTCAAGTCCTGCTTTAGTTGCTTTGAAAGTACCTGCTTGTATCCTGCAGAGCTCTGCCAGACTCAGACCACACATTTGTGCAAGGACTGGAGGAATTTAAGGCTCCTACACTCTTCATCTACCCATGATTTTCATAGTATAGCTAATGTCCTGTGAAGACCTAGACACAGTCTTCTCTTTCAGCATGAGCAATTCCATTCAATACCATGCTGAACACAGTGAATACAGTTGATTCAGCAGGCTGAGATTTGTACAGGATTGGGTCTCACGTATTTCCCTTCTAGTCTTTAGAAGCTCTCAGATGGCTTCACATACTCAGCCAAGGGTTTAAAATATGAAATGTAGCTAAATCCCCACAAACCCTTCTTTTATCAACCTTTGCTATCTCCTCGGTGATTGGTTAAGAAATTTGTAAGCAGCATTTCCCAGGCATTGGCTTAATCAGAAGCTTTCAGCCCCACTCCCAGCCAATCCAAGTGCTAAACACAACACTGACCAATTTATTTTTTAACAAGGTTCTCTACTATTGAAACCAGTATGAAGTGCAATTATGGGCTTAACATTCAACTGTTAAATTATCCTCCCAACATCTTTCCAGGCCACTCTCTCAGTTCTTCAGAAGAATATTTTATTGGAAAGGGTAAATGTATAAAAATCTACTGTTAAAACACTCAACAAATCTCCCCTGTCAGGCCAGTAAACTGTAGTCCACCCACTCTGATCTGAGATTGCTGTTTCTCTGCTCCCCCTTCCCCACCTCCCTTCTCTTTGTTTAAAATATGCTGACCACACAGTGACCTCTCGTAACCCATTGGTCGAAAATTACAACCAGCCACACAAACAAGCAGCTCGAGGTCAGAAAGAGCAGGGTCTGCTAAAAGTTAGTAATCATACATTAATTCCCTGACATAATTAATCAAAATGAACCACCGTTATCTTGCGCGGAACCTTTAACCTATTACAAAGGGGTCAATTTGCAAACCACTTGAGCATGGGAGTTTGGTACAAATAGCATACTCCCTTCATCTGGGATGCCCTAAGTAGGCAAAAATGCCTTTGAAGTCCCAAATCTACTAGATTTAGATATAATTTCATCAATCAAGTTAAAAGGCTGCCTTCTCTCCAAAAAGGATTTCGTGTAGATCTGTCATCTAGCTCTGTTCAGTGGGTGACTGAAAATCCATTTGTTAGGCTCTTTTTGTCAGGATGGAGTAGGCTGCAGTTGGCTCTACATGTCAAAATAGCTGAAAGTTTATCAAATTGAAGGCTAAGAGGCATGATTTGTGTTAGAACCTGCACTGGTCTGGTGAAGGAAGCAGTAAATCTCAGCTTTGTTATGCCAATCAGCTCCAATTCTGGAACTTAATTGTGTTTTCATTTGATATGACTATAATTACATCTATACAGTGCATGCAGCTATTCACAGGGAATCAGAAACAGCACTTCACACATTTGTACAGCCACCAGCACCATGCTGCCTTATGATCCTTTATGCTCTCACCCAAGCAAAGTCCCTGTGAAATAGCAGGATTCCATCTCGGTTGAGCCCCTGAGAAACTTAACCCTGATCTTTCAAGGGATTTTAGTGCTCAGTCCCTTTTCAGATCTTAAATTCCTGCTGAAATCAGCATGAATCAGGCATCTCGTCAGGAATCAGCAGACTAAATACTTTTAGGATTTGGGTTTAAACAGCATGTCCAAGGTCACACAGGAGGAGCTTGCAGCAGAGAGGGGAGCAGAGCCCAGGTCTCTGAAGTCCACTGAATCAACCTTCCTCCATCAGCTTCGAGATCCCTGCAGTCCATGGAATCTCCCTTGAGTGTTTTCTAATCCCCTTTCATATGCACCAACACAAACACTCACCCGTATGTATATCTAATGTATTTATTTATTGCATGCAAGAATGGATGAGCTGCAGAGTTTTAGAAGAATATCATCTTATCAGTGATATCATATGTCACACAGGTGAACCTCAAGGGGTTTACGATGTCACCAAATCCCCAAAATAGAATTAATTTTAAGCCATTCACTGAATCTCATTTTCTGTGCCATATAATATATGAGCACAGCAAAGGTGTCAAATATATTTTAAATTACTTTTTATAAGCATTAGTGCAACAACCACATTTGGAAAGTATCACACCTACTTAAAAAGTTTCTGGGAAATGTAAAACAAAGTCATTGTTAAGGTCAGTGTTTTAGCAGAGGTCACTTGAACTACAATTCCCAATATGCACATGGAGTTGACATGTCTGGCTTTTAAAACAAAATCACAATTCATCATCTGAACGTCAGATCTGTGGCTTATGAGTTCCTGGTGTCTGAATGATTATGACACTTATAAAGTATATTTTATTATTACAGCCCACTCATTGCCACTCTCCATATGTGAAGTGATGGATATTTTAAATGTAATTCTACTTATTTATATTTATATCTTACTAGTGACAGGTAAAAAGCATCCACAAATCACTGCAATTTTTAACTAGTCAGAGACAAGATTTATTTTTAGTATAGTTAGCATGCACACTGTGGTTATTAGGAAGAATGATTCCCACTCAGAGAATCATTGTTTAGTCATGCTTAATTAAAATAAACAATAAAAAAATAAAAAAGCAACCTCAAAACATTCAGAATGTCATGGAAAGGTAAGAGGGACAATTATAGAGACACATGGCAAGATAAGTCTTTGTGTGCAAACGAGGGGCCAGACTCTGCTGCCGCAAAGGCTGGTCTGATGTTGTGGTGTCCAGCCAGGAACTGCCCAGGACAGCAACAATTTCCAGTGACCACTGGAAATTAAGGGGATAAAACTGTCTGTAACAAGAAGAGATGAGATTGCCTGCAACAAACTGCTCCTTCAGGTTGCTGCCTTTTCCAGTGTCTGGACAACACACCAGACAAAAAGCTGGAGTTGTTCAGCACGAGATGAGAAGGCTCTGGGCAGATCTCACTGTGGCCTTCCAGTACCCAAAGCAAAGAAAAAGGAGAGGAACAGTGACTTTGTACACAGACAGACTGGGACAGGACAAAGGGAATGGTTTTAAGTTAAAAGAAGACAGATTTAGATTAGATGTTAGGAAGTTTTTTACTCAGTGAGTGGTGAGACACTGGAACAGATTTTCCAGAGAAGCTGTGGATGCACCATCCCTGGCAGATGGGCTGGACCCAGATGATCTTTCAAGTCCTTTCCAAACTAAACTCACTCTGTGATTCCATGAAAATGGGGGATGCTGTGGTTCTAGGGGTCTTCTTCTCCCAGGTCTAAAAACCACAGCTCAAAGTGCAAATAGTTCTGAGCCTGCTTCCTCCTTCTCATTCCAAAGACCCTTTTTGCACCTAAGTTTTGCAGCTGCTCCTGCTCCCAGCTCAGTGCACTCCTGACAAAAAGAGCAGTGCTGGACATGCCCTGAAGGGTGGGATCAAGGGCCCTGGTGGGAATGCTGGGCAGCTTTCCACAGGACAGTACAGCTCTAGGGTGCTGACAGACTCTTGGCTATGTAATTGCAGGTCTCTCATAAGAAAAGTGGGAAAAAATAAAATTTCTTTTCCCAAGAAAATTAGTTCTTTGCTCCATGGCCTGTCCTCAAGTACATGAGCTGAATGGCTCACGTTAGATGTTTCATAGGGAAATTTTGTAGATTAAACAGAAAACTTTGAGGCTTATCTCTACTTCACTCCACTTGACTCCAGCAAGTCACCACATGCTCTAGTACAAACTACTGAAACCCTCACTTAGCATGTGTGCAAAATGAATATAACTACAATTAATGACCTCCAGGGTCTCTGGTAAAACCATTTAGCATTTGTCAGGCACTTTGTGGGCTTTTGGGTCAAAAACAATAAGTGCAAGGCAGTATTAGGAAGAGTTTCATCCCCAAGTTATAATAATATATAATAGCAGGATCTTCGAGTTACAAATAAAGTCAGATTACAGGAACTAGAAAATGTGACTTGACACATCACACATGCAAATAGACTTCAGGGTGTGTAACATGTAGACGTTTTCTGGAGCTGGGGTTTTACACCTGATCTTGCATAGGTTACTTCTGTTGTTAACAGATGGGAAACAAGTCTGAAAACAGCAATTGCAGCAACTCACTGACAATGGCTGTTTGCTCTGAGGAATGAGTTACCTTGAGCTTATTCAGTGATGTAACCTGAAGGACAAAGAGGTTGCTGGTAGCTCGTTCTGCAAAGCTGTCCGAGCTGCAAAGGCTTGTGAGTCACACTCCAGAGCATCTGCAAGGGAAAACGCATTACATTTTCCAGGCCACCAAAACTCCTGCTCCAAGTGGGAAACTCACACATGTTCAATCCATTCCCTCCCCCACACCCCCTGTCTCAACTCCTATGGGACAGGGAGTTTATTAGTTAATACTTGAGCTTAAATCTTCGTCTGAGGAAGTGATGAGCATCTAAGTCTCTCCTCCCTTCTTGCACAGAGATGAAAGTTTCTCCGCTGGCCTGTTCACTCCATCCTCCCCCTTCCTGGAAGAGATGAATCCCTGCTGAAGAAATCTGAAACCTCTGGCCACCCAGCATATCCTTGAGAAATAAAAGCATCTTCTCTGAGAAAATGCATGCATGGAATGGAGCACAATGCAAGGCAAGCTCTGCTTGCACGGAGCTGTAGGAAATGAAAGGTAAAAGCCAAAAAAGCCAAACGGAGTTGTGTTAAGATAACAACAGGACATTGTTTTGATCCCAGGAGATCCTGTGGTTTTTCTTTTTAATAGTGTCACTTAGAGTAACTTATAAGGGAGGCAGGGAAGGTGACACAATTTTATAACTCTGCAGGGGCTTCACACCATGGGACAAGATTCCTATTGTACTGAGGAGTATTGGAAAGAAAAGGGGGAAAAGAAAAAAAAGAGCTTGCAAAGCAGATCTAAAATTACACCTATTCTCAAGGAAGATACAAATCTAGGCCAGAAGGATTGCTCATTACAATGAACTCCTAGGAACTTTTCTAGCAAATGCTTCACAGGTATTTATCAACCTAGCTGAGGGCAGGTGAGTGGGAGCAGGAAAAAAATCAGCCTGCTTTCTCCCCACAAAACCCTCAGCCTAGCTTCCAGAATGAATCATGGTTTGTTTTGCATTTCCCCTGTTCAAAATTTGTCCAAAAAGCCCCCAGTTAATGGGAAGGGTATGGCAGGGACACAATAGACAGACAGGAAATTTCAGATGTAACTAATTCTCATGACTTTCCCACACGAGATCATGTTCAGGCAAACACAAAAACAACCTTTTAGCTGAGGAGGACAAAGTGAAAACAGTAGAGAGGGTTTGCAGGGGCTGCCTGTGCATTACTCCCGGGGCTGCATCAGCCTCTTGAGGTGCAGCCCCTTTACACTTCTCCTCCTGAGCCACATCCCTGCATTTCACATTGTTTACTTCAACCCTTGTCTCTGCTGGATGTGTTTTTCACTCCAGCAACTCCCTTCACCCAGCTGCACCCCACATGGACGCGGGACACTTGCGAAGTGTTTTATTTCATTTATTTCAGAAATGCAAAATCCTGTAGTCAGCAGTGTCTTTTCATTCTTCTTTCATCTGTGCCATCAGCTGCAAGAGAAGTGGGCACAATCCATAGAAGCAGTGAGCTCTGGGCCACTTGAGGCAGCTGCTGGGCCCTGTTCAGGTACACACAAGAGTTTCAGAGCCGGGCACTGACAAATCAGTTGCAAATTTCAATCCACAAAAGTTGGAACAAACCAAAGATGTTGCTGTCCTCTTACAGGAAAGAATAATAAACAGTTAAAGCCAAAATCACAGAAAACAGGCAGATTCAAAGAGAGAAACAAAATCCAACAAAACTGTGTGGGCATCTGTGATTTTTAAACTATAATACAAATCCATGACAATAATTACAGTGGGGTGGCCCTAATGTCTCACTACTATTACTTTGAAGGTCTTCGAAGATCTTTATCTGAGCTAATTTCAGCTATTGGGTAGAGAAGTTCTTTTATTCCCTTCCCACTCTGCATCACACAATGCTCTTTTTGGTGTTTCCATTCACACAGCGGGCACTGATCCCTGCTAGGAGAGGTGTCAAAACTTCTAATAAAATGACTGCTCACGCAGAAAGTCTCACAGCTGAAATTTTGGAGTCGTACAAACTCCCACACAAAGCGGGGCTGTCAGATCAGATTGCAAGGTGTCAGTTTACCCAATTCAAACCTGAGGTTCTAGGAAAAAAAAATGCACAACAACCCCCCCCTACACGCACACACACAAATGGAAAATGTCAATCAAAAGTAATTAATAGTTTTCCTTCCTCTCTCGCACTCCAAAGAATGCCATGAGACAATATTCTGTGAGCTCAAATGACTGATGAATAGCATTCACTCAAAAATCACAAGCAAGGTAAAATATTCGCAGGAGTTGTCAGTGGTACCTGAAGACTTGTACTCCAGACACACGACTATCCCAAATTCCTCGGCAGAAATGCTGAGATGTGCTGTGCAATGTAAGGTTTGGGAGGTGACAGAAGGCGTCAGTGCAGATGGGGAGGACAGATGTGGGGTTAAGCCAGATGTGAGGGAAAGAGCTTGGGGGCAGATTCGAGCCTTCAGCACCTCCCATTTACGTCAAGCAACTGTGAATGATCTCATTTCCCAAGTCATCTGGGGCAAAATATGGCTTTGTGTAGAGGAGCCAATATCTATGGGAACTTATTAAAAAAAAATTGAGCTTAGCTAAGACCTGAAGAGCTTTAAACCAAGCTCCTTCAAGCGGAAAGAGACCCCTTTGTTTATCCAGAAATATCTGGATTAAAGGGCAGCAGTACAGGTTGCTGGCTCTTCAGCTTGGCATCAGCAGTGCACCAAGTGCTGGAGGGCTGGTTTCTACTTTATTTTCAATATTTAGTTTATACTTTATTTTCAATATTTAGTTTATATTTTATTTTCAATATTTAGGTATGGATTTACTCACACACAGATTTACTCACAGGATCTAGACAGACTAACATGATTGCAGCCCCATATTCTTTCTCCCCCATTAGCCCATTAAATCCTGTGCCATGTTTGCCTCCATCCATATCCTACATCTCAGATGTGCATCTCTCTCCTCAACACAGCCACGGATCCAGTCCATGTAGATGGAAATAGCAGACCAGCAACCATGAATGTAGGAAAGAAAAAATCCTGCCATTTCCTTCACATTCCTTGCTCTGGAAAGGAACAGCCCTGCTTTGGTGCAGCTTTCTCTCCCCTGACCAGGGATTTTAGGAGATAGACATCCCTGGCTGTCAAAGTTGGCTCTCTAACTGCACATCACCCTCTCACGTGAGTTCTCCCTAACTCCCTTCACTCAAACTGGGCTGACTTAGCCAAGAGAGCCCATTAAAACTGTTTTGCAATTTTTTTTCTCACCATTTCCAATTCAGTTCCCTGTGTAAAGGCATGATCCTGCAAAGATTTATGTTTAAGCATTACTTACCCAAGTAATCTCCTTAAAGTCAATTGAATGGCAGAGAGGGGTTCTCAACACAACGTGCTGGAGCCCTTTCTCATGATTACGGGCACGAAATGACTCTACATCATTCCCTTTCATCACGTAACACCTGTGTTGTTTTATGCACACATGCCATATATATGTTTTGGACTTTCCCCAACTTATTTTTTTTTCCCTGCACAAGTTTTAACCTTTTGGCTGGAACACTCTTGATACACCCCTAATCTACTCTGAACGGTGAGCAGGATGGGATACAGGTAGCTCCTCCCAGCCTACTTGCAGGCAATCTAGTGGCAAGAAGACCACTGCTCTGGATATCTTTAAAGCACCAGGTCTGTAAGTCGTTGCTGCTGTTGTAACCCCATAAAGCTCTTTTCTTTTGTTCTCTTCTTGAGACTGGTTCCTAGTACCCTTCAGACATTTTATTGATCTTTCTCCCCCTCTAGCTCATACATGCTAATTGTACCTCTGTAGCAAAACAATCTTATTATCATGTTAATTAGTGGGAGGGTTGTTGAGGGTTTCCAGTTCATTACCTGCTAATTTCAAGATAAATGAATCCACAGGTTACTAAGTAAATAAGGTCACCTATCAAGTACTTGTAAACGTGTTTGTAAACAAGGAGGGGAGATGGGGAGCGAGAGAAAGGGAAGCATGTTCAGCGTGGATGGTGGGAAGCAGCTTTGGATACGGATTTGGCATCCCATGCTGGGGTGACTCCATTTCCCTTGAACTCATTTGTAATGGAAAGCGAATGTTTGCTGTCCACCTGGTTCCCCAGTGGGACGTTTCCTCCTGCAACTACTTTGTGAGCTCAAAAGGCTCTTTGTGAGCAGATTACTCACTCGGAGGTTTGGTTGATTGTTGCTGCCTTTTGTGGTGAGAGCCAGGAGTGAGGACATGCACTAGGAAATACAGCACCAAAGGGGGAAGAAAAAAGCATGGTAGTGTGAGTCACAGAAACCTCCCCCTCCACATGGCTCAGGGTTATTCATATTGCCTTTATACACAGGGCACCAGCACAAAGGAATTCAATGGGAGAGGGGAAATAAACAGTCAGATCCTCCGCTGGGGTAAAGTGACATGTGGCTTTGAAATCTGTGCCTTTCCACCACACCCCAAATCTCCAGGAAAATTACTCTCCAAGAGGGGCAAGTGGATGAAAGGACCATGTAGAAAAGCATATCTGAAGCACGGGGATTGCAGAGGTAATGTATCAGGGGTCAAAATGAAAAGTGATTCCCATCGGGGTCCCCTGGGCTCTGTCCTCAGACCGTGTTCGTTAAAGTCAGTGAAATAAAGAATATGTGTTTTAACTGTTCAGAGCACAGGGGCTGGGCAGGGCAGCAAGCTCACTGGAAAGAAGGAGGGAAATTCAAAGACTTATTGATAAACTGGAGGGGGGGAACAGTGTGCCAGGCTCTGTGGGCAATTTCAGAGTCTAGGTCTGAGCAGGAGTAAGGTACACCAATACAGAGTGAGCCAAGGAAAGTGGTGATTCCTCACTAAAGTTTGTGAGGAGTTGAGCAGATCCCAAGTTAAAGAGAAGGGAACACTGCTATGATGCTGTGGACAGAGCAAAAGTGACTTTAGCACATGTAAGAGGGAGCTCTGCCTGCCAGACTCCTGGTTGACCTCCACCCATGCAGCGCTGGCTGGGGACAGGTTTAGAGGGAGAGCAGAGCTCTGACCTGTGAGAGACCAAATGAACACACATGTTTTAACTGAGGGTGCTCAGAAATTCAAAGAATGAAAGATGGAAAAAAAATCTGCCCTTCAGAGCCCTACTGGCTAGGCTAGAAAGTAAAGTATAAAAAGAAGGATTCAGGTTAGGGGGAATACTGAGGTGCCTGCATATAAATATTTACTGTCAGTTTAGGGACCCAAGGACATCCAAGGTAGGGTGGCTAATATTCTAAGGGACCTGTGCAAGGCTTGTTCCCACTGAGACGAGGCTCTAGATTTGGTGAAGTATCACAAGAGATTTTGGATGGCAGTGCAGACCCCTAATTTGGTATCTGAGTCATTGACTAGGTAGAACTTTAGCTATGGGCAATGAAGCACTGGAGCAGAGCTGGCTCTAAAGGCTTCCACCTCAGAGACAGACAGGACAGCCTGCCAGCCCTGGTGCACTGGGATCCAGCAGATTCCCATCAAAACCACCTCAAGTCCTTCTTATTTTGTATTGAGGTGAGAATTCATCAGCAAACCCCTTGTTCTGGATTCAGCTTTCTACTTGACCCAAGTCTGGGTCTGTTTCAGAGTCTTGCAATGGTTCACAAAACTTCCAAGGATTGTCCAGTGGGTTAGACCTGGGGGGGACAGGAGACCTGGGAAAATTGCTGTGACTAATTTATCTGGCCCATTCCACCTTTTTCTTCGAGGCAGATATCTGCAAACTCTGTTTGTCAGATTTGATTCAAATTCCATATAAGAGATACACTTGTGGTAAATTTCCTTTTCCCTAGTTGCCTTTAAAATTTGTTATTTGTGCCAGGAGCTCTGCCATTCGAGTCACCTGATCTTCCACCAGCTGGGTGAGCATATAGCAACTTGTATCATCAGCTTCCAAGGGCGAATGATCATGAAAAACAAATTTAAAGCTGCTTTTTCTGAGCATGCAAGATAGAAATAACCATATGAATGTTTGCTAAAAACAAGTGCAAAAGCACCACAAAAACATTCCAGGCAAATCCATTTAGTCTTCTTTTTATTTTTTCTCCCTTCCATTGTATTTGGAGGGCTAAGGATTTTTCTACTTTACACAAATTAGAAAGTAAAAATAGCATTTTTTATTTTTTGAATAGTGGTTGATATCAAATGCCTGTGAAACACAGCAAGCATTTTTCTGATCTCTGAATTGCTTGTGCATTTATTTGGATACCAGGAATTCATGGATTTTAAATTTCAAGAACAGCAATTGTGAGGAAAATTCAGCATGATCTTATTATTGTAACTAAGCAGCTAAAATATATGCATGAAACATAATCAAAGGGGGTTCTATGTATGTGTTTATTTCGTTTTCACCTGCTTCACACAGGATCAGAACAGACTTTGCAAAGAGATGCCTTCTGTGTTCATTTTTTTAGCATGCTTGGGAATTTTGGAGTTGTTTTTCTGTGGTTAACTGTATGATTAATCCAATGTTTATTAAGATAGGCTGAAATGCTTGTATTGTCTGGTTTTGGCTTCTCTTTCAGAACACCTTTAAAGTTTCTGACTGTAAAATGTAGATACTCCAGAGGCATCTGGTTTAGCAGTCCAACTGCCTTCTGAAACACTGAATTCTCCCTTCTTCTTATTTTTAATTAAGATAATAAATTGGTCTTAAATTATCCCTGAAATCAGACCAGTGTTGATTACAATGGGTTTCATGCTGTGACAGCTCAAGATGATGTTATTTTTATTCCTTTTCAACGAGATCTTAATCTCTCCCTGCGTGTAAACAAATTGTCACAGTAACCTTGTTCTTTAATCTCCCAGCTGAAGACCTTTAAAGCATTGGGAGATAACAGATCTAACTGAGATTTCATCAGCTTTCAGGCTTTTACAGATATGCCGCATGCCTCTCCCACTGCTGCAGTCTTTAAATATTGGAGGAGAGAAGCGCACATTACACCCAGAAGCTTTCCTTAAGCGTTTGAAAATAGTATCCGCCTAGCAACACTGCGATCCGGGGCTCAGATCCGCAGACAAAATTTGGATGCAGGCACAGCAAGCCCAGTTGCTACCTGTTGTTGCCAGTGCAGAACTTTCCACTGCTTTGCCTCTCCTGTATCGCCCTGGCTTGCGCCAGCCACCAACCTTGCTAAAAAGGTCAGTGCATTTTAATGCTCCGTGGAACATTGTGTGTCAGGAAGGAACTCTGGCTTGCATTTCTTAATCTCCTCCTAGCAAAGGAAAGCAATTTCAAGGGGCAGTTGGTGAAAAGAGGAGTGAAAAGACCAGAGGTAACTTGCTCGGTTTTTTCCCTCCCTCCACCTGCTCTGCAAATATGAACTAATTTATCTTCTAAAGCAACAGATACATAATTATACCCAGCCAGCTCTTACAAATGGGGTAAAAGAGGCAACAGGCAGCAAAGTTATTTGCCTAAGGCCCTGCAGCTTGTCTGGCAGGCAGTGAGCAATTGCCCACCCTGGGGAATCCAAACCTGCAGCCTCGCTGCTCTCCTTGAGTGCTTTGGAGCAGACTCCCAGGTTTAGCCAACCTTGACCACTGGTTTTCTGCTAAGCTCCCAAAACTCTTCCTTCCACTTCCACGGCTGGGATAATGCCATCAACTCCACATGTGGATACTTCTTTAAAAAATAATGTCAACAATCTGTGTGTCAGGCTAGTTCAGTGCATTCAGATGAGCATTTCTCATGTTTGAGGGCATGTAAGCATCATTATTCATAGTGGTAGGACTGGGAATACTCAATAGCATCCATAAACCTGGTGTGCATTTCCTTACAGGTGAACATTATTTGTGAGTAGACATATGGGTACATTTTCCAAACACTACACAGGAGCCACTGTACACACACACACAAAAAAAATCTGTTCCTGTTAAAATATCTTTTGCCCAGGCATCTATTGATGTTTGGAAAATGTGCTCCATTTATTTACTGGCATGCCAGTTATTTGTCTATATAACAATGTTTTCTGTCAAGTCAAAAAATTTACTGTTCCTGTAGTTTAAATTCTTTCATTGAAAATTCAGCCAAAACAATGACAGAAAGGCTTCTCTACAAAAAACAGAGATATCTGAATCAAGTTTGCAATAATGTTATCCCAGATTTACTACTCACTTTCATTTGTTTTAATATCTTTCCACATCAAATTTAAAAGCACTTCATGTATTTCAGACTATTTTAAAGTTCTAACAGATACGTGTTAACAACATGTAAGTATTTCTTTATAAGTATATAAATAAATATATATACATAAATAGATTTATAATGTAAATTAGGTTTTATTTATTAACATTGCTATCCACTGAGAACTATTTATTTACTTCTGAATGTTTGGCTTCCTGAGAAATCTGAGTAAATAAGCAACTTCCTGAAGGAAAAGAGGCAAAATTCAGGTAAAGAATCATAAGTGGATGAGGCAAATTAGTCCCAAAAATTCCTCATCAGGAATAACAAAATGAGTCAAAAGTAATAGCAAAAAAAAATCACGTTTCTCCATATAAAGTTATTCTGCAAATGTCTCTCAGGTTTGTCAAACTAATGGTCACGAGAAGAAAATACCACAGAAAAACTAATCTGAGGATACAAAAAGTTGCACTCAATGATTTAAATACCTACCTTTTGTTCAGAGGGATTTTTTTTTATTATTCTGAAATTGAAAATGTCAGTAAATTGATATAATCACCTCAGGAATGCTTCCATGGAATCACTTACATGTAGTTCTCTGAAAATATTTTAAGTAAATCAAAAATTTTTATTTATTTATTTGTCAGAAAGCTGATAAAGTGACCACATGCGGAATGGATTTTGGGGACACTTACTAATGCAGTTTGAAAGTAACATGAGTAGAAAATCATTACTCCCTATTTTTATATTTCCCAATTTCAGCAGGTTAAAAAAAAAAAAAGAAATTCACAACATTTGCCACGGCTGAAAGAGGTGTGATTGCTGTAGAGGGACATTGTCCCTGTGACTGTGACAAACCAGAGTGCTGAACCTCCCCGTTATCTCCACCCTCTCCAGCGAGCAGAGGAGGGACAGCCAAAGGCAAAGCCTGCTCCGTGTGCAGCCAGGGCAGCAGCCTGGCCTCTGACAGCTCTAAGAGAAGATTGTCCAGTTGTCCCACTGCAGCAGAGCAAACTCCACCTCCCTCAGCTGCTCCACTGAGGATAATTCCCACCTGTCCTAGGCACGTGGGATGCTGCTGTTATCCCATGGGTTTGCCTCATCACTTCTGTCCTGACAACACCCACAGGTTCCAGTGCAAGGTAACAAAAATACAGTTTTCTCCTCTCCTCTGAAAGTATCTCCTCTCCTTTCTCCTTTTAATCATTCCAGAAAGAAGAGCTCCCTGGTTAAACATCACTAAAAATGAGCAGTGGCTTTAAGAGCTAAAGGCTTGAAATGTAAATACCAGCGAGAGTCTCTGTTTCAGTTTCTGCAGCTGCAGTTCAAGTCTATATACTCAGTACCAACTATTTCTCATCCTAGCACGGGCTAGCAAAATACCACAGCCTGAACTAAGCATAACTTGTCTTGCAACTTCTGTAAGAGTGAAGATCAATTTTCTCCCTGAGCAA
Source organism: Irena cyanogastra (assembly GCA_013397155.1). Classification (NCBI taxonomy): domain Eukaryota; kingdom Metazoa; phylum Chordata; class Aves; order Passeriformes; family Irenidae; genus Irena; species Irena cyanogastra. The sequence goes on along the minus strand of VWZV01009807.1, from coordinate 1,025,621 downwards.
CAGACTAATTCATCAGCAGAGACTAAGACATGGCAAGAACAAATAGCAGAGAGCAGAGAAGAGAAACAGAGAGAAAGGAAGAGAAGATACTGGAGGGAAAATGAAGACAAGGTAATTTGCTAACTAATGTGACTCAATGGAGCCCCCAGTTCTGTGTGCCCTGGAAGGGAGGAGGAGGCTACACCTGTGTGCAGCCCCACGTTGCTATTTGCACAGCATAAGCCCCAGAGGTGGAGTAGGTGCCTACCAGAGACCAACTGCAGTGCCAGGAATTGGGATCTGTCATTCACTAAACCCTTGGCATTGCTTTGCCTTCCTCATATAAACACATTCTTCTCTCACATCAGTGTATTTTGAGCCCTCTGAAAAGACGAGAGCCGAGTATCTCTATCCACCATGCTGAACTGACTTTCCCCGTGGTGCTGCCAACACAATTTTAAAGTAGATAGTGTAGATGATTACTTAAGTGAATTTACACATGATGGCAAATAACTACGCTTAATAAAACTGAGAGAGCCTTAATGATTTCATTTTGGTGATTTAATTTATAAAAGAAAAGCTTAATCATTTAATAGCATCATTAAGAAAACACCACAGGAAGTTTAGAAATGAAGAATCATCCATATCTCCTGAGAAATGAGTTTTCTTCTAACATTCCGCTCATGACAAAATAAAACGGAAAGCTTACAGCTTCCTAAATAATTGCACTTGAAATATAAGCAATCCCTAAAGAATCCATTCAGCCTCATCTTCTGCAGCACAGAAGAATTGCATTTCTGTTCACCACAGTGTGAAAGAGGCTCCACAAGTAAAAGGCACCACTGGTGATGGGATTGCTTGTGTTTTTCTTTTTTTGGTTAAAGACTGCCTTGTGAACAAAATGCAAATGTCAGAGCAATTAAAATTAAGTGTTTGTTTCAAAAGCAGTAGTTTAAAATAAAATCATATTCTGCTACCCCATTTGACAATGGAAGCATTCCTTACCAGCACGTGTGTGTCTGTGCATGCATGTGCACACACAAGTGTTCCTGAGTTCCACGTGGCAATCTCCAAGGACTGGATTAGCCAAGAGTTTGCATTGGGGTAATGGAAAATATGACCTCATTAGCACCAGGTTTGTCATTTGCTCCATAATACAAAAGTAAATTACAATGTATTAATGCAGTTAGTGTTGTTTTTAATGTGCACTGGGATACAATAAAAGTTTTTATTGGGGAAGTGTGATGGCATGTTTTCACTATGGCATTAGCACTGGTCTTCTGATAGGGCAGCCAGTCATATTACCCAGTGGAACACTCCTATAATGATGTAGTAAAATTTGACTCTGATATAGTAAAATCTGTTTATGGTAAAGCTGCTTTTTCACACGATTGGGCTGGGCCAGGAAGCAGAGAGGATGGAGCTAAAAGAATGATTTTCTAACTGTATTTTCACAGAAAGTGCTCAAAACCAAACGGACAGATATTCCTAGGCTTCAGACCTGTCCAAAGGAATTACCATGCCATAGTCTCTGCTTTCCTTTGCCTGGCTCCTTCTCTTCTTCAGTTCTTCCATAGATTTGTGATCCAGCAGCTGCCATAAATTAGTGCCCACATCTTGGTGAAGGAGCCCAAACAGGAGCATTGAAATTTAACACGCTTTTAATAGGCTTGTCGTGGAGTTTTGCATGTACAACCTGGCCCACGTAAAACAACCTCAGGCACATTCGTGGCTTCAGAGCAGGAAGGTGATGGTGGAGAGCAGGAGTGGGGTGAGATCCTGTCCCTGCTGAGTACAGAGCTTGCCTGTGTGTGCAACCTGCACCCTTCTGCCCCTGCTCCTTTGTTGTGTTACTAAGAACAGGTTTGTGCTACTAATGAATGTTTGCAGGTGCTACGTTTGAGCCATGATTTTTTCTTTCATTCCTAACTGGACAAAGAGGGTTTCATGCATTTAAACTCATTTTCATTAGGTTTAAGTCCTGGCTACCAATGGCCAGCTCGTTGTCATGCCCCAACCAGCCTGCAAATAACACCAGTAAAGGTTGTCAATCCAGCTGCCCACCCCAACAAACCATGGTCCACAATTCCTTGATTTCCAAACTCTTGGTTCTCAGCTTGTTTCAAAACTGAGGCTGAACCTGGGTTTCTGCAGCAGTAGCTCAGTACAGGCTGAGCCTGGGCCAAGGTGCCACCCTGCACCATGGTTGATGGGTGGTGTGCCCTCAGAGCCCTAGAAAATGAGGTTCACTGATGATGTGACATAGGCAGCAGTTGCTGTCCAGAGTGGAAAATATCATGGGGATAAAAAGTGCCTCATTGCAACAGCACTGGTCACTGTTCCCATCCCTCTCTGAAAAAACAGCAAGAGATCGAAGTCAGCAGCCCAGTTCCCATTCATTGCCTCTCTGCTCCTTCTCCTGTCCCCTACCCTCAATGAGACCCAACATTTTATTTGTGGGGAAACCAGCCTGGATTTTGCTTTTGTTTCTGAGGTGTCTTGAACTGGGTTGAATATCCCTTTGGAAGGGTAGATGAAAATAAGAGCTGGAAAGGAATATTTGCTAGGACAAAGCTGTGAGAGGCATTCATTAAAATAAAAAGAAAAAGATATCCATAAAGTCATGAATAAGGGTTTGTAATGAATGGGCCCAACTAGCCTGTGCCTGTGGCTCTCTCGCTAGACTAGTGACAGTAGTTGAAAGTTATTTATTTGTTTGTAATATACTTTTCCACCGAAACACTTTAGTAATAAAGAGACATGAGGGGAGACACATTAGAAAGTGTGCCATACATCAAAATGAAAAGTACCACATAAGCTACATGATAAACGTAGGATAAAATGTACTTTGTTTTCCACAAGACAAAGCAATAAGGAAAATGCTGTGTCTGGAGTAATTCTGAGCTTGGAACTTCTGCTGGTTATTTATTTTTATTAAGCAAATACACAGCCCTGTAAATGTACCTGGTGCTAACTAAACAAGAACAGCACACAGTCCCGGGTCTGGGAAGTTCACAGCCCATAATGGAGAAGCCACAACAAAAGCTGACAATTCAGGGAAGCACCGAGACATTTTCGGTGAAAACAAGCAAAATTTATAAAAGAAGAAAATAATACAGCTCTTGAAACTCCACATAATCATTAACAGGTATAAACACATCTCCTCTCCTTTCCATTTATTGATTTATTCCCCGGTGGCATATCGTCTAAATCCTGTGCGGCGAGTCCCAAGGCAAGGACAGCCTTTGTGTTATTTGTACAGTGCTTAGCACTGCTGGGCCCCCATCTTCTACGGGCTCTTCCCTATTTCTTTTTCCAGCATAGCTAATATAATGAGCAGATCTGAAGATGAGAGTGAGGGAGGAAAAGCGCCTGCAAGACAAGAGTCAACAGAATCTGTGAGTGACACCAGGGGATTCTGATTGTGAAGAAAGAGAGGAGGAACAGAAAGTTGAAGCTGGGGCAGAGACACTGGTTACCTGCTTTTCTTACTTATTTACTTAAGAGCTCTTGCTGTTTTACTTGAAAATGCACAAGGAGACAAGGAAAAAAAAAGTTATTTTGACTTACAAAAGCGTGGAAAGGTCATTAGGAAGACTTGAGAACCAATAAAGCTCTTTAAATCCTTCCTACTTGTCATGCATAGAGCAAAGCTTACAGGAAAGCTGCAGCTAAGAAAATTACAAATGGTAATGCTATTATTTGGCATATAGTTGCCAAAGGCATTCAATATAAAGATTTTACAGAGGTGTCAACTGATATATAGCAAACACACAAACAGTCTCCAGCTCTGTAACATATGCAAGGAGAGCTGAGACTAAATATTAAGCATATGAATTATATATTCTTGCAATGCGAGGCTGAGAAAATGCTTGCTGTGCACCATAGTTAAAATGAGCAATAAATACCAGGGTTAATGCTGGCAATGTCTTGTTGGGGAAGGTTTCTCTAAGCCCCCCTCTCCCAAGTTTGGGTTTGAAACCATTTTCTGCTGTGTTGGATAATGAAGTGATTAGACTGCTCCTTTCCGAGACTGTTACATATTTAAAACAGGTTCCACCACTGCCTCATTTTAAACATCAGAACCTGTTTTGGGCGCCAGAAATGTGAAACATGAACATCAATAGCTTTCTCCTGCCAAGATAAGAGCTTGTTGCAGAGGCCAAACATATGTCTCTCCTTCTTTCCCTGAGGAGGTTTCTGGATAAGGAAGAGGTGTGTCAGTACCTGAGCTGCTTAAAATGACTCAGACACATATGGGCCTTTTGTAAACTTCCCTTTGCTCTTTCTCTGTGGGACACCAAGAGATTTCAGTCTCAAAGTTGTTGCCATCTGGGTTTGAAAGGCCAGGTCTGCCTGAGAGTGGCCTCCCCAGCAAAAGTGGCTTTAACTGCCAGGGTCTGACCCCCTTGGAAGGTGCCAGCCCTTACAGAGGCAGCAGCGTGGGCTGCTTTCCTTCCTTGGGAAGGCTCATCCCAAGGCTTCCATGTGGCAAGCAGCAGCAGGACTGTCGTGATGAAACACTCCGTGCTCCATTGGTACCTGCCTTGGCACCAGCAAAATCCAGGTGAGGGAGCAAACGTGAAGAGCTGCTGCCTTCCAAACAAAAGCTCTCACAGAGGGCCAGGAAAATCAGGATCTTGCTTTGCACACCAGCCAAGGCCAGGCCTTTGCCACCTCAGAGGTGCTGGAAGTGCTGCGGTGCCCGATGCGCTGGCAGACACGGCCTGCGAGCGGGACAAGGCACAGCTTTGTACTCAGCAACCTTGCCCAAAAGGCAAATTAGTTCTTGCAGCTCAGGTTTAATGAACAAAAAGTGCTCGTAGTAACCAGACTCTTGCCTTCCTCAAACAAGGTGGGGTAGTGTCAGGGCAAACCCAGCCGGGGACCTGGAGAAAGATTTTCCTTGTGTTTTGCTCTGCTTGACCGACTCTGTGCAACCGAATGCAGATCTGAGCCACCCTGGCTGCCTTCCCTGCCGTCTCTGCAGAGAGGAGAGACACCTGAGACAGCCTCTCTGCCAGAGCACTGGGATGTGTGCCCTCCCACAGTGACTGCCACTGTGTTTTCCTCTTCTCGGCCTCAGAAAGCATCAATTTCATGTCATGCCCTCGCAGGACAAGAGTGCCACAACTTAGCAGCTCCCCACCCCAGGCTGCTGGCTCCCAGCCCTGGGACACTATCTGGAGACAGAATTGCAGCCCTCAACTGGTGTTTCCCAGCCAAGCCAGCAGCTGAGATTCCTCCTGATCCGTTCCAGTTCACCACAGTGTGTGGGGAGCTCTGCCCTTCCCAGAGCCATTTCTGCATTCTAGGCACTTGCTCATGCCTTGAAAGCACAGCCCAAAAAAACCACAAGAAAACATGTCAGACAAACCCGAGCGCTCCATCTGAGCGTGAAAAGTCTCAGCATTTAATTTTTACTTCTTAAAAACATATGTCATCAAAATCAGCACTTCATCAGGCCACCCTTACTGTGAGGACTCGTGGGGACTCACACCTGGGCTGAGGGATGGTGGACGTGAAGCTGCAGGGCAAGTTCAGCTTCTCCATTTCTTTAATATTTAAAAAGCCTTAAGCATGGTCTGGCCATGTGTATACAGCAAATCCTTCCCCAGGCACTAAAATGCAGCCGCCTTTAAAGTGGAAACAGCAGTAAAAGATTGTAGACCTGGACAGACACAGCAAACAGCCCCCAAAATACAGGGAGTTTTGGACAGGGAAAATGATGGCTGCTTCATGGGATTTTGGCTCTGGTGAAGAGCCAGGGCTCCTAAATCTTCAGAGTCAGCACCATCCAATTTTTAAGCAGTTAGGCAGTGACAAATAAATGCACCATTTAACTGCCTCTTATTGAAATTAATAGAAATGAATCATCCTGGCATTTTTGAAAAATCTTTCTGAAGCAGCTTAGGTGCCTAAATATCTTTAGCAGCATAGACCTAAGCAACTTTTCAAGTACTAGTTAGCTTCTGCTTCCTAATGTGTCTCACAGCACTAAATCACACAGAATAAATGGGGTTTTTAATGAATGTGAGAGGATGGGGCTTCAGCTGCCAGATTCCTCTTAGCCTTGAGCAAAGAGTGGCAGTAGCTGTGAACTGGCCCTCCCTCAGCCAGCTGAAAGTCAGGCAAAAATGTTGCACCCTAATTCTCCCAGCCTGCTGGTGGCACATGCATCAGTTTTATTGCAGTGCTGCGCTTGCTGCTCTTATTTCATGAGGTTTCCTCATGCTTTTCTTATTTTTTTTACTGGGATCCTGAGTATGCAACAACCCCAGCTGCCTCTGAGGAAGGTGGCACCAGTGTGTGACATCTCTTTCCCACAGCACAGCAGCAAAGAACAAACCACAGCCTGGCCCCTAAAACCCCTGCCAGACAAGGTCCCTCTTCACACAGGCCTCCTCACACTCATCCCTTAAGCTCCTGAGGGACTTGAAATAACCCAAAAATAAATCCAAGCTGCTACAAACAGACATTGGAGAGAGATGGAGGAGGGCTGCTGGAGTGAGAAGGAGCAGCCAAATCGCTGCTGTGGTCATAAGTTTGCTCTCAGTCAAAGGCTTTAGACTACTGGAGTTGCTGTGAGAAAAGAAGCAAAGGGAAGGCATTTGGGAATGCTTTGCATCCCTTTGTGTTTGATTTTGGATAGTTTGGGAGGCATAGCACATTCAGATCCCAACGTCATTGTTTAAGGGGTTGTTTGTTTTCATTCCTCTCCTCCCTACACTGAAAATTAAATTTGGCACACAGAGACCAGTCACTGATGACTCTTCAGGGATAGATTTTTATTACATTTAGGAGACATTCAAAATAGTTTTTGACATTATTTTATTCTAGGAATTATAACTGAGACCCCAAGGGATGGAGACATGCAAAGCCCACAGTAGAGCAGTGGGAGATGCTGATTGCCCAAGGCTCCTTTGAAATCCCAGATTATGTTGTGGATACAGTCACAGCATTGAAAGCGATCCCTTTGCCACAATTTAACCAGTTGCTGCCTGCCAGATGAGGCATGGGAACCATGGTCATGGTCTAAGCACGTGTGTGAACTCCCAAGCTGTGGTGCCTCAAGAACATGCACAGGTTGCTGTGGCTCAGTCCCTGGGAGCTGCTGGTGGAGCAGAGTCATTCTCAACCCTCTCAGCCACGTGCCTGTCTCTCATGGAAAGGACACATTTCTCCTGTCACAAGCCCTGCTGAGCTTCAAGCATGTGCTGGCCTCGGTGTCTGCTGTGGCTCCTGATGGTGCAGCTCACGATGCTGAGAACAAGAGCAGCAGGGAGAATGAATAAACCAGTGGGTGAAGGGCAGAAGGCAATAATAGTACTGGGTAGAAAGAATAACAGGTAAAAAACTCATTTTCTGCAACTGCTGGATGCTCAGACTTGTGATTCTTTACTAAATTTGAGGAAGAACCACTCCACTATGGACATAGAAATGTATTGTAGGATTTCTCTTTCAAACTCACTCCAGTTTTGTTTTGGGGAGCAAAATCTTTGCCTCTATTTGTTCATGACTGCAACTATGCCTCTACAAAAAAAGAATTCCACATATAAAAAATTTTTAAAAACTGAAAACGTGAAGTCATATTTTTTGAGAAACTTGCATTACTTAATCTAACATTTGGAAAATCTAAACCAAACTCTCCACATTTTTGGACCAGAAACTTCAGCTGGCTATTTGAATTAAACTGGCCAGCTACATCTTTTCCACAGATCTGTATTCAGTTAATAATAGTAGTACTTTGAAGTTAGCCAATTCCTTTCCTCTAACAGTCTCACAGTGTTTTTAAAATGGATCTAGATGTTATTATTCCCATGTATTGGCTCAGAATAAACTGTGAAATAAATGATTTGCTGAAGGCTACAGAGTAAACTAGTGGCAGAGCCTTAGTTTTTCATGCCCTGGTCTATTCCTGCAGGCCAATGAGATCCAGTTTTGGGGGTCCTAAAATGCCATATATTCCCTTAAGGGGGCATTTTAATGCTATTCACACTTTCTTTGTGACATGGGTACTGTGGAATTGAACAGGAGATAGGGTCACACGGCAGATGTGTGTCCCACATCATGTGAGGTAGTGACTGCTGTGGGACTCAGAGAAAAAAAAGAAACAAATGTAGGCATCGACCCAATCATCACAAAACACGGCCAACAACTCACTCCCTGCCCAAATCAAAATATCAGGCAGAAATGAGGGCTGCGGAGAGCAGGGTCTGAGAGGGATAAATTGTCGTGGTGGACTGGAAGCAACAGATATGACACTTCTGTTTTTACTAATACACCTGCCATCACTCACTGTGTTCATTATCACAACGGTTCTTGTATTTTTATTCATTGGTGAGAGCAAAATGACCGAGCTTCTTGATGCCTTTGTCTGAGAAACACCTTTGTCTGCTGTTTTTGTATCACCTTTGCCATCGCAGCTATAACAAATCACCTTGTTAATGTTACAGTGCTTGTTCTTGTGGCCCAGGGTGATCCTGTGCAGACCAGTGGGCAGTGTGCACATAATTATAATCCGCCGCGTCTTCCTGCAATTAGTATGCGGCAGAATTGTTCTCGGGTACTCACAGACATACAAAAAGATTAAATAAAACCCATTTAATGTCATGAATTGTCCTGTTAGGAGTTAATGAGGTCTGGTAGGTTGCCAAAGTCCAGCACACAGAAAGCTCGGGCAGGCCAGGAGGGAGAAAGGGAGGAGTTGCTGGGTTCAGCCACATAGACCTTGAAGTGCAACAGCTGTGCCTTGTCTCTGAGGAGAGGATCAAGTAGAGAATATGAGATAGGCAAACGTTGGCTTAAACTTTCTTCTCTCTTTGATTGTCCTTGGACATCTGCCTCATCTACTGTCAAGAATGTTTGGCAGCTGTGAGCCCAGAATAACAGCGCCGCTCAGCCAGGGCGCTCTCGCAGGCTCTAATACTTTAAGCCAACTACTCCGCGCTGTGTGCCTCGCCCGATCCTGAGCTATGCTAATGCCTTGAGCTAACTGGGCTTTCTAACAGCCCGGGAAACATATAGAAGTGGGCTCTGCCGTTTATTTTCCTCACGTGCTAATTGGCTTTAATTGTTGGCCAATTGGATTTCAAGTTCAGAAAAGGGTGCCCCAGACAAAAGGAAAAGTGCTAACTTCAGACCGTGGGAGAGACGGGCCATTCTGTTCAGTTTCTAATGTAGCAGACTTTATGCAGATGCATAAGTGTCAGGGCAATGGCTGTCCTAGAAAGATTTCTCAAGCATAACCAATGTGGTTTCCTATAAAATATATGCTTCCATACAGGCTGAATGTCATTAATGTTCAGCTACTTCCTGGAGTGCAAATTCCCACCTTTCACAGCCAAAGTGCTTGTGTTCATTTTGCCTCAGGAATAGAGAGGTAGGTAAGAGGAACAGCAGATTCATTTTGGTATTTAAACTGGTTTACATAGTGGCTTTAGAAGTGTTTCTGCAAAATCCGGCCTTCATTTGTCTCCACAGTCATGGCAAAAGAGAAGGAAGAAGGGGTCCATCCTCAATACCTCAACACTTGTCCAACAGAAAAAAGCCCACTCTGAATAAGAGGTCCTTCAAATTCTGCACCCATTTCTCCTCTGATCATCATATCACAAGATTCATTCTCTGGTGACACCAGTTTTATGACCACTGCATTTCCATTTATTTCAAAAGAGTTCATGTGAAGAGAATTAGACCATGTAAATACAGCTGTGAGATCAACCAGCCTAAATTATTTCTGTGTCATCTTTAATGTCCATGTCCTGCCAACATCCCTGGTAGGTAGGGTTGTGCTATTATCCATCTTTCCTGAAGGCACAGAGGAGCAAGTCCTCAGAGGTAGCTGGGATCATAAATACCTATGAAAATATGTGCTAGAGAGACTAAAGGCCAGCTTTTCAAAACTAAATTAATAGGATTTGGGCACTTAACCTGCTTAAGCACTTATAAGAACTTGCTGAAGAACTACTGAAAACCTGATCAGAAGTGATTTGCCTGGGTAATATCAGCTGGTTTTTTGCAGAGGCAGAATCCATACCCCAAAATCTGATAGGAATTTAGTGCCATTAGGAGGTCCTGAGCAAAACATCAAACAAATGCTCACCACTATTACTACATAAAACATCTAGAAACAGGAACAGATTATGGCATTGTGAAGATCTGCTGATCAGCAGTGAAATTTTCTGCCATCCTTTATTTTTCTGAAGTGAATTCCATACACAAAGCTCAGCTCAAACAGTTTTCATTTGCCCATCCAGAGGAAGGCAGAATGATGCTGTTACACAGAGACAGCAAGTTGTTTTTAAAACTATGCAACATCTATTAGAAGATGCTGATAAATCAGGCTTCAAACCTTCTCTTTGACATGATTTTTCAAATTGTTCAAGATCATTTTGTAGTAGAGACCCAGATTTTTTCCATTACTTCTTGTTAATGAATACAACCCAAGCAGTATAAAAAGATGGTGTTTGGCTCTAAGTTACTGACAAACCCTTGAAGGGAGGGATTTTAGCAGACTATGAGATTATTGGAGATGGTTTTGGTAGAATAACATATGATATTCCAATTTATAAGTTGTCTTTGAAGAGCTGTAGCTAATGGCACCACATTTGTCAGACTGCCTAATTTAGATCTGTAAATTGAGGTTAATGCACATGTATAACAAGAATTAAGAAAAGCAACTCTTCTGTGGAAGGTCCATGCATTTCTGTGCAAGCTACACTTGCCTAAGGGTATAAAATAAAGGTATCCAGGCACACATTCATTCTCATGCAAAACTTAATAAAGTTCTCTCTGTCCTTTGCATTCTAGGGTAGCCAATATGTCTCCTCTGTGCCTGCATCCTGGAAGTCCAGGACTGCCTTTATTGAAGCAAATACAAGATTGCTCTGGAGAGTCCTTAGGTCTCAGTCTCTGGTGTTGTGGTTCAGTGTTCTGAAAAGTTCAGTAAAATTGTTTCCCACTCAGGTGCATTTTACTCACTCACTCCAGATGGGATCAGAGCTGACCATGCCAGACCGACACACAAAAATCTTCCAGTGGTAGTTCCAGATGGAATGAGAAATAGACATGTTATAAATCTCCTGACTCATTGTCTTAACAGAAGCAGAGGTAATCTGAATAACTTCAGACACTGGGCTGCTTTATCCAAACCAAGCCTGAGCTTTGAACATCTTGAGCCCTTCCCTTGTAAAAAAGGTCTTCAACAACAAAAATAAAAAGGGGATTTCAGTTCCATCCTATCTCCTTACTCTGTGTAAACTGCTATAACAAAAGCAAAAGCAGAAGAACTATGCAGGGGAGTGACAAATTCACCAAATTCCACTTCGTTAAAACTAATGCCTTGTGATAATATCATGCTCTCCTCCATGAAACACGATATTCTCTCCTGGTTTACAAAGCACCAGGGGGGAACATCCTTGGAAAAACTTCCAGGCATGGTGAATCTGACTTGAAGCATCTGTCTTTAGGGGCCAGATCTAAGATCAGTCTCCTTGGGAGTTCAGAGACACCATGGGATTAGCACAAAGGGACTCCCCTGGCTTCTTCACAGCCCCATGTAAAACACTGAGGCAGCACTCCTCCCTGCCTGTAGGAACACATTGCCTGAGCTAAAATATCTGCTCCAAGAGCATCTCAGCATCCACAACGTGAGCAAAAAGTGTTTGATACCAACCCTGGAGATGGGACTACCACAACAGGCTTCCTCCGCCTACTTTCCTTTCACTCGGGATTGTCCCAGCTTCACTCCCTTTGTGTTTTATACTGCAAGACATGCCATCCCTGAGGAAAGCTGGACACTAGACACCTTCTGCAGCTACTCATCACATCCCTGGGGTTTGTCACAGGGGCTGGCTGCGGGCTGACGCCAGTCACCTGCTTTCAAGGCAGTGAAGTGTGCTGCTTGCCAGGGCTCAGCAGCTCCTGGGAGGCTGCAAGTGGATGCGAGTGGCAGATGCTAACAGACACCAGAGAGCCTGGATCCCCAGCCTGGCCTCTCCCTGACAAATTGCACCTTGCCCGCGACCATTTCAGCGTGTAACTTATCTCCCAATCAGAGGGCTGGCCGCCCCTCCTTGCGAAGGCAGTGTCCTTCCAGGTGGATTATTTTCCACTCAAAGACTGATGCCTGCAACAGCAATCTTGAAAGTCTCCTGCTATCTGCTTCTCACTCTTCACAAGACAAGACAAGACCACCCAGAGATTCGCCTGGAGAAATATTACACCAGCCTGTGGCCGGCGTGCCTGAAATTGGCCCGGGAGCACATCGACACCAGCTACCCAGCTTAGGGAGCACAAGGGGATTAATAACTGGGACAGTGTGCGGGATAAAACTAACCTCAGAAACAATTCCCCATCCAAACCCCATCAGAATTTTAATCTTTACAGACTTTTAGCTCCATAGCCCAATAAATCCTTTCCATAGTGACTCATTGTTACCCTGATCTTCCTTATAAAACACACGGTGCGAACAGTGTAACATTTTCCTTTCTTATTGCTCTCCTTTGTAAAACCATCTCTCCTTGTATCTTGCTGCCATTTGCCTGTTAGTCATGGGCTTCACTCCTGAATGAGCCACTTAAGAAATGTTACACTGATGTCAAATTGATACATGTCTTGTGAATACTTTATACTTTCTCTTTATTTAATGTGAAAGGACAGTGTTCAGTACTGATCAAAAACTGGGGCCGAAGTTTCAGCAAAAAATGCATTTTTTTCCATTAAAAAAATAAACTTTAACAGAAATCAGAATATAAGAACTCAGCCAAGGCCATAAATATTTTACGTTTCAGATTTTTATTTTCTTTTGACCCTCTTGAAAAAATATAAATTCCTTATAGAGGACATTATTTACATTTCCTAAGGAGCCCTCAAAACACATTTTCAAAATAACTCTGTTGCCAGGTCTTGAAAGGTGCAACTGCAATTCATTGGATTTTGCCTGTGAATTCCAGCCTGGCAAAGTGTTTTCCCAGATATTTCAAATTTGGGAGTCCGGAGTGACCAGATTTTACACCAGTTCTGAGCAGGCACAGTGGCAACACCAGTGAGGAAGAACAAAAAGAATTTTGTTCTGTGAACCAGCTATCTATTTCAGGCTGCTCCCTTCCCTTCCAAAGGGAATAGCACAGAGGACTTTGTGGAGCCCCCTTCCCCAAGTATACAAGTTGCCTTTTCAGGATCAATGTGCCATTTATGGTGAGGTCACAGCAAGTGAATCTTAAATTCATTCAAGTTTCTAATATTTTAATTGAGTGAGAACATGAGCACATCATTGTAGACCCCCAGGAGCAATGCAGGGAGGACACTGCGGTCCTTGTTGGAGCAGTGCAGCAAGGTGTGCAGCCCTGAGCACATGGCCAGCCTCACAAGCCACCGTGTCACTCCCCACAAGCCTAAAGCAGTCAGCTTAGATTTCAGGATTCAGCCTTCAACACATAACAGAGTCCTTGACCACCCTCCTATAGAAAACAAAATCCTGCTTATTTTGGCAGGTGTTCATTTTTTCCTTTCAAGCACGCCATTCTCTCTTCTTTCTGGCTTTTTAGGGTCTTTTCCCTAAGTACAACGTTGTTGTGGGTTTAGCCCGAGACGTGAGTCAATCCTCTCCTTTAAAGCAAACTGATTTCTTCACTTCTTTCCCTGTGATATCTATTTTGGAGGCTCTCAACTCCCTGGTGGGCCAGTGGGACATCCTGCAGCCTCTTTATGGCTGGTGGTCTGCGGGAGGGAATGGGATTACATCTCTCAGCAGCCAATGGTGCTGCCTGTAGGTTCAATAAACAGGCTTAAAAAAAAAAAAAGACACACACACACACAGCATGTCCTTCTTACTGTGTTTTGCGTGGTGTGACTGAACCTGCAGAGCCAGTGGGAGCAAGTTCTATGGTGATAACAGCAACCATTGACTTTCCCTTCCCTGATTTCACCTCTTTCATTATGTTGGAGAGCTTTGTTCCAGACTAGGAGATTATGCAACGGGCTGAGGAGGAGATGTGACTTCAGTGAGATATAGCACACAAAAAAGTGTGACAAATTGCAATGACAGGGGCTCCGATGGTAGCTTGTGATGGAGTGAAATTAAATCCCTCACCCAACAATGCAGCATTATGCTATATTCTATAGGCACCCTTGTTGAGGGTAGATTGAGAGAAAAAGAGATGGGCGAAAAGAAAGATGCACACATACTTTCCCCATCCGTGTTCCCAGCTAGCCCTTTCCCCCAGTGTTAGCTTGGGGGGTAAACAAAAAAAAAAAAAAAAAAAAAGGTCCTTAATGCTCCGGCCCAGATGTGAGGGATGTGTGACACGGGGAGAAGTGGAACGGATTGAAGGGATGCCCAGCGAACACCCACGGCTCTCAGTGCCATCCCCGGCTCTGTCCCCCAGGGAGACAGGGCTGGGACAGCCTGTCTCCATACCTCCACACACAGCATCCCCAGTAATTTGCCCTCCTTCCTAATTAAAGTGCTCCCTGAGGGGCGCTGGAGGAGGATGTGTGTACACCTTTGTGCTCAGCTGCTCCAAACTTCCTAGGGCAGTACCGCAGGGTGATCCTGATGGCTTTTTTCATGCTAAATAACTGACCTAGACGCCCTTACTGCCCCATTCATCTCTTCTACATAAACAAACTATTCATTCCCTAAGGAATAGGTGCATCTGTTCGCTCAGGCCCAGCTCCTGAGGGAAGCCAACAAGAGACTTGAAACTATTTAGGGAAGAAGGGAGCACAACACACTGTTAGAGTATCTGTGCTGTCCCGGGGCCATCCAGGTGTTAAATCACTCAGTGGCCTCTGAAGGGTCCAGAGCCAAACACTGAAACAAAAGGCAAAGATGGGGAAGGAGAGTGCCAGATATCACAGCTCACACTCCTTGAGTTTCTCTTTTGCTTGCTGAGGTTTTCGGGAGCTGTGCGTTGAGGAGACAGAAAATGAAGTTGACTGTAGGAGGCTTGGAGCACTCAACACTGCTGCAAACTTTATGAGCTGGTCAGAATTACTAATGTTCTCAGAGTAACACTCTTGTGGGACTCCCGAGCTTAGTTTTCCCTGGAAAGAAACAATAGTTTCAGCTGTGAAATGTTTTACATTCAACTTCCACCTCTCCCCCCACCCCGTCTTCAGTGGGGTTGCCATGAGCCCAGACTTTAAAAACATTTCAGACTTAAAAGGTTAAGATTTAAGTGCTGCTGATTTTATCTGGGCTTTTAACTAACATAGGCAGGTGGATTAGAGATATGTGTACAACCTCCACTCTAGACACTTGGGTAAATATGCACAAGTGCTGAGTGAGCCAAGGAAGGAATCTGATGTTATTGTCTATTAATTTGAAAGCAGAGATTAAAGAAAGTGCAGAAATCAGTAGTGTAAATATCAAAAAGGATTTCCATTTATATGTAAGAACATTACTCTAGCAGTCTGGCTATTTCAAATAACATGAAAGCTTTTTTTCAGAGGAAAAAAGAATTGTGAATTTGTTTAAATTTACATATTTTCCTCTCTCTTTGTTTGCAGGAATGGTCGCCATGCTTGCAGCTAGGAAGCAGTTTGCTCAACAGGGCTGGGCATTGTTCAGGGCTTGAATTTGGCTGGAGGACCTAAAAACAGCAAAAGTATTTCACAAAGTTATATGACAGGCAACCAGGCTGGGATTTCCTCCTCCTTGCCTTTCTTCTTCACAGTAATATTTGTGACTATTTTTTCTTTTTTTATTTTCACCAAAAATCAGCTTGAAAACAGCTTGTGATTTTCTGCAAATATTTTTGTTATTCTGAAAGGTTAATGGAAACTTGGCAGAAATGATCTGCAGGTGATGGGGTATTCCAAACCATCTTGGCTGTGGCTGTTGATGGAGTCAGTGATGTGACTGCTTATCCAGTTCCTGTGGATCACTTCCACCTCCTCCTTAGATGCCTAAAACAATTTTTATCACAATTTATTATCACAATTTTTAATTTATTTATTTCTTAATTAATTGTGATAATAAACAGTATACATCCTCAAAACAAATGAAGTGCTTGTGCTTTCTCCTAGAAAAGAGGAAAACAAATTGTATCTGCTCTGTTAATATAGCCTACGATTTTAATACTGGAAGCAACAATATTTTCTCTAGAATTGGAATTAAGTTGTGTCTGTATGAGATTGGTGCTCTTTAAAAGCATACTTGGGGCTAAAATATCAAGAAATTCTCTACTTTTATGAAAGCTTTACAAATTCCTGGAGGTCATCTGAATACTCAAAAATAATGCATAATGTGACCCCATGAATCAAATAGGCCAAGCTCAGCACTTTTTATTAGCAGAAATATTCATGAATCTTTTATCCTCCTCCTTAGTCCACCAGCTCTTATTTTCACCCTGCTCTCTCCTTAATGCAACATTTCATAGGAATGCCAAGAAAAAGGAACCCAGCTTCAGGTTTAATTGCTAATATTTCTAAATTTAGTCAGCATAAAATCCATCTGAGGCTCCAAAGATTTTCCTTGTAATCTGCAGAACCTGAGTCTGAATCTAGCCCAAGAGAGCACCACAGCAAATAAATACCATCTGATCTCTACAGAAATCTGACAAGAGTTCAACTGTTTTCCACCTTGCTACGAGTATATCAGAGCTGATTTCCCAATGCAACGCTGTAAGGGAAAAAGTCAATTAAAACGCAACTGTCCCAATTTCAGTGAAAGCTACTGATCAGCAGGAATCTCTATACATGTGGTTATTATTTTTTTTTCTTTTGAATTAAGCAGGCCAATATATTCTGTGATATGATGTTCTTGTGCTGGCTTGCATCCTGACTCATGTAACCCTGGACAAGCAGCAGTGATTGTGAGCCAAATGACCCCGGTTTTCCACACAACAGTTTGGGAATTGCTGGACTCAGCTCATTCCTCCCATCTTTCTCACCTGCTTCTGTGACCATTAGAGATACCACAGTGAAACTCTGCAATATTTGGCTGAAGGGACATGGCCAGGACTGCCAGTTTTGTTATATACCAGCACTTTCCCTATCAGTGTAGCCTAAATGGGATTAGGCTAGACAGAAAGGAACCAATACTGGATGCTGGAAACCATCCAGATTTGGTTATCATTTCATTCTTTACTTTGGTCCATGTAAGTGTCTTACGGAAGATTTCAAGTTTTAGCAACCAAAGAAAAAGGGGAAACACTTCCAGCTCTCTTTCTCTAGCATCACAGGTCTGTCTGTAGGTTATCAGCCTCAGCAACTTGTCCCAACTCTTGCCAGCATCATGGAAACATAGAGATTATCTGATTGAAGACTAGATTTGCACATTTTTTATGCTGCAGCTATTAGCTTTAAATAGAAAGTTTTCAATATTTCAGTGAGAAAGCCTCAGATCCAACACCGATTCCTTTTGGAGTGGCTTTTACTCAAGATTACAAATTTTTGTTTATCAGATCATTTTGCAACTTGCATTTGGAAAATTTTAGCATGGAGAAAACCTCTAGTTTCCGTTCAGTTCTGACATTAAATGTCCATAGAACACAGAGGAATCTCCTCAGTGAAGCACTTAAAGTATCAGGTCTTCTTAATCCAGTAAGATTAATTATCATGTATAAGTAAATAGGAATTGTTTTTAATTCATTTCCCATTTCCAGATGTAGGATGATTAGACCTGCAAATTAGTTTGTTCCAATACTGAATATTGAGACTGCATCAATAATTACTGAATAAAAAGCTGAGCCCTGGGGTTTGGGCTCCCCTGAACAGTTTTGATCAGGAGCTCACTCACATTATGTTACAGATAACAGCTCTGCACAACACATGGCTCAGGTTCAGTTGCTCTGAGTCTAAGGCCAAGACAGACCTTCAGTTCATCTCCTCCAACTCTCTTTCTAGCCCACACAATTATATTTCACTCACATCTTTCTGCGCCGAGCCCGGTGACATTAATTAAATGGGAACATTTCAGAAATCAGGAGACAGAACTGATGCCTGCTCTAGGCAGAGAGCAGGAGGGAGAGGCAAACCCAGCCCTCGCCGTGGCAAAGAGCTGATAAAGGTGAGCACGCCTGGGATTTGTCTCCTGGAGCTTTACATGTCTATAAGGTAGATGTCTACATCTGATCTCATCATGCTCACACCCTGCTGCAGTCAGAGAAAAGGGCATTTCCAGTGCTCAGCTCACCTGCTCTGCCTGTGTCAGGGTGACACTCTGTGCTCCCTTTCACTGAAGGGTGACCACCTCAGGTGTGGACAGCTGTGTCCAGGTCTGTGTCTGAGAGCCATGCAAGGACACCCTCAGCTTTCATGGTCACACCACAAGCCTTGCAAACGGAGCAGCTCCCAGGCCATTAAAGATCTGTGCTGGTTTAACCAAGCAAATTTCAGATTATCATTCCCTCCTGGTGCAGGGGAGCAGTAAAGGTTGGGATTTCTAGTTTGGGTTTGCATCTGCTACAAAAGAGAGCTGTCTGTCATGCAACATTATCTTCAAGGTTAAGATGGAGCTGACTGCATTCTCTTGCTTTATGAAAGCGAGAATTGGTATTATTGTCCTTTCACTCTCATGAGAGACACTTAATTTGAAAAGAGGCCTTGAATTTTGTTAAACATTATCAGTTCCTATTTTATTCTAGATTGATATGTAGATTAGGCACTGCCTGACACTCAAAATTAAATATGAATAACACAAAATAAGAATAAATTAAAAGACTGCAAGATGTCCTGGCTACCCTAGCTTTTGTCATAATATTCCTAGTAATACATGACTAGAGGTGTTGGTTAGGAGAATTCAGTTTGATCCCTATGGAAACATGCTACAGAGGAAAATAAACTATAGAAAATGTGAATTTAGAAATTAAAAGTCCTACAAGCCATTGTCCTGTGCTCATCTAGCCGAGATTAGAAAACACCCACTACAGCAGCGCAGTCTTTTCCAACATTTCATCTCAGCCATCGTGTGTTTCAACTCTCTCCTGAAAGAATAGCCTCTAGGAAGAGGCTGAGTGCAAAATTCACAGCACATAAATTAGCCTCTTTCTCCAGCTAGTGGGTTATTGAGAGGAGATTGGAATTGCTTTGTTACTCAAATGTATTTGACATACACTTTTGCCATTTTTTTAAACTCTCTTGGCTACTCACTGTTTTGCCCTGAGTAGTTGTGATCCCTATTTAAAGGTGAATTGCTTTCCTTAAATCTAATAAATGAGCAACTTGGCTTGTGTGAGCAAATGTAGCAGTTTTCAGAAGAACTTGCATCCACACTGGTGATATTGCCATTTGAGAGCCAGAGCATGAACAATCACACAAAATTAATGGAAAATTGGAACAAAAGAGGGGCAGGCAGGGTGAAAACGAATTCTTTAGAAAATCTGAATGTCTGTGGATTACTTAAGCTTAACTCTACAGCTTCACATAGGCACAAGACATCCTGTAGCCCACAGGAGAGTTTCGACATGTTACACATGCAGCATGCAACACGCATTAAGAAACTCGATATTAGGTTTCCCACTGATTTTTGAGTGACTGGATGTGCAGTTGACTGTCTGCCTTTTCCCTTTTCCCAGCACTCCTGGATACCTAGTTTTGCTGTCATCAGTCCAAACACATGCTCTATTTTCCTCTCTTTCTAAGCAAAATCCTCTTTCCCTCTCCCTCTCTCCATACATTACTCTTTCCTGTCTCTTGTTTCTCTGAAGCGGTGGTGTCTGCCAGGAATCAGAGAGATTCAGTGTGTGTATAGAACGACCTGGGAAAGGGGCACTTAGGACAGAATTGCCTGGTTTGGGCCCAAAACATGAGGTTTTCAAACTCTGTGTTAGACCCATGAAAAACCAGGAATTAGGAGGAGCAGCAGAAAGCATCTTGCATGTGTCAGTGTCTGTGTGTGTGTGCACGCTCTAACCTGGTGTTACACTGGTGATTAAATGGTCTTTAAATCAAAGCTGATAGATAAATAAGGGAACTATTCCAAAACCAAGGGGGTTAAAAAACACTCCACATGCACCTGCTGGAGACGCTGTGCTGCTGGCTCTACATTTCAACTCTAACCTGTATTTGATATGGTGTTGTTGCAGCTGTGGGTTGGGGTGGTTTATTTAAGTGGCTCCAAATGCTTGTCAGTGTGGCAACCAGCTGAATACATAAAACAGGCTCTCCAAACCCTTTATGGCCCAGGGTCAGAGTAAATGGAATAATAAAATCCAAATGCTTTTGTCTCATTTTCCATCACCCAAGCCTTCCGCATAAATCTACAGCTTTGCAATGACCTTCGCATTCAGTGTCGGGGATGAGGCCGCAGGTCTGAGATACATTTGGTCTTCATCTTAGGTCTTTAAAAGCTTTTTCCAATTAATTTTAACTGACTTCCATAAGGATCAAGTACAGTTTCCTCCTCCCAGCCCCCTCACTCCACATCCCACCCCCTTTTTCTCCTGCTTGGCATCTTCAACCCATCAATTGGGGGAACACTAGAGAATAAGACTATTGATCATATTAAATGTGGTACCACCAACAGCAAAGACATTTACAAAATGAGTGATTTAGCAAATAGGAAGTGAGAGATTTCTTTAAAGAGTTTTAATTTGATGTCTTCCTCACTGCTGTGTGTCTGGTTTTCTTTATTTCTCCAGTGCCACATTATCCCTGTTCAGATGTCATCGTGGGGACCCACATGTTTGCAAAGTGTAGGTCACTATGAAACTCAAAGATACATGTTTGGGTTTACTGAATCAAAAATCACCTTGTCTGGAACTGCTGAGGGCTAGTCCTTGCACCCTCTGCATCTGATCTAAATTAGATGTAAAGTGTTAGGTGTCTCACTTACAATGAAGAGCAATTCAAACCTCTGTCAAAAGAAATCCTCAGGACACCTCTGAACATTCTTATTCTAAGAACCCGAAGATTCCTCTCTCCAAATTCCCTACCAAGCTTTTAACAGCCAGCTAATAAACTGGTGCCTAAAAAAATGCTCATTCCTAGTTTTGCACTCAGTAAAGCTGGGCCAGACTTTGAGAGCTGTAGTGGGCGTTAGGGGACACATTCACAGCAGAGTTTCCATGTTTATTGTGGCTCCATTGACTTCTGTACAGCTGAACAGGTCTAGAGGATTGGAAGGCTCTGCCCATACTGTGCAGATGTGGTCCATAAAACCAACAGTCAGGTACCTCGCTACTGGGGGCTTGGGCTCAATTAACTTTAGAAAAAAAAGAAACAAAAACATCCATAAGATAAGTACTTTCCCACGGCCTGCTGAAAGGAAAACAGCAACTAAATGGCACCTCCAAGGCAAATCCCTATTTCTTGAGTTTGTCATCCAAAATTTTAAACATTTTAAAAATCAAGGAAGTTCTGATCATGTTGGCACAGCCTATTCAAACCAAGCACTTCTACCTGATGCTTTATGAGGTTTACCCATCAATAATACAGACTTCTCTTCCAGCTCTGACAGGAACATCAGCAAAGATTTAAAACACAAAGCTTAAAGTATTAAAATCCTCCAACCTTCACTACATGATGATGTATGGGGAGATCTGATTGTGTTGTTTATGACAATGTGAATCACTAACCACTGAAGTTCATGTAGTTGTTTTCCTGTGATCTCTTGACAAAATACAACTTTTTAGTTGGAATCAGCTTCCTCGGTTTCTTCTTGCTTGGTGAAAAGCAACAAAAAACAACAAAAGTTCCATCCAAGCAACAAATAGGCCAGGAGCTAAGAGAAGAAACCTCTTGGTTTCCTGTGGCATCAAAGGCTGTCCTTGGAGACTCTGACATGCAAGAAGCTGGAAATACCAGCTGGTGCTTTGCCTGTGAGCAGAGCATTGGCAGTGGTTCTCTGATGTGAATTCTCTGGTAGATCAGTACTGACCACAAGCTGGGGTCTTTCCCTCAATGGGTTCATTGTCAGAGCCTCACATCTCTGCCTGACTCTTTTTATCAAATTTGAAGGATTTAAAGTTTTCTCTTTTAAACCTGTCTGAAATTTCCTGACAGATTCAGAATTACCAAGAATGGACAGGCAGAGGAGCAGAAATGCCCATCCAACCAGGTAGGCAATGGGAGATCAGGTAAAAGTCACTCCTGTAGGAAAGCAGGCTAAGAATGAAAGTTGTACTGTCCCTTTTTTCCTCCTCCAAAAATGAGAAGAGAAGAAATCATACACCTGACCCTGGAAGTTAGATAAGGAAGGGCAGAACCATTTCTTCCTGGAGACTATGGGATTAAATGTATACTACTAAAGGTTCACTTCTGTCCCCTGAAAACAGGATCTTTGTGTAAATTAATATGAACGTTTGAATTAGAGACCCTAATCTCTGTCTTATCTTTCCATCCCAACTCATGTAAAGTGAGCCCGCAAATGCCCAGCTTTACATTTGCCATGCATAAAAACTATTTGTGGCCCTATCAAAAAACTCATGAATAGATTTAAATTATTTTAAAAAGATATTAAAAAATCCAAACCATAACAGGAAAGAAGCACGCACAGAGCAAGTGTTTAACCACTTAATTAATTTACATGTCTTCTAGCATGGCACAGGGCATTAGCACCCCCCAGCAGGGTGTCAGGGTGCCTGGCTGGGAGTTGGGCAGGCAGCAAGACATACTGTGAATTTTCTCCCCGAGCAACACGATTACAGAAACAACTGCAAATAACTTTGTGCTGATCCCCAGCCATGCATTCAGCAGCCCCTAATCTTCCAAATGTCTGCCTGTGTGATGGTATGAAAACTATGGCATTCCTGCAGCCCTCACCTATGGAGGCACATCTGGGCTTTTCTATTGGCTCTTTATTTATGGCTTTCTGTTTGAAAAGTGAGTTAAATGGAGATCACTAATACAACCCTGAGAATTCAAGAAGATGCTGAAACACTGTCAGAATGTGCAAGCAGAAGTCACACTACACGTATTTCCACCTGGATTTTTCAAAAGTGCCTTTTGGGCATGCACATTTATAAGGAAAGGAAACTGAGGAGTGAGATGAAGCAGTCTGGCCATTCCTCGTAGCAGGGGAAGAAACAACTCAAATGTCTTGCCTCAGTCCTCCACACAAGCTCCAGGAGCCTCCATGCCTTGGTTTCACATGTGAAACTCTAAAAGCTTTAATTGAGAGGCTGCATTTCCCCCGGAGTGGAATCAAATGAAACAGGCTAGACACTCAAGTAGGCTTACTGGTTTAATTTAAAAGCGAGGGGGACTGGTAGCAGGGAGCTCCCGGTCAGGGGTCATTTGTTGTGGAATATACTTCTCACCTTTGTGTTCCTCAGCGCTGGGCTCTGGCAAACTTAATGACATTTGGCATCTCCACCTGCTCTATCAGTTTATCCTTGAATTAGACAGCTTGGCCTAGAGTGGCTTGAGAGCTTATTTGGGGCTTGAGATTTATTATTTTTAGGGTTTTTTTTTAAAGAAATCTTTAGCTTTTAATGTCAGATTAGTGGTAATAGTCGTAGCAGTAGGAGGAGGAAGACCCCACAAGTGTAAGGGGGGAAAAACAAATGTAATGGATGATGTAGTTTGCCTGGAGGAATGATGTTAATTTGGACCACTCGGCTTTACCTTGGCATCTGCTTTGTGATTATACAAAAATAGGAATTTCACAGGATCTTGATCCAGGACACGAAGCTAACTTCATTCCTGTTTCAGTCTGACCAAACATCTGTTTGAAACTTGAGATGAAATTCACATGATTTAGACACAAAGCCACGAGTCAATTACATGTCCAGCATGCGTGGTCAATATCCTTGGCTTGGGTCCTCTGAAAATTACCACACCAGTAATTTTATACACAGATGAAGGCCCAGTACATTCAATGGGATTAGTCCAGTTTATTCAGCTTTTTCCCAGGGCGGGGTTCTCAGTTGGAACCAAATCTCAAACCACACCAAGCTCATAGAGTTCTTGTACAGATATTTTGCACTTCTGAAACCAGAATAATTTTCTCTTCGAGGCTCTGACATCAGCACTCAGCTGCAGGGATACTCCTGATGGACATTTTGGACTCCTTCAGAAGCAAAGATGGGCTGAGAAGCCAAATATCCCAATCAGCACCACTCAGTTTGCACCCCACATAACCCCTTAATAAAATCCCCAATAAGGGACACCCAAAGCACGTCGCTGTTGAAGCTGGATTTTTTCCAAAATTAATGTTTTTTTCCCCAAAAGCCTTTAAATATTGTCAATATATGAAATATATAACTTTTTCCATGGCATCAAAGGCTTTTCACAGAGTGATTTCTTCCCCTTTGCCCCTTCTGGTATCAGGGAAAGCAGTCCCATTTGGTTTCCAGAGGGTGACTTGATCATCTCCATGAGCTATGGGGATGCTGGGAGAGGAGGCCCGCCCTCTTAAATTACAAATTCTTGTCAGACTCAGTGGGTGAGAGACCCACGTGCCCTCATCTGGTCACAGAGCACAGCACACTGGCACATTAGCTTCTGAAGCTGCCTTTTCAGTGCTGACCTTTATATTAATGCTAATAGGGTTTGGAGAAATAAAATGTAAATTTGTCTCTAAATGGATTAGTCTAGGCTGGGGGTGGGAAAGAAGGGTGCACGAGGGGGTATTGCTTGGAGCATTCGCACTAAAATTAAAACATTTATGTTCCAACACTTAATTTTATTAGTGGCACACTGAAGTTGCCTGAATGCGTAATAACATCTCTCAAGTCCACTCTGCTCTAGTTCAGACTCTAAGTGTGTGTGCTTGCACACAGTGCCTCCCCAGTTATACCTTAGTTGCCTCAGCCACAGCCTTTTCCTCTCCCATGCTGTCTTCAGGGCTGTTTGCTGGTTGTCGCCTCCCAAATTCATCAGGGAATGAAATAAACAGCCTTCAGCTCTACCCTGGAACCATAAAACTACAGTCTGGGCCCGAAATAAACCCCGTTCTTTTCTTTTTTGTGTGTCTGCACTGCAGTGTGGTGCAGCCACTTCGCACCAGGGGTGTGTTGACGCACAGGAATTGGGCAATAAGTTAATTAGTGCTTACCAGTGCTTTATGTAAGAGGAGATCTTCAGAAAGATGAGTAAGCAGCAGTGCTTGCACCTTTTACGTGGGGAAATTGAGCCATAATTGGCAAAGATTGGTTGCAATGTCTGTGAAGGAAGAGTGAAGAGAGCAATATTAACAGCAAAGCACGGTTTAGCATTTGTTAAAGCATTAAAGCACCTTCTTGCTCTGCTTGAACCCCAAGAGCTGAGCTCCACAAGCAAACTTGGGAGATTTGAGAGTTTATTTAGATATTGGTGATAGATCTCTCTTCAGTAGCAAAAGTCTAGGGCTCTCTCACAGGGTGCAATTTTTCTTTCTTTTTACAAAATAATTATCAGTGGGAACTATATAGTCTCACCAAAATCAAAACATTTCCACAGGAATAAATCAGCTGTGGCAAAAAAACTTGGTGAGAAGTAGTTATGATATCTCATTTCACCAATATCAAAACATTTCTCTTAATTTCACTTATACGTTTATATTAAAATATGAATTTTCATGTTCTGTGTTTACATATTTTCCTTAAATTGGTGCCTAACTTGTTTTTAATGTTTTAATACCATGCACATTTTTTAGAGCACCTTTTTTTTTTGGCTCGGAAAAGATAAAAATTCCAGCTATTCATTCTGACAGGGACTCAGGTTCTCCAAAAAATGTCAGCATTTCTTTGGAATAGAACCTCTGGGTCGCAGCCAAGTCTAAGTCCTTCTTATTGTAAATGAGGCCATATTCATTAGACATCCAGCCATGGCACACTTATCTTACAGGCACATATATCTCCAGCATCGTGGCTGGGCCAAGGCAGCGAGCAGAACTGGCACATGGGGCTGACGTGGATTCATTCCTAATGAAACACTTCTAACGTTAAAGTGATTAAGCCAGCAGAAAAATGACTCTGAAATCTTTTGTTTTCAAGGAAGCTCTGATTTCTGGAGTTGTATCTAAAGCCACTCGTAGGGTTCTACATGCTGACAGACTCCCACAGAACGAAGCTTTTCTCTTTATATGAAGCCCTGTAGGATTTTTCCATAACTAGGTAACCCCGAGGCTAAATTAACCAAGTGATTCAGCACAGAAATAGGCAAAAGTCGGGCTGGGGGAGCGGGAGAAGGAAGGAGAGCAGCAGTGATTTGGGCTCCTTGCGGCTGCCTGAGCGAGGCTGGTAGCTGTGCATTAGATACGGCTCCAAACATGATGCAGATGTGGAGCACCGAGGTGCTGTATACACACACAGGGTCCTGTAAGGTGAAAAAAGGGGGGGAAAGAGCAGATCGTTCAGTAGTTGAAAAGTATCTGATTGCCTAATGTAAACTGTGATTAGTGGCTCGGTGCCTGGACAGTGAGCACTTCGCGGGCCCCCAAATCCAGTCCCCAAATCAGCGTGTGTGCTGCCAATCTGTCAGGCAGCCCAGCTGTAACACTTTCTGGCATTGCAATGTCTTCAGCTGGTTTGTGTCAGAGCCGGCCAGCGCGGGGGGAGGCTTTCCAGAAGTTGGCTATTGAGTGTCTGTCTGCCTGGATCAAGGGTGTTGCCAGTTTGACATCCCAGCCAAGGCCTGCCACATCTGGCCGCAGAGCCATCAGGAAAAGGGAAAGGTGGGGGTGCCTGGGAGGGGGCAGCCCTGCAGGATCCAGAGCTGGGAGAGCCCCCGACAACAGGAAAACACGGGACTTGTGGAGAAAGCTGAGACCACTGCATGGAGAAAGGTTTTGAAGTGCTCAGAGCACAGCCTAAAATTCACAAGTGGCATTAAACTCCCGGATCAAATCGGGTCTCAAAGCCCTAAGCATGCAGACCTCTCGCTGAGCCTTTCCTCCCTGTTACAAATTGATATTTTATTAGCTCAAAGCCAGATGCTTCCCCTTAAAACAGATTAATCTCCAGTTCATCATATCACCAGACACTGAGCGAGGTGAGGGGCAGCAACCATGGCAAACACATGTGAACGAGACCCCCAGGTACTGCAGGAGGAGAAACGAAGAGAGGAAACAAATATTTTTAATTTCTTTTCTTTCTTTTTAATAAAGGACTAGTCTGTTTTATGTGATACCTTCAATTTTCTTCAGTGCAGATGGGGTTGGTCCAAAATCCATACAACAACCCTGGCAGGTACACAGGGGTGGTTACTGCTGCACAAACCACAGCAACCCCAAAGGATAAAGCTGTTCCCATGCCAGGGGCAAGACAAGGGTGCAATGGGCCGCAGCAGAGAAGAGCCTGGAAAAGGATTCTTTAAGAGGATCTTGAATCAAGGGTTAATTGTTTCCAAATGACCACTGTGTGGGAGACTATTATGGGATGGGACCCATTCAGGATTGGTTTAAAGCTGCTGGTTAGGTACCTTAAAAGAGGGCTAAGCAGCAGCAGCTGTTTTACATTTAAAGTGACTGAAGTGAGTAGTGAATTACTGTGGGAGACAAATGAGCCCATGACATGATTGGACCTGGGACGGCTCTCCCAAGTGGCCACTTGTTTCATGAGAACTCCCACCCCCAGGCTCTGCATTTGAGTATCAAAGGCACAAATAGCACCAATTAATTCAGATTAGCCCAAGAGAGAGCGAGCAGCCAGGTTAGCTGCCTCTTTATGGATGCAGGAACCCCTGTTGCTGTCATCTCTCCTGTCTTTGGGGTGCCTCTCTCCACCCTCAGGTTCTTGTCTTGTTATTCCAGATTGTTTCTTGAGGAACTCGTGGGCAGCAGTGGCAAGATCAGTTGTCTCGGTGTAAACTATCCCCTGGCAATAGGAGCTGCTAACAAGGCAGTGTGCTGTGGGCCTTGTGCCTCCTGCCCTGGAGTTCAGGGCCCTGGCACAGATCACTTTAGTTTATCCTAGTAAGTACACAAACAGGTTCAAGTCTTCTTGGGGGTAAGCATAGAGAAAACAGATAGATCAGAATTAGGAGTCTACAGCTGGGATAAACTGTCTGGACTATGTTTTACCAGTCAGATTTCAAGCCAAAATCCAGTTTCTGACAGCTTTGCCAGACGTGCTGGGCTAACCACCTACCATTTTCTCCTTTTTTTTTTTAATTATTATTATTTTATTTCACCCTCAACTTGTGATATAAAAGCCTTTACTCTCACTGCTAAATGCAGCTGCAAAGTGCCCAGACCCATCTGAGCCCCCACTTTGGGATTCAACTTTTGGGTTGGTGACTTCCTGGTGATACCAAGGGCTTGTGTCAGCCTTCCCAGAATCAAGGGGAGGAAACAGTCCTGAGTGCTATTTACCAACCTGCATTAGTCAAAATACTGCATTTTAAAGCCCCTTAAGTTGTTATACATCATCATATAAGTCATCACAAAATAGTGAGTGTGAATTCCTAAGAATTATGTTGACATGGAAATTGTCAGGAGAAGTGCTGGAAATTTACATCTCCTCATATATCTGTGCTCCTATCCTCCATAGAAATTAACATATTATAACACTAATATTTCAAGGTAATGTTTTCTCATGAGGATGCCATATTTTATCAGTTAATATCATCTGCGTAAAAACTATTCAATTACAGTATCAAGCAACGTGTGATTAATACTAATATCACTAATGTAATGGCAACTTTGTAAGGTGTCATCATAGCTGTTCAGGCAGCTGGAAATGGCAGGAGGACGAAAAAAAAATCATTCTTTTTAATTAAAAAAAGAAAAGTTTGATATCCATGAGAATGAATGGCCAGTGATATCTGGAGTGTTGTCCTACCCTGCCTAGAGAGTGGAAGTTGGGCCAGAGATCTTAGTGGGACAAGGATTACAGCCCACAACCTTCATGCTGATGTGTTCAGCCTTGACCTTCATTCCTTGTATCCCTATATTGTTAACTATAAGCATGGGAAGACCTTAAGCATTTTACTCAGGAAGCAAGAAAACCATTCTTGAAATTTATATTTTATTATTATTATTATTATTTCAGAGGTGCTGTTGAAAAGTCTTATTGGATGCTCATTTCTCTCTGCTTTTACCTACACACAGAAGAGCCCACTGAGGGACCTGGGGCAGAAAACTGTATTAATACAAGGATTACCAAGGTGTGAGGAAACCTGAGCTGGAACCTGTCTTTCCTAGGAAACACAATTTTTTTGTTAAGAGCAATAAACCTGCTTTGTCCCTCTGGATCCTTGGTCCTCTGAAGGACAGGGTTCTCAAGAGGAAGAATCTTAGAGGAACCCTTAAAAAGCACAGAAATGAAGAAAGAGGCAGGATATCTTCAACTGTTCACAAAGCTAAAGCTTCCAAAATTGAGAATGCCTGTAACACACCATTGCAGATAGAATAGGTCCCCTTCTCCCTTAACCTGCAGATTTGTTGCCAAAGCTGAGTAGTTCTGTAATGAATAATTTATTCCAAATCATTTCCCTCTTCAGGAATTGTCAGAAGGAGGTCATGAATTTTTTTACAAGTCTATGTTGTACATACTACTGACACTGTCCGAGGGAAAGCTGTAGGATTTGTATCCCACACGAGCCAAGTTTTCCAAGCTTTCTCCCAGCCTTTTGCCCAAGGGTGAATTCCAGGCTATTCACATAGATATCATCCTGTGAATCCTTCTGGGTCTGGAGCTCATCCACATGCATATTCACAATTTCAAATTCAAGCTGTCTTGACAAGATGCTTAGGTCACATGGGCCATATCTGTTCCCAAATTGGAAACGGGTGATTTGGAATCAGTTTCCCAAACCTGCCCCCACATCTGAAATCCTCTTCCCATAGAAAAATCTCTGTCATGCTCCTGAAGCTCACTTTTCCAGCCATGTTCCTGTTCATGTACATCTAAGAGAGGATTCATGGGAAGTGCTGAAAAACCTGGCCCAAGTGAATTGGTTTGAATGTTAGGATAGCACAAAACCCAGTTTTGGCAGCATTCTCCTAATTTATTTCACCAATTCAGGCAGATTTTACAAAGGCAGCTAAGCAAAAAATGAAAAGGGGACTCTAACAATTCTGAGTCGTAAACACATTTTGAGCAGATTGTGCAAAGCAATTCAACTAAAATTAGATTATGAAAAGTACACTAAGTAAAACTGTATTATGGAAATGTAATGAAATTAATTAATCTAAGAAGCAGCATTGCCACCAGCATGTGCTGGCCCTGTAAACTCCTGGGTGCATTTGTTCCACTCTCAGCCTTCGTTCCAGCTGAAGCCAACATGAGTCAGAGATGTGACATTTCTAGGTCTGTGACCCCAGTGAGTATTTTGACCTATTACAGTTTTCCATTTGATCCTTAATTTGAGCCTGGTCAGTGACACTTTGCATCCACTAAGAATTGTTCTGGTGACCACAGGGTGACAGCTAGTTACAACCAGTACAGCATTTCTTTAATGGGTTTAGTTACCAGTGCAGGTTGTTACTCAGCTAAACCAATAAATAATGTATTTTCAATTAATAGACAAATCTTAGAAGGATTTGTACAATATGTAGGGCTAAATGAAGAAACACATTATAATTATATGGTAATTTGTTAAAATGATCATTAATACTTCTGATGTTAATTATCTAATGGCAGAAAATTACTGAGGGTAAAAGTAATTTGCCCTTTGTAATTGCTTATTAGGTTGTAGGATAATCATTTTGTTTTCTTTGCATGGCACTATTTATTGCCTTTTTCTTCTGACAGTAGCTGAAGTGAGTGTGAGGTCAGAAGTTATTGGATAATTTTCCAAAGAAACAAGACCTCATTTTTGGTTGAAGGTCAACAGAGGACATCAACCATGATTGCTACATACAGTCCTCACTTTCAAAAAAATTTGGAAAGAACACAATACGAAGTGAAAATTATACTTTTGGTTATAGACTGTCTGCACATAATTATATAAAACAACCATTTACGAGTGGTTACTGCAGATAGCAAGGAACCACACGTAGTGCACTTGTACTCCTGGCTCTGGCAGAGATTTGTTGTATGACTTTGGGTGAGATACATGACATTATCTGCAGTTCATCACAGCTGTGTACGTGACTTCCCAAAAACAGAGCTTCTGTGCCAAAAATTATTATGGATTTCACCTCTGTTCATTTTTCCCACCTTAAGGGTGAGTAAATGATTCCTCAAATGCAGGGGCTCTGATTCACCTCTTCCCTCATGTTAATCAAGAGTAGATTTTAAAGGCATTTTTTTTTTCCTGAGAAACATGTTCCCAGAATATGTGTTAAACTCTGAATAACTTATTGGGACCACAGAAAGAAATAGTCAGAATCTTTTGGTTTTTCTTTTGAAACAAATAATTTCTTTTTTTTCCTTTTTTTTGTTTCAGAAGGATATTTTTAGAACAAAGTCAAACTTACGTCTCAAAAGTTTAAAATAATAATAACCTTCAAGTAAATTAAACATTTCATGTAATGCATGGTTTTTTTTCCAGATTCAATTTCAGTCAGAAAACCGAAACTTCTCTTCATTTTCTTTTCCTTCTATTTTTCAGAGAGCAAACAGAAAAAGAAAAAAAATAGAAAAGAAAAAAGGAAAAATATCAGTTAGCTAGCTGTTTTGCATATATTGAGTATTCCTTATAAGCATTGACATTTGAAAATGCATCCCCAGATGGCTCCTCACAAACCACACAGAATCAGAGGTGAAGAGGGCAGGGCAGAACCCAAAGTAGGGAGGAGTCTGAAGCAGTGGGACTTGAGGGTAAAGGAAGCAAATGGGGCAGGAATTAGAGGCAATGGGACTACTGGGAAAAGAAGGGGCCCCAGAGTAAACTTCCCCTCACATAACTTACATGTGCCTGTAAACCACACTGCTGATGAATCACAGTTTTTATAGATAATCCGTGGGTGATACATAGGAAAATATGGTATTCATCAAATCCTGATCAGGAGCAATCCCACTGAAGTCCGTGGGACTGCACAGGCAAGAGCCAGATGTGAAGAGACAGAATCAGGCCCACTGCACATGCACACAGGCTGCCAAGCACGCAGTGTTTTGGCATCAGTTTGGGAAAGGATCCTCCACTTAAACCTGGAGTTCAAGCTGACTTAATAATGAGACCTGTAAATATGGAAGTTGTCATCAGCAAAGCTCGATTTGCATGTTCCCAGGTGAAAACTGATGTCTCGTGAGGTTTAGGGGTGAACCTCTATCCAGCAAAGCATCACACACATTTGCCATCATGACAGCAGATTTTCTTGCAGAACGATGCCCAAATGCAAGTGATTACATGGGGTGTAGTGAGAAGCACTAGGGCCATTCACACATAATCACAGAGTGGATGTAGCAGAGATGGGTGTCAGCCAGCCTCCGGATCCAAGCACATTTGGATGGGAGAGAAGTTCAGATCTTGATCCAAACTTTGTTGTTCAGACCTGCCTCTCGCTGTCAGGAGGTGGCTTCTGGCCAACTCCATCTTCCTTGAGTGATCTCACTTCACCAAACAACAGGTGGGATGTCCATTTAACTTAACTGGCGGGGAAAAAACCCTCATCCTTAAGCAGATGCTATTTTTGGTGGTCTTTAATAGGCGCGGGGGGAATAGGAAGATAATTATCCCTTTTATGCCACAGCTCCCCAGACACCTCAATTTTCCAGCTTGCTCCCTTTTTCCGTGGCTATTCCCTCACTCTCTGTTCAGGGGGATGTTGACAGTCTCCTTTTTGGATGCTCAGCCTTCTGGAAGGCTTTGCTCTCTGCAGGCGGAGCTGTCTGGCACACAGCCATCGACAGCGAGCTGGAGTTTGCTCTGAAGTCCCAATGCAATCATGCACTGTCTGCTGCCTGCTGCTCCACAGTGCTGCAGGAGCTTAAAAAAGACTCCTCCAGTCCTGTCAAAAAGACAACCGAATTATTAAAGCAGCAGCTCTTCAGGTGTTCAGAAGGACTGTGGGAACCAGGGGCAGAAACCGATGGCAAAGAATGATCTGCACCTTAGTCTAAAATGCAGTGGAGTAGGAGGGATGTGGATGTTGCAGGACAAACAATGCCAAATGTTGCTGTCTGAATGATGTCACTACTTGAGTGGATCCAGGTCCCTTACATTCCTTGCTTTGGTGGCTTTGGACTGTCCAAGTTTTAAAAATATCCACTCCTAGCCTCTGTTTTGCCTCTCTCTTTCCCACAGACCCAGGAAAATGTGGTAATCCTTGGAGAAATCCACATTAAATTAAAACAGCGTGCAAGGATCTGTTTTCCCAGTTCTACCCCGTGAGATGGAAGCAGTGGCAGCGTCCACAAACAGCAGCTTGAAAATCATCTGACACCTATGGATCCCCAAGGCTCCTTGGTGAGGTACAGAGCCTCATGTGAGAGCAAAGTTAATGTGTGACTTGTTAAAGGCAGAGCGAGGAGTAGGACAAAGGTCTCTTGGCCATGTGCCTGTCCCACTCTCCCCCCATTTCACTATAACTCAAAACTTAATAATATTTGCTTGTTATTAAGCATTGACATCTCAACCTTAGCAGCTTCATTCCCTACTCACTTCTGAATGCACTGCACTATATTATATTCCTATACTAATTCTGTATTTTTTGAAATACCACCAATTTCAAGTGATTATCTTTTTAACTAACCAGTTTCTGAACTCTTAGACTTTTTATGTGGAAGACAGCCAACCTCCTTCTTTCCAGAAGTCAGGCCCTAAACTAAGAACCAAAACCACAAACCAGCCCTGAAATCTTTGGCTTACTGCATCCCTAGGCATGTCGTTGCCTAGAAAAAGCTTAGTCACAGCAATTTCTAGATTGCTGAACTTCCCACTGTCTAGTTTCTTGGCTAAGGCACCAGAATTCTCGTGTTAACAACTTATGGAACACTTCTCTGTCTGTACAGGAGCATCCTCTTTAAGGTGGTGACATAACCATACACTCAGCTGGTTGGTTTTCTTTTTTTTTGTGGGGAGGTGTGGAGAGGAATCTTTTCATGTCTGCTCTTCACAAATGCTTTCCTTCAACCCTTGCAGCTTCCACAGCCCCTCCACACTGCCCTGCCTGACTCTGAGCATCCTATTAACCCAGCAGCTTGGCTCAAAAAACAGCAAGTCAGCATTTTGCTTGCAAGACGTATTATTTTATTAATAAGAAATATAAACTCTTGCAAGCCTGCAGTAGGAAAGAGGGTAGAGAAAGCCAACTAAGTCGACGAGAAGCACTTTTTCTCCATCTCCAGACAAGCTTGCTGGGACACAAGGCAGCACGTCCCACATTATCCAGCAGCCTTCTGAATGAATCCTTTCCTCTCTGTGACAGAACGTAAACTGCTTTAGCCTCACTCTCCTCCTGACAGACCTTCTAATTATCTCAGCTGTTTACAGCGCTCAGGCCCTCTGCTACCAATTTCTCCATTATTCTGACAGTCAACAAACTAGACCTATTAGAGCACAGCACAATTCTTGCCCAAGGCAGGAACTTTGTGAGACCACAAATCGTCTCGGTATTAAAAGTCGGTGCATAAGAACTGCCCTCAGCTTTAGCGCTAAATTGCTGGTTTGGAGACATTCATTGCTGTATATTGTATTTCCACTATATTCCGCTTTAATAGACTTCGTGCTGAAGTGTGTAAGAAGAGTTTTAAAGCCTGAGGTGGCAAGTAGACCTTTTTTTTTTCTTTTTATTTTTTTTTACCATTTTATATATTTTTCCATCTTTTTTGTTTGTCACCTTATATTGCAAGGTTGGCTCACATACATAAAACAACGCTGCAGTCATGCAAGGATATCTAGCAGTTAGTGGAAAGCACAGATTTTACCATTAGAAGTTCAACAACAAGGTTTGGGCAATACAAGATTTGTTATTCTTTTATTTGTACAGGGCCTCAGATTTAAGATTATTTCTTCTGTTCTTTGGAATATTTTATTTTCCTATTTGGCAAAGCTAACTTGGTTTTATTCTTCTAATCTTCTGGTATCAAAGTAGTTAGGGCCCAGCAAGAATAATAGTTAGAGAAGGAGATTACAGTTTCTATTAATAATTTGTGTCCATTTGTTTAAGCAATGTTTATTCAAGGTTCAGAAAGCTCTTAGAAATTTGTGTTTATTAATTAGTGTACACAACACTCTATAAAGTATTTATGTATGGTCTATCTCCAGATTTCTCTTAGTTTGAGTTAGTACAGCTGCAGGACTTATTTTGACTAAACCCATAGGAACCATCTGATTCAGGTATCCTTGTATCCGAATTCTGGACTAGTTTTCAATATTATCTTCAATTCAAGATGTCTGCAGGTACAGACCAGGTTCCAATCTCCCAGGTTGCCTACCAAGGTGTAGAAATAATTCCAGATGCCTAAGATACACATTTATTATCAAGCTGATAATAACAACTAATGCCACCAATTAGCCCAAACCACAAAAGCTCCAACTATATTTTCCTGAGCAATTTGATTGATCCTAACACATTCAGGAATACTCTCACAGTAAATTTCATGCAGCCTTCTATTTGCCAAGCAGAAGTGGTTGCATTTATGAAAAATTAAAGCTTTTAAATTGAAAAAAAATCTTTTAAAGACCAGACCAAAGAAAAAATACATTAGATGTACATACACACCATTTCATCTAAACAACATGTCAGAAGGAACGTGTGCTTTCCCTGAACTATGTTACCTCTGCCTGCTGGAATGCTGGAATATAAAATGACATGTTATATTAGATTCTACTGAATTTGAATTCTTCCTTCAAGGCATTTATAGTGAAATAAAATATTTTCCAATGAAGACTCCTTGAAAAGTGACATTTCTTTCAGCAAAAACTTCCTGAAGACAGCTTCCAGTTTAGAGACACAGGGCTGGGTGAGTTGTCACCTAGTCAATCACATGAAATCATGTACTGGACATGGACATCATGGAACAACAGAGGGAAAGCCTTAGCACAGGATTTGTGGTAAAGACTGTTGCATTCCTGTGAGATCAGTGTCAGTACTAAGGCAAATCTAACTCAAAAGCTGGCCACTTAATAGCTTTAAAGTGTTCAAAGTTCTTAAGTTCTTCCAAACATGGCTTTGAAAGAGAAATGTGTCTGTGTTGCGCCGTGGTTTCACATTTCGTCTTGCAGGATGTACTAATTTGGGCTAAATACTTCTGTGACTTAGTCAAACAAAACTTAAACCAAATTGTCAGGCCACATTGCTCTAAACACAGATAACTCCAGGAGAACTGTGTGAGATTTGAAGTTTTGCTACTGCGATTAGGAGCAGCTCTGATGATTTCCACAGAACTTGTGTGAAATGTAAATCAGCAGAGTCTAGAGTCATTCGTCATCCTTTTAAATCTGTTTCCAAAACTTGATTTCCTGTTCAGAAGAAGGGCATGTTCCTGGGTCAAAGCCAAGCTGAGAGAAATTGGGCCCTAGGTGTCATTTCTAATTGGCTTTGGATCAGATTCTCCAACGGGATACCCTGGATTTCTACCTGCCAGAGGACTTCTTCTCTGCACAGAAGACTCATGTCCACAGTCTTAACCAGTTCTGGAGTATCTCCAAGGTAACAATGTTATTTTTCTCTACCCTGACAGAAAATACAGGTTTCTGCTCTCAGAACCAAGAAGGAATCAGAGTACAAAATGAAGATGTCAGAACTCCTTGGACCATGATGGATGGAATTGTTGTCATACAATGGAAAATAAATAGAATCATTGAACTTTAACATGAAAGCAAGAAAGATGGGTCAATATTAGTTTTAGGGAGCCTGTATGTAAATAAATATATTAAAATATTTTTAAAATAGTCTTTCAGATGTTGTACTTTCATGTTTACTTATTTTTTAGTCTGAAAGAAACCCATGTTGTCAGGGCACACTAGCCCTTTTTTAAATTGACCTTAGTGAATTAATTTACTGGTAACTATTTTCAAAGTATGTCTTAAGTAAATAACACATGAAGTAATTGACAGAGAATTTCAGGCTTGCAACCACAACTATTTGTAGTGTAGGCCTAGGTCTAAGCTTTGGGTTCATCCAATTATGGTATCAAATCGTTGCCATATACACGACCAGCCCCAAGCGTGTGGGATGGCAGTCAACACATCAGCCAGGACATTTGTAGGCAAGTCATCATCCACTGCAATCTTTTCAGCTCTCAAAAACTAAGCAAGAATTGTTTTCAAATCTTGGCAAAACAGGCAAGCTGCTTAGTAACATGGTTTGGATATCAAGGCTATAATGAGCCTTCCTCTGAGACCTTGCACAGCACCAGGGAAGTGCTGGCTTTGGAGGCTTTTTCAGACACAGCCTGTCTTAACTGTTGCTCTGTGGCAGTTTTCACAGATAAAATATTAATTTTGGTCACCTAGCCAGCACTATATTCAGAAAATTCTAGTTTTTCTGTCTAAAATTGCTGCTCCAAAATATAACTGGAAAATATATTAATTCTTCCCTCTTTCACGCCCTAGACCACTGAGAGACAGTTTTGGCTTTATGATTTCTGGTCTGGACCCCTCTCTAGCTCCAAAATTAATTAAACCAAACTAGTGGGATAGACTTAAATTCATATTGGCTTCTGGAAAAAAAAAAGTAACCCTTGTCTATTATGGGAGGCTGGCAGCAACAGATTACATATTTAGGGAGCCTTGTTCCTGGTCGTTTCTGCAGCTTTCATTAAAAAGATATGCATGCTAATCGTGGAAATGGGAGGCAACCTAGAAAAGAGATGTATTATTATGAGAGGCTGGGACATTGTATTTGTGCATACAGCAGGGAAAAGGATATTGAAATGAGTGCTAAAAACAGCCCGAGAGCGATGTGGGGAACGAGGAGGAGGAAAATCCAGAGCCAGAGCATCGTAAGGGGAGCAGCGGAGTTGGAGTCAGAGATGCAGAAAGGAGAACAGGTGAGGGTCAGAAAGATAGAAAGGAGAGAGAGCAGCACTGGGAGAAGACATGAGAAATTAGATCAGAATCTAAAAGCACTCAGGAGAGCAGGGAAAAAGGCAGAAATTAGAACAGGAGCTAAGAGGAGAGCCGAAGAAGCAATAAAAACTCAAGGAGGAGAAAGAAAAACTACAAGATGAAGAGAAGAGGACAGGAAAAAAAGGGCAGGAGATAAATATGAGGCAACATAAAAGGGCCTTGATCTCCCGTTTGTAAAGATGACGTGATCTGTGGTGTGAAAGAAAATAAATACTTTGCATTTTTTGAAATGGCCATGAAGAGAGGACCAGGCTACATCTCAGAAATCAATATCACATTTTATGCCTGCTGCACCCTTCACGAAGAATCAAGACAACATTGATTCAAGTAAGTAATATTTCATTGAAATCTGATCTTTGATTGCATAGCTGCAAGGGACTGGCTCTGGAAGTCCCTGGGTGGTGTCTGTGCTGAACAGGTGTCGTTTTTGGGATGGCGTTGGAAGTGATGTGGCTTCATTCCCGGTCCCCGGAACACGTGGAGAGCAGAGGACACGTCACTTTAGTCTTTGAGAGCAGAGGATGCTGCATCAGAAGGGCTGGCCTGCTCTCCAGGGTCATTAGTGTGTGTCTGTCAGTGTGTGGTGAGCAGCCTGCAAGGTTTGCTTTGTGGCTGTAGTCATTTCAAGCGGCGAAACGATTATTTTAAGATAATTAGAAAAGCCTTAGACCGATATTTTAAATCTGCTTTCCTGATCAATTGCATCAGTGCTAGAGCTGGTGTGCAGTCATAAGGCACAGGACCATCTCCCCAGACTGCAAGGCCATGCTCTTGTAAAGGAATTAACTGTTTCTGAGACATTTTTGCCAAGTATTTGAGAATGTACAATATCCCCTTGATTTTATTTCCCTGGCCATTAATTAATTCCCTTGGGAAAACAGATTCACTGTTTTGCTAGCAGATCTTGATGTGTTTCAGCTTCTTTATACCATGGAGGGTGACAGTGAAACAATTTATAGCAAAACCTGTGTTGGAATTCCCCTTTGGAAAATCACTTTATCTCAATAAAATCAAAACATGTGGGTGAAAGGCTGTGCTGATGAGGAGGAGGGGCATAGAAGATTTTTAGACATAAGCCTCAATGTATCTCATTGAAAACTAGCTTGTCCCAATCAGGATATTTAGTCATTTGAATTTAGCTGGAGCACTAATGCTGTATAAACTTCCCACTGAGGCATGTCAGAAAACTCAGGGACACTACAGATTTATTTCTGCCATTTTTCTTGGTCCTTTTGGAGAAATGTAGCCTCAAACCCCTCACTTACAAATTCTGGTGATTATTTACCACCAGGAAAACTGCAGTGCAGGATTATATTGTCACAAAACGAAATGATTGGGGCCCTCTCAGAGAAGTCAAACTTGGGAATTCTGTTTCAACAAAGTAAAAATATTTTGTTTCAAATGTCAATTCATAAACAAAATATCTCCACAACTTTTCAAACTGCCATTGAGGAAACAAGGACTCCACATCCCACCTGGGGATGAAGGCAAATGTTGAGATGCTGACTGTGACTCCATAAATCAGTCCGTATGTTAACTCAGTTCTCCACTGCTACAGTACCTCAGAACTGCAACTGAAAATTCATTTTGAGAACCAAGTAAACAAAAACACAACTGAGAGGCTGATAGGTGAGGTCTGTCAACCTGGTCTTGAGGATAAGCCTTTTTTCAGGAGTGCATGATGGTCCTACCTCCAAAAAAGCTGGTCTGATGGAAGACAAGCCAAGTCTTGGCCTTTGCAGGAAACTTTGAGACTTATTTTGGGAAGCTCTTTGGAATGCAAACCCTTGAGCAAAGCTGAGGCAGTGTGTTACAGCAGGGCCACAGGAATCACTGATAATTTAGACTCTAAACTTTTATGGCCGAGAGAGAGATGTGATATTGGAGAAGAGGTTATTGTGAGTAACACCAGCTTGGCTCTGGTGGTGTGAGCAAGGAAAAAGGGGAAGTTTCACTGTAGTTGTGTGGTGACCCCAAGGCAGGGGCCTGGCAAAGGACAGCTCCTCGTGTTTGTGCAATTTCAGTCAGAAAAAGGCTGCAAGGAGCTTCCAGTGGAGCAGCCCTGGAGTTCCCTTATCTCAGCAGGCAATGGTGACCACGCTGAGGAAACCTGGCTTCCCAGCAGCAGGGAGTCCTGAATCATCACCTCCTTGGAATCAACATTTTCTCCCCTGGAATATCCACCCTGGAATATCCAAGGACTCCTCAGGGCCAGGAGCTGGTCTGTGAGAGTGCAATGTCTCTTTAAATATATCAGCCCATAGGACAGGTAATTTCTTTTTCGGGTAAAATCTTGAGCGTCACACAACTTCTCTCAAATTAAAGACAGAGTGATAGTAATGCATGCACATATTTACAAACAGTGCATTTTTTCTCATATATGCATGCCCCCTCCATCTTCCACTCTTCCCACACAAAGGTAAAAAAAATAAACATTTTGGGTGTTTTCCTGGTATTCAGTGACAGTGCAACCACTCAGATACAGATACAATGAATGAGTTCAAATTTCACAGTAGCACTGTAATAGAAGCAGAGTAAAATACAGTAATACCCAGGTTATTATGGATTTCTGACATATATAACTCTAAGCCATCTAACTTGCTCCAGAACTTGAAAATTGTTCAGCAAGCAGAATTGATAACTCTTAAAAAAATGGATAATAGGATCAAGTCAGATAGTTACAAGACAATGCCAAAAACTAATGCACAGTTATTGTTCAACAATCATTCAAAAAATAGTTGCAGAACTATTTTGAAAGAAGGGGAATTAGGAAGATACTTTGTAGTGTTGAAAACAGTACAAAGCACTTGTGGCGTAAGAAAATACCAGATAAAATGATACTGCATATGTGTGCACATGCACATGTGTTGTGTGTACATTAAAGAGACAAAAAATTAACAACAATTGCAAAATTCATTCAACAAATAGTGGGGAAAAATGCAATGACTATTTGTCAGGAATATAGGGTGCTGGTGAAAAATGTTCATCATATTTCTGACTTCCCTAAGCCTAATACAAATG
The DNA here is from genome assembly GCA_013397155.1 of Irena cyanogastra. Lineage (NCBI taxonomy): Eukaryota > Metazoa > Chordata > Aves > Passeriformes > Irenidae > Irena > Irena cyanogastra. Next base: position 984,848 of record VWZV01009807.1, on the reverse strand, counting down.
TGGAGAAAGTGGCATGACCTGCTGAGCTGACATTAAAAGCTTTAAATTGAATTAAATTGACAGAAATATTCAAAAATTGTCTTGGGAGGGGAAAAAAAATTCATGACAGAGCATAACAGACACATGAAATTAAGAGCATTTAGGATACATTATCTTTGCTGTATGATGGGATATGTTTCTAATTGCACTCACAGGGTGCCTTTAAGATGTGTTTTTATTTAAAAATTGTACTTTATGATCTATTATGTATTTTCAGCAGAAATACATGGGCAAAAGAATAAAATGCATATTAAGATATATGTTTTTTGCAACAATCAACACATTTGTAGCCATTGTTCAGTGAAGCAAACTGTAAAAGCAAAGTTTTTTTCCTGAATCTACAGGAGTGGAACAAAAAGAAAAAATCTTACTGGGTAGTGAGGAACCTGTACCATACTGATGGATTTGTGCTCAAGTGTTCATGGGTGGTCTTGTAACTCATATCAGCATTGGACAGCTCAGATTTCCAGGTACATCTGCACCTTACATCCTCTAAAGTTGTTGCTCTTCTTTTCCTGTATGCTGGATGCTCACTAAATCCAGTAATTGAGAAGCAATAGGAAATATTTTACATGGATTTCACCATTATTAATAATGTCTGTGCTGCAAGGCATCCCCAGCCAGCATTCAGTGCTCAAAGTCCTGCTCAGCACATAGTGAATACTGGATAAAAATGCAATGGGATTTCTCTTCTTGTTGTATATTGCAGAATCTCAATTAGTTTGTGCTGTGTCATATGCTCCCACAGATTTAATATGTAATTTCAATAAGAGGTATCTTCTAAAATTACATCACTTCCTTTTGTCTTCACCAAGAGGGTCACATGTGGAGTTCTTCTAGCTAATGAATATGGTGTTCCAGGGTTTTTTGTTGCTCTTGATGCTTTCAAGAGTAATTTCAAGAGTAAGAAGTCGTAATTTTAAGGTGAAATATGATTTTCCAAGCAATGCTGCTGACTTCCAGCACTGAGTCTGGAGCTTTCCAGATTCTTTTCTCCACATACTCCGATTTCTATTATGATGGGATTTCTTTGCTAATTTTTTCTAGGTAGAGGGAAAATTTCATCCTTGCATGAAAGAACTAGAGGTGTTTCTGCTCTGATCTGGTACATTTGGGTGCCAGCACCAGCACCTCACATCCAACCAGGGCTTTTTGTCTCATTTTGTCAGGTCTTGTCATGCACAGCTTTTCTATGCTACACCAAATTTCTTTGCTCAGTCCCAAAATATAGAGAAGCATAGACTCATTTAGGTTGGACCAGACCTTTAAGCCCACTGAGTTAAACCACTATTCTGAAACTGCCAAGCCCACACTAAACCACATCCCCTGTGAACACATCGCCGTGGTCTTTTCTTGGAATGCAGCATCCTTGCCTGTGGAAAAAATCTGGACTGTGGTGATTTTCTGGTGACCTCACAGATTTTCTCCTGAGTTGGGAGTTACAGCTGTAAAAGCCATGTCAATCCATTTACAGTAAATATTCAAAACCACATAGCATCTGCTAATCTTAGATGGAAGTAGAATAAACTCTCTCTTTGTTGTAACCACAAGAACATCAAATGTTTACTAATATCAGAACTGGTTCAGCCCCTTAATAGTGAAAAGTGACAAGACATAGATTATTATCTCTGACATAAATTTGAGCAGGAAAAGGATTCTTTGCAATGGAAACAAACGCTAATGGAATAAAAATGACCCACGTTGTCCAATGGATGTCAAACCTAGTGGAGTCCAGCATGGCTTAGAACCATCCAGTTTCCATCAGAGAAAGCAAAGTGGCTGAATGAAATAACCTCTCATTCAGTTCCGTATTTTTGTCACCAGCAGTAAAAGTAAATAAATAAAACAGTACAAAACCACTTTCCTAACTTTCTCCAAACGAAATCATCCAGCTGTGTGATGGTGTTTCAGGTCCATTGCTCAAAATCAGAAGGGGGAAAATAAATCAATTAAAAACAAGAAACTACATGAACTAACTCCATATTTAGGATTATTCTCTTGCAGCCACATAACCTGCACTGTAAAGCCTGTGTTTTAATATTTCTCCTAGAGAATGTCCACCAGTAAAAGGAATATACAATGAGTAAATAATCCACCAAATATTGTGCATGTAAAAGATGAGGAAGACAAATATTTTTTAGAGTGAAAAAATTGGTTTCAAAAGTAATACCAGAAAGAAACTGCTAGAAATCTAGCCAGAAAATGGAACAGTTAAAGAGAGAAAAGGCTGCTGGCTGGGAACACAGATCTGATTGCTAATTCTGTTGAACAATGCACATAGCTCTGAGCTGGTCTGTGAGGAGCCATCAGGAAAAGCAGAGGAAGAGGAAAGTCACAGGCCAGAAAAATCATCCCAGAGTGTTGCAAATGGCCCAGAGGCTGTAGGTTGTGGAAAGTAGTATTAGTTTAAAACTTAATGGCTTCATGAGGGCTACACGTGCAGGTAATGCATTAGACCCAGGAGATCTAGGCCCAAACTTTCCTTTTATTAAGATTTACCCAGAATTGCTATGCATTTAAAATGATTTAAGAGCACAGTTTTTCAAACTGGATATTCATTAAAAAAAAAAAGACTGATTATCTTCAATTAAATAGCTTTATATTTGAATCATTGAAATTATGGGATCAGTTGAGGGAAAAAAATACTATGTAGTATAATTATATATAATACATACATTAGTGCAAACAGTTGTTTTGCTCTGATAAAACATGAATGAATCAGTGTTAACACATAGCAAATTAAATCTTTCTCCTTCCTTGAAAAAATCCCTTTCAAAGCTGTTATTTCTATAAGCCATTAATTTCTGGGTTAGGCTATGTGTTAAAGTGCCAAAAAAGGATCTATTTCATTCAAAACAAGTAAACTTAGAAGAAAAAAAAAAGAGAGAAATAAAGAAAGCACAGAACCGCTACCTTTAGCCTGAAGAAACCTTCTGATTTGGAAATCCCTTTAGATTGGAATCCCTTTAGTTAAAAATTACACATCAGTGTTTTTTACCCAACACGTTGCTTTTTAGTAGAGAGCAGACAAAACCCACTGAGAATATTTCCATCATCTACTTCAGTGGATTCAGAAAACTCTGAACATATGAAGATTTATAAAATCATGGAATGGTTTGGGTTGGAAGGGACCTTAGAGATCATCTCATTCCACCCCTGCCATGGGCAGGGACACCTTCCACTATCCCAGGCTGCTCCAAACCTCATCCAACCTGGCCTTGGACACTGCCAGGGCTGGGGCAGCCACAGCTCCTCCAGGCAGCACTTCCAAACCCTTATTTGCCCCAAATCTTTTGGCAAGCACCCAGTGCTGGCAACGAGCCCAGCAATTACAGGGGTCCCAGGCTCCCTGCAAGTGTCCTCAGTCCTGGAAACTGAGGCACGAGGGCTGTGGGATGTGTGGGGGCAGTACCAGAGCCAGAGCTTCGGGGGCAGTGATGTCTCCCAGGCCACTTCCAGCACAAATAGTTGAATCCTGGTTGTCCGTCGAGTTCAGCAGGATTCTCCCTTGCAGTGCAATCCTGCTGCCCCTGGACAAGCAGAAAAAAGCCCAGATTTTTAGAGAACGGTCTCAGACCACAAGTAAAGGGACAATGTATTCTTCCTGAACCTATAAACAGGCACCAACCACTGAAATGGATAGTTTAGAGTATTACAAAGTATTTATTTTTGTCAGTCTTTTTGCATTACTGAAATGTGGGGGGAATTCTTTCATTAAGCGTTTCCCCAGATTGCACACACATCCATTTGACACTAATGTAAAGTGCAGTGTGTTACTTGGTATGTCTCCCTTTAAAATACAAAGTGCTCACCTCCTGCAGAGAAGTCTCCTGGGGAGTTGGCAGCTAATGAAGCCAAAAAATATCGGGGTTCATTAGGCATGCAAGCATTCTGGTAAAATCAAAGATCACTCTGGAACCCCCTCGAACATATTATAGTTACCATTAAAATCATCATCATAGGATTTGATGTTAGTAAAACATATTGCTTAGGCTATAAAACATTCTAAACTAGTATCCCAAATGTCTTGCCTCAAGCAAGCACTTAAATTAAAGTTTCAGACAGCTGGCACTAGAATCAAAATAACAGTTTTGCACAAAGAGATTGGATAAACATGATTATTGTTTTCATAATTTATTTTGTCAACGTGCAGTATTGTGCCTTGATCCCTGCATTGTGCTTGGGCACAATTTCTTTCACTTTTCAACAGGTAACTATATTTCACTGAGGTTTTCTTTTTTTCTTTTTTTTTTTTAATAGAAAGCAATCCTAATTGATCTGCTGCTCTTGAATAATCTAATCCCTAATTAGCTGAGCCTGAACGTTGAAAAAGGCAGCATTGTGTGCTTTAATTAATTTCCATAATCTGGAATTTCTGTTTGCTTGCCTCATAAGATCTTTTGGTTTTCAAGGAGAGGGAAGCAGAACAATATCACTACTTAGCGTATGAAAAAGGGGGCAGTGTTCTGGATATTTGAGACAGAGCAATTGCAACAGCTACAAACACATAGTTCTTAATTAAGACTAAACCCATTTCCTGTTTACCTTGAGTAACAATTTTAAGATGTTCTTTCTGCGTTTATTCCAGTTCAGCTGCTCCCTGCCTCTCAGGTGAAGTGAGGATGATATTCCTTCCTTTAATTTCAATTTAGTCCAAACATCCCAAACCAAGTAGCTGTTGAAATGTAGAGAAATCAATTGCCAGAAATGTGCTGTAGCAATCTCTTAAGCAAATACACATTTTCATAGACATATACCAAAACATTTTACATTTCAAACCCTGTTTCAAAGACAAAATGTGTCTTCTTGAGCGAATCTCAGCAATTTCTGTATTCTTTTACCCAGGTGGTGAGCCAAGAAAAGATCTTCCCCCAAAATGCAAACCTCCATCCAACATTCACACACACAATTAGAAAAGATCCAGGGTTAAGAGAAGCTCCAGCTTTGCAGACACAAGGAAGTGTCTGGGCATTGCTGGAGAGTGCAAAGAACTTTTATGATTCACAGTCTTATTTTTTACTGTTTTGTGACCAGTTCTTAAACATTTCTCAACCTTAAAAAATATTCTTATTTTGATAAACAGTTTTCTTGAGGGTTTCTTTGAATATTATCATTAGAGATTTTTCACTCAAATGAGAAGTTAAACAATGACATTGTAAGGAGCTGAGCTCTCCTGCCTCAGTTTACACACTGCATATTGGAAATATATATTTTATATATGCAGCATTCTACATATATTCTGTTTATCTCTGTCTCATAGAAGTGTTACAGAATTTGCAAAGAGCTGCAAATGATGTCGAGTCACTCTGTTGGAAGTATTTCATGAACAAAATGCAGCCCTCTCACAAATATAAATTAGAAATTACCCCCATTGAATTTACTAGGATCAGTGTAAATTTATTGCACATGCGGGGCTGAGAGCAAAACTCGTCTCTGTTTATGCAAACTAATTGTGTGGTGTTTGCTAGCGTGAAAAATGGTCAGTCATTCTCACATTTGTGAAAAAGATTTATCAAGCCAACACAGCCCAAGCAGGTGCTGTTCAAGGCTGCCCTTTGCTTTCCACACCTGCAGTAAAATAAACTTTGCTTCTCTGATGGGAAGTCCACATGGAAGTTTGACCACCGGGGCACCAAGAGGCATAACCAACATTTCAGCTCTGGAAGGCCACCCATTCACCATCACCTGGGGCCTTGAGAGGGGCCTGGGCTGGACTCAGGTCTCCAGAGGTCACCGTGTTAAGACACTGCATCAGTCCATGCAAAATTTTGGACACTGATCAAGTAAAGGCTGAGATGTTGAAAATCTAAGAATTGCCTGTACTGCTGTTCAGCCCTTTTCTTTCCTTCCTTGGACGTGTCTCTGTTGCTTTTAATTAAGCTCTCAGATTCATAGCTTGGAGATCTTTAATAACTACAGAAAGTGCTTGCAAGGCAAATTTTTCACTTCTAAGAAGGATCCTTAGAATAAATGTTACCTTCTAATTTATAGGTAAACTTAACCCAGTTTTACCTTTCCAGTAATATATTGCGTGGCCATTTGCGTGCCACAGACTGGTGGCATGAAAGATTTTAACTTTTACTAAATGGTGAAAATGTTGGATCACACACCTCCAGGACACTGTAAGCACAGTGCCTGCTGATGAATTAATCTAATTAACAAAGGTGAAGGTTTATAATTGGGGTTAACTAGAATTTAACTGGTCATTGTTCATACCCCCTGCTGCATTGTCCCCTAAGTAACTCACTCTGGTAGCCCTCCATAGTCCCTCAGCCCCAACATCAAGCTCAGGGATCAACCAGCTTCAAGCAAAAGTAGATACAATCATATTTCCAAGACTGTAATAACAGCAGAATTTAATGGTGTGATATTTTTGTACTGTTTGGGAAAGAGACCCTATTTTTTCTTACTCATAAGCCCAGAGTATTTTTAAATAGTTCAAGTCCCTGTAGTACTTCACAGTTTGCAGTGCAGTTTAAAAAGTAATACATCTTTTCTTAGATGTACCCCAGATTCTGCCTTTTAATAGACATGATAATGAGATTCTGTGTCTTCATTTCCCAGTGTGCAGAAAGCTCAAATAAATCTTTGATTGTTCACAACCCTGGAGAAGGCTCCCAAGCCCAGGAATGTAATGATGTTTCTCTAAACAATCATTGCTAATGAAATTTAAGTGTATTTAAAATATATAGATGCGTGAGTGTTTATATATTAGTAGTATCAAAATTGGGCTTTATTCATTTTACTTTGTAAACCTGAATCTGATTGCAGTAAACTGAGCTCTCAAGAGATTCATTTCTAGGTGAAGGAATGTCTTGAGTTATTTCTATGACCTGCAAGACACACATTGAGCTTCTGCCTTTGAGTGAACTCCCTCTAATAAGGAAATCAAGGGATATTTGAAAGACCCATTCAGTGACTTCTTCACAAGATTAGGAACCATGTCCCCAGACCACTGCTGAAGGCATCAGACAGCTGACTGCAATCAAATTGTTGAAATAACTTTGAAAGAAAAGAGTGTCCAAGTAACTTGGAGGAACATTAAAGGGCAAAACAAGCAGAGGGGACTCAGAGATCCCTCACGAAGGGTTAAAAGGGGGATGCTTCAGAATGGAGACAGTGGTATTTTTAACAATTTTTAATATCTGGCCAGTACTCTAACACTTTCAGAAGGAGACTCAATCAAAAAAACTCCTTCCATATCAGCATCCATTTTATACAAAATATAAAAAGTATATATAAATTGACCCACAGACTGACACCTCTCTGTGTCCAGGCTACTGGCCAGCTCCTCTGCCAGGGTGTCATACACATACCCAGACTTGGGCAGACTCCTTTGCACTCATAGTACTGCTAGAGGGAATTCCTTCACAGCAAAAACATGGGAAACCCCAAATTGGTCACTATCAGCCCAAAGAAAACAGTCCCAAGACAATATTGAGAAGAGATGGCTCTCCAGACCAAGCTGTGGCAGCCAGGCTTGGCTTGGTGGCTTGTTATAAATCCAGGCTTGGCAAAGTTTAGTGAAATGTTAATATCAGCCAAAAGCATGAATAAAGCTGGGATTTGTTTTGTGTGATCTGGACACCTCCAAACCTCTTCCATGGCCAAAGACATGGAATACTGTGGTTTCCTTTGGGTGCTGTCAAATTTGTGGATAACTGAATTCCAAGATAAAACCCAAGGGAAGCCAGTTTATAGGAAGTGAAGAGCCATCAGCTTTCAGCTGTTGTGCCATAGTTTGATGCAGACTGTTGAATACCATTATCCATGTTCAAGACATGCATATCATACTTTTCCTCAGGAAAAATACCAATGACATATACCCTCTGTAGTTGTTAAATTTGTTTTAATGGGATTTCCATCCAAATGTATCTCTTCTTTTGTTTCAGGTCTCAAATTTATTAACACAGTTTGCAGTTAATTTTTATTCCCTTTATATCTGTATGTATCCCAGCCATTTTAGTGATACAAACGATCATTCACAATCCTAACTTTTACCAAATCCTGGTGGTCTTCAGAAACACTGCAGAAAAAGCATTTTGGTTGTAAGTCTCTCAATTTCATGAAGCTTGTTAGGGCTTTGGATATCACTGACTTCTAAAGGTTGTAGCATAGAGAGGCTTACAGAAGAGAGCACCTCACAAAGCCGTAGACAGGATAGGAATCTCACTCCTAAGTAGAAGAGCCACTTGAGTGGGAAGTGTTGGAGAAGAAAAGTGATAGGAGAGCTACCTTCCCTTCCCCTGAGATTTATGCAAATCCCTCAAAGTACCCACCTGCAACACTCTACCTGCTCCTGGATGCTCAGAGGATTTCTTGCGGGGATTAGCAGCCTAAAATTATTAACTAGCCTCATTGCCATTCAGATTTTACCTGGTCATTTCCCCCCCCCTCCCCTTTCCACTTTGTCCATAATCTTTAAAAATCTTACCAACCATAATTTCACAGGTTGGGAAAGAATTCCCTCTGCCCTGGAGATTTGAGCACATGTTCTATGGCAGCATCAGTATTCTCTCATAAATATTCTTTCTTTCTAAGAAAAAAGCAATCTTTTTTTTTTCCTCACTATAGTATGGAGTGCTGAGCTGTTAGTGCTTGGTCTGATATGGAAAAAAGAGAGCTAGACCCATAGAGGTGGTATATTTGCAGTACATTTTACATGTGATAAAGTTGGGTTTGGCCCACCATGAAGTCTTTTTGATAATTTTGGCATAAATTGTGTCTCCTACTTAACAGTGGCAGATACCATCAGAGAAGCTGATATGTTTCAAAGACAAGATTCAACAGGATCAAATCAAGGTCAATTTATTGCAAAATTGATAAGGAATAGTGGGGTTACCTATATGAGCAGAAAACTGAATAGTGACACAATGCATTCTTCCATCTTGGTGAAGGTTTCTCTTAAATCTCAATTTCTTCTGCATATGGCCTGAAAGCACATCAGAGAAAGGCAAGCAGAAATGAGAAAGAGAAAGGGAAAAAAGCACCAAAACCAGTCCAAAAATCAGAGAATTAATAAATACCCTGAAAGAGAGTTAGTTATAGGAATGGTGCTGGATAATCAGGAGAGCTGTGGCTGACTATTGTTTACAAAGCCAAGATGGCCTGGGAGTCTCAAACTCAGATACACCAAGATAGCAAAGTTCAGAGCTGGCTCTATCTGGCAAACAGCTGCAGACCCTTTTTAATTAACAGCATATTCCTGATTCTGTTCAGCCTGCATGGATGGAAAGGTGTTTCCCAAGGAAATCGGAGTAAGGACAGCATAGGGAAAAAGGGGTGGGAAAAAAAAGAGAGGGGAGGGAAAAGGTGAGTTCAGGAGGGCAATGAGGTGGGGGTTAACAACGCTGCTGAAGATCAAGGGCTGAAGTGCTGAGATGCTGCCAGACTTGAAAACTTTAATTTACTGTCACTGTTAGCCCCCTTTGAGGTTTATGGTGGTATTTATACACACAGCATCAATCACATGAAACAAGGAGGGGATTTATAGTTTGTTTTAAAGACTGTAAATGCAATGTAATGCAAATAGCATGCCTCATGGGCATTTACATTTAATGGGAAAATTACAGATGCAAAAGATTGGTAGAACAAATTTTAAATTGACTTTATTACATCTAGTGCTTTTCAGAGAATACTATTAAAAAAAAGCGAGGAGATATGGTAATGGAGTTCTACAGTGTAGCTTGACAGCTTAAATTCCACTTAACTGACTTTGCTTGCATCTTTCTGTTTACATTACTTCTTCCAATAAGTTTGGTTGGCAAAATCTCCGGATCATAAAATGATTAGAAGCTTTGATTCTGTTTTGTTTCCTTTTTGGGGTTGGAATATTTAATGTGCAAAGCTGATTGTATCTCGATAACCGTTTTTAACTAAGGTTCATCATCAGAATTGCTTCATCTAGACACAGTCAGGAGCAGCTCTTTGAATCTATTATCGCCTTAATATGTGACCACACATTCATTCTCCTTAATTTGTATAATCTTCTGGCATCTCCCCCATATCTCTATAGATACAATAGAAAAAGATGGCTGCATTACTGTGCTCACTGGAGGCGTGAACATTCAGAACTAATCACAGCTACTTGTGGAAAGCCCATTCTTTCTCAAAACAGGTTTATTTCCCTGTATTCCCGTGTGGCTCTCTGAACACTTCTGGAATGAGGATTGTTCGCTGGTGAGGTTGAAGGTTGTTATCATCTGTTGTTGGCTTATGGTAGATCCATCTGAAAGGTGTTGGTGGGCCTCAAACTCACCTTCAACAGACCAGATGAAGCCCTGATTGAAACAGGTGCAGCTCTACTTGCTTCAGGAGAGTTGTGCCCTATTACATGAAGGCTGATTTGTTTTTAACACCTATAATAATTGCTGGATTTCTCTCCCATACAAGCAAAATAATCTAAGGGGTTTTTTTAAAGCCCATTCCTATTGAGCAAAGATTGAAGTACACATGTTGGGTTTCAGTCTGTTTTAAAGCCACCAGCACAGCAGCCTCCCTGTGTGTTGAAATCTGCATCTATCTGACAGGAACCTTCTGCCCTTTGTTCTTTCAGATTTCCAAATCTTTGCTATCAACAAAACACCCTTGAAACATCTTTCCAGTCCTGCTCATTTTAGTCATAGTATAAGTAAATTATGTCCTGACCTTTATAGGACATAAAGCAGCATGGTCAAAGATTACTAGATCTCAGCCTATTAGGATTGTGTCTTTCCAAGATTTCAAATCTCCCTGAAACACCCTCCTCTTTTTTTCGTTTCCATTCATCCTGACACACACACTCTTTTAACTTATCACCAAAAAGCCATGAAGTAGATGATTTGTTATTCGCTAGTGATTCAACAAAGTCTACTCAACTCAGTGGAACAGTTATCATCATGTACAAATATCCCCCCAGAAGTTTCTGTTGTGTCCCTATCTGCAGACCCCTTTCATGTATCAGGATCTGCCTTGTGAGTAGACTAATTACAAACCCCGTGGCATCTCAGTGCATTTATTAGCATGGAACTGAGTCAGACCCGTGTTTATTCTTCACCTAGTCCTGAAAGATACATTCTCCAGGTGTTGTCACCCATAACAAATACATAATGGCAGAGAGCAGCCTATATTAACATTTGAGCTAATGCAAACACTCACTGTTTAAGCAATTCACCTGAGATGGAGTGCCTGGCTGCTGTGGCTTTTGTTTAGGGTTGTAATCCCGTGTGATGACATTCTCTTGTGCAGAAGAAGCACGTTAGCACCATGCTTGGCAATGTCAGGATGATGAGGAAACCATAGACTCAGGAAGCAAGAGCAGAAGGGAAACAAACTTTCACACTCAGGAGTCGTTAATGAAGTAAACACACTTCAGGGCTGGCAGGGAACCCACAAAGCTACCTACCAGTCCTACCAGTGTCAAACTGAACCAACAGATAGCAAAAATGCAAAATTTAGAATAATTATGCTTATTAACTTAATAGTTAGCTTATGTTGTGATAGCAGAGTAAATAATGCCCCAGCAGTCACAACAACTTCTAAACAGAGCAGGAAAAAGCCTATTTTCCTCCTGTGCTTCCTTTTTATATCTGTTTCTGATGATCCATAAAGGAACTAAATTTACTGCAAGGGTGAACATCATAATGCAGAATCCCAATCCTATACACTCCTGCATGTTGTTACCTTACCTTTAGGCACTGTATCACTGTTTTCAATAAGCTACTCACCAATTTTAACTGTGCTTGGAAGAATTTGGAGTGCTGAAACATATTGTGGTTCTTGGGAACACTCACACACATGTCCATGTGAGGATGGGTAAATCCATGTGTTTGTGTGTGGTTAGTTATCAGAGTTGCACAAAACCAGTGCATTGTTTCTTTTTGGGAAAGGCTATCTAGATCATAAGCAAATCACAATATTTGGATCAGTTTCACAACCCACAAATGACACATTTCTACAAAATTTATGGAAATAGTAAACTAAATCACCCCAGCCCCAAATCATCTTTCAGTAAGAATTAACATTTCTTCTGAAGCTAAAAAATTACACTGACAAAATCTGTAGCAGGATGGAACAAAACAATAAAATATTAAATGCCTTAAATTTCAAGCACTTTTATCTTTCTTGGTAAACACTTTCCACATATCCAGGAACAAACACTAATCAGAGTTTAACCTAAGCTTCTGAAAGACACCAATTGCACTGAAGAATTTTAGGACTGTCATGTGAATTTCAAGACAAATACTGTCCAGACAGCACATACCAACTGCCAGTCACTGCGTGGTGGGGTATTCCCTCACCTTCTGTTTTAGTTTTATGAAAGATTGTTTTCTTTTAAAATGGCAGGTCCCCTCCATTCCTTCTCCTTTGCTCACAGTGAGACATGTCATCTGATACTAATTTGTACTTGCTTTGTGTTTTGACTTAATTTGATTAATAACTATATCCTTTAATGGCAGTGTGACTTAACAATATGCTATTATGTTGGTGCACTGCACTCGGGCACTGAGGAGCAATTCGTCTGCACCACAGCAACGTTTTGAAACTAATTCAAAGAGGCATTCTTCTGTACCTCTTTGGCACAGGGTAGAGGTCTGGTCTTCTACTGGAATTGCCAGCTCAGAGCTGGAGGCCAAATCTGTGTTGAATTTGTCCATAGACTTTTCTTAGCACTTGCATTCCAGCCTGAATATCTATGGAATATACCCCTTTTTTCACCCTCGTATTATTGATTGTGCTTTATGTCTTTTTTTTTTCATTGTGTCTTTTTTTTTTTTTTTGAAGTTCCCTTATGGATTCATATTTTAGATATTTTGAAGACTTTAAATAGTACCATACTCCAGGCAATGACAAAAACGTATCAGAATTTTAATTCTTTTTTTTAAACTTTATCAAAGAGTTTACAAACACACACCCCCAAAAAATACTAAGAGACAGAGAACGGAAAGAAAAAGAGAAAAAAGCAAGCAAGATAGAATTTATCACACCCAAAATTAAAAGTATAACTGAACTTTATGGTATCTTAAGATAACACATGTTTTCTGTTGTATAGGATGAAACTGGTAAATAAGGTTTAGCATGCCTGCAGGGACACATGGGAAATCCAGTGAATTCCCTGCAGCTCCAGATAAGTTCAGGAGAAGGAGTAAATGTATTGTATCATCATCAACACCAAAGAAGAATCTCACAGAAAAAAAGGAGAAAACCAAAGCTTCCTCTATGGCAGTAGTAGGTTCTTTTTGTTTGTGCTGTTGCAAAGACTCCATTCCCCAATGAGAATAGTTGGGAGGGGGAAAAAAGAAAAAGGGAGAGGAAATTTAAGGGAGTGGGACAACTCAAAGCATGCCAGAGAAGCCAGCAACTGAGAGAAAGAGGAGCACAGTCAGGACAGAAAGGATATATCAGAGTTGAATTTCCCTGTTGCTGACCTAGTCAGTAAATGCTGTTCAGAATTCTTGCTTCTGTAAAAGAAAGATTTAAAGCAACACCCAGGGTACCACAAAGTAAACCTGTGTGAGTATTGGACAATTAACACTTTTTAAAAAATAATAATTATTAAAAAAACCAAAAGGCAATTTCCCTTAGAGTGGAAACAATGGCACTGAAGTTTATACACGATTGTTTCCTTTGTATCAGGCCAATGCTTGCCACATGCCAAAACATAAACCAGATTGCATAATATGTAGGTTTTTCATAATTTCCTCAGATTAGGTTTTTATTAATGCCTGTCAACAGCAAATGACAGGCATGTGTTGCATTAACAGCTGCTCTAAGCCATGCCAGTGCTGACTTCTCTGCAAATCTCAAGCCTGGAGGAAGCTTAAAAGCCCATTGATTGAAGAGGAACCAACCCCATTTGCATTAAATATCTGAGGGTTTTACCCTCTGGTTTTTTTAACCAACTATTAGTTTCTTTTCTATTTTCTCTAATAATAGTCAATAATTACAGGGTTATTGACAATCACCTGGAACGAACAGATCTGATTCTTTTCTCCGATGTTTTTAGCCCCTTTTGGTCATTTTTAAACTTCCTGACTTAAATCATCCTGAGAAACTGTTTTCTATTTCTCTGTGTGAATTGTAGAAAAATGCTCCCTGTCTCCAAGCCTCCAGAATCTACCCATCCTCATCATGAAAATCTGTAAAATATGCTCATAATAAAGCAAAAAGGCAGAAAGAAAATAGATTCCATATCAGTAACTGGTATGAGCTAGACCTGAGACATGTGTGCTGTCCAGTTCTAAAGACTACACCAGAGCATATTTTATAGATTGGAAAAACACACAAAGCTTTTAATGTTTCAATTTCTGGAACAGCAGGAAAAAACATGATTTACAGACCATTAAAAGGAAATAATGACCAACATTTTTAAATGGGAAGTGACTGGTAAAACACTATGGTCTAACTGGTGAAATAAGAGTTCAGAATTGTTTTTCCAATTAAATAACACTACCACTATATAATAAAAATCATGCAAAAAATTAGCAAAATTTCTTAAATTAAAAATGGACACACAGTGTTCTCCCATGCTTTTTTTTCACACTACCAGACAACCACTCAAGTGTCTAAAATCTAAGCATTTATCAGACCAAAATGAATTAATCAAAAAAAATAGTAGGAGGAATATCTGGGGTTAGAACATGGTGAACATTGATAACATGGCATTCATGGAATTTATTAGCAAGGTCTACAGCTGTTAGCCTGCTATTCAGCTGGGCTGTATGTTGCTCATATACATTTCATGGCAGGAGCATTTCATTTTGATGAGTGTAAAGTCCATGAGAGTTTGGCCCAGACCGCACAAATGTAAAACAGAACTCCTCTGTGTTGGGCTGCATATTTCTGGATTCAGATTAATTAATGTTGCTGACACAAATCCAAGTTTTCTGTGAATGTCCATCAACCTCAGATGAATTTTATCCAAGAACAAGAAAAGAATTAAGGCATAAATATATGGGTCATCTTTAGGAAAGATCCATTATTTGTGCATGTGCCACTCTTTGTCTGATAGAATACACTTAACAAAAGAAAGATTTTTTTTTTTTCCATTCTGGCCCAGCTGAAATCAAAGTCAGTATTCTGATTGCCTTCAGTATGGGTAGGAGTTGTGTTTCTATGATTTCAAGTTTTTAAGGTTATTTTCTTTAAATATTTTCTCTCTGACTGTGGAGCCAGCTGGGCATTTCTCCCCAGTTCTGCCCATCACAGATGCTGGGTACTGACTCACTCCAGCACAGCTCCTGTGGGCAAAGGGGCAGACCTGGGACATTACACTATGTACTATTAAAACATCAGTTAACATGCAAAAAAAAATTGATCCTGCCCCCTCTGTATCAGAGCACTCCAACATGGTAAAATTGTCCCTACATATAGTTATATTCATGGAATCAGAGAGGTGGTACAACCACCATCAACAGCAACAACAACAAAATTGTTCCCTTTTATGTTCAAGGCTAAATTCTTGAACTTACAACAGGAAATAATTGATTGGATGGGAAATTTCCTAAAAGGCCACTTTTGCCTGTTTTACCTTACATACAATGTCAGCTGTTTTAATTGTCATTGAAAAATTAATCCGGCTGCCTCGGTGAGTTGCCATTTTGCCTCGTGTGCAACCAAGGCCTACACATTTTTTTTATTGTGCTCCACGACCCACGCAGGGGGGAGAGAACTTTCCGAAAGAAAAGCTGACAGCTCACTTGGGAAAAGACTGAGTAAATAGATACGACGTGAGCGGTGCCTGAAGGTCAGCAAACAGGCTCCTGAATTAACGGCAGATGCAAATTCCATCCTCAAAGTCCTGCTCTGACAGCTCCCCTCTGACTTCCATCCCAATTAAGGTGGCCAGGCTCATTCACCACCCAATACCCATCCCTGCAGCTCTCTTGGAGCAAACAGAGCACCTCTTAATCCAGACCTACCACCCTAAGGATGTGCCCAGGTGATGAGCTGGGCATCCTTTTTACCCCAAAATGGAAACCATCGACCAGAATGGCACTGCAGGAATCCAGTTCTGGGATATTAAGATTCCAGTATAAGATATTAAGACCTTTGTGCCAGTGGCTGTTACTGCCATTGGAAGACTGTCAGGCCGTTATTAAGAAATAGTGACCTGCATTTCAAACAAACCCGACTTATCAGTGGCTAAGATTTTGCACCAGCTGTTTAATAATAGTTTGTCTAATAAAATATTCATATTATCATATATTTTCCATCTTAGAGGATGATCAGAATGTCATTTTAATATTTTCCCCCTACTAAAATAAAATTTTAATTAAGGCTAAAGATATATTGCCTACGGAAAGCTAAACTGTTTAAAATTATTAACTGCTTGAATACTTGTTGCTATACTACAAGCCGCCATAAAAGAAAAGAAATTAAGTACATGGGGGATTAACGCAATTTTGAAAGCTGCGTTCCCCTCCCTCCTCCTTTTAGATACGCCTAACTGAGCCATAACTATTTTTCTCCACTCAGCCAGACTCCAGCTTTGTGGCTTTTTTAATAACCTGGCTTTTCAAGCTTGTGCCCCCGAGAGCCTTTTCATTTCTGCCGCACTACCTACAAGCAAATTTCTTCCAGTTGCTCAACAGCCTAATGCCTCCCTTTCTTCGTTGTTGAAGCATTTCATTGCAGTTTCATTGACGGGGAGGTGTTCTGTTACAGTGGAATCAATAGCTCAGGGCTTCCCAGCACACCGATTAGCTTGTCAGTCAGAGCCTGGGGGAGGTAGTGTAAATCCCAGAATACCAGGGGCCACCAGTTTGAAAAGTAAGGAATGCGAGGAGCCCGCATGGCTTTTTCTACCACCTGTTGCTCTGCAACATGTGCAAAGTGTATTAACTTCTTTGCTGCTACATGCCTTAAAGGTCAACTGTGATAGAAGCTTTAAGCTTTTGGAATATTTTAATTCATTACAGGAATCAACTTTTACTGATTTGCAACAAAGAGTGCCTTACAAAAGGCGTGTTTTTTCGGTGGTTGGGCTTTTTGTTGGGGTTTTTCAGTAGGTTTGCGTTTGGCAACATGTTGGTTCCTCTTTCAGCTTTTTTTCTTTTTTTTTTTTAAATCCAGTACTTCATCTGCTTAATTGTGTACCAATAGAGACAAGTTTCTATAGCAAATGAGGTTCCTTCCTGCGCCCTCCCTTCCACCACAACAGCAGTATCAGTGTAGATGATCCAGGCTGTCACAAGGGGAATATTTCTTCATTCACCAGATTTGAGGAGGAGGGAATTATGATACTCGAAGTTGGAAAACTTCTGCTGTACATATGCTTCCAGTGGGGGACAGGTCCCTTGTGTCTCAGGGACATGAGCAGAGCAGGGCCAGCTCCTTCCAGTCTTTTTAGGGACTCCTAGTATTGACCAGGGAAAACTAGAGAAGCTCAAAATTGTTTTTATCTGCACATTCAAAGGGCCATCAAGTCACCTGAAGCTTAGTTGCCTTCACCCACCTCTTTTGGATGCTTCTGCTGGATAGAATCATGTCCTAATGACTGGCCAAGGTAATACAGAGAAATATTGTCAGCATCTGTGGTCTGAAGTGGTGAGTGAGCAATGTGTCCCTGGATCAGCCTCGAGGTCCTTAAATGCTGCCTCTAAAAAGTGCTCAAATTCTAAGAAAATACATGTAACTAAAACTCCTCCAAAGACAGCCATTAAAAACAGAGGCTCAGGCCCTCTGAGCCAACCTAAGGAAACCTTATTACAGACATTTATTATCCAAAAGCCACGTCACACATGACCACAAAAGGAAATTCTGTGCTTAGATCATGAAAGTCTGTGATTTGGAAAGGTTTCGCTGTCACCACACTTGGGTTTGCTCACAAAACCTCTACAAACTCACCACAAACCACAAAGTAAACCTGCACGGTGCAAATTGTGCTTATTAACATAATTCTACAAAATTAACTCAATAGAGCTTTTTTTGTTAATTTTGTTTTAAAAGCATGGCACTTGGATTTTCTAACTAATAGCATAAACAACAGCTGGAAGATCTGGGCTGTCCAAGTGGATTTCAAAGTTTGGATTGAAAATATTAATCTTTTCAGTAGAGATTAATCTTAGATTCATGTCTTTCCAAATGTGAGGAATAAAAAAAGTTTACATTAATTTAAGGATTCTTAGTGTAATGCCCTGTGCTTTAGAAGGAAGGAAGAATCCAAGCTGTTCTAACTTTTTCCCTTTCACCACTAAGTGTAAACCTGCTTTAATTGTAAAATATAAGTGTGCACCTTGATCTTTTATTTGTGTTACTCCAGATATTTAGTTGCTTAAAGAACACACCAAACTTTTTGTGATAATGTAGACCACGTAACTTTCTTATCACCTGGCAATTAATGGGCTGGGAATGTCCATAACAGATCTCTCTTCTTTATTTTTTCCCCTCTTCCCCTCCACCTACTACTAGTCATGCTGTTAATTCAGCAAAATTAGTAGTCTTGTGTTGTCAGAACAAATCACTCCCACTCAGTTATGAATGTGGTTACTCAGCAAGACTGCGTGTTGAGAATTTAGGGGATGTTTTTACTCCCTGTTTCCATCTTCCACTTCTTTTCCTCCCCCTGCATGCATTCTAGTTGTGAACATCTGATATGGGTAAAATTGCACTGGGTGATTACTTAAATTCAACCTTTGACTGCAGAAAAATACTCTGTGTCTTGACACTTCACCAAAACCCCTCCCTGCACTGAACCAAAGCACTTGCAATAAAAGCTTGTGATCATATATCATTTCCCCCATTTTAACCAGCCATTGCAATTAATTATTTCTTTACCTTGCACCTTATAGACAGTCACCTCAGGCATCTGAAAAACAGGTCTGCTACTTGTAACCACTTGAAGCTTCTGTCATCAGAAGGGGATTACCCTTATTACTTATTACACACGGGGACACACAGACATTATATTCCAAAAAGGAACGTCAGACCGCCCAGCCACCAGCTATCAACGCCAGCCTGGGCCTGGGGAGCAGCAAACCCACAGGCAAGGACCCATCCAGCACAGCATGGCCTGTGGCTTGCACTGGCCAGCAGATTTGCCAGGCAGAGATCAGGTTTCAGTGCAATTAAAGGGCTCTTGTTAGCTGTAGGCTGGGAAGGATGGAGCTGTGCATGGTGAGTAGGTGTACGTGCACGTTCACGCTCGTGCTGTTAATGCCCCAGGTTTAAAAAGAGGGGATAGACCAGTAAACACTTCCACGGACTGCTTGGGAAAACATATCCAAACTAGGGAAAATAAAAAGAGGAAGAAAAGGAGGTCATTCATAGGTAAAGTGGTATTGCCTTTCAGACAAATTATTTTTGCAAATTATCACTATTTATAAAACTCGTTAATGGATTCATGAACAAAAGCTGTAAAATATTCATGAGCTTTCTATAGGCGTAGAAGTTTTGCCTGTACATGAAAATACACATGCAGAATATACACACACAAACAAAAAGCACGTATACAAAGAGGTATAAATGTCACTCCCACCCAGCTGAGAAACCCACTGGATGAACCCAGAAATAAACCCACATTGGAATAGACTCTAAGGACATGATGTCCAAATGATTATATATGCGGGCATCCAAACACATTTTTAATATAAAATACTTTTGCACATCAAATTGTTTGTTAGCAAAGTAATATCCTGTCTTGGGCTCTTTCTCTCTGCCCCTACACCTACAGTCCTCTCTGCACTATGCACTGAAAACTTGTCTCTGTTAATTGGTGCTGCATAAGCTAGGTTATACATTTAATATCCAAATCAACACCTACAGCCATCATGACTTCATGTGTTTGGATTCTGTCCTAACTGGCAGTAAAAGCTGTCATTAGGAGCAGGAAACAGTATGAAAGACCTTTCACGGCCTCTTTCAGCATGCAATGTCATCTGTTACCATGGGTTGTATAGTACTGATGGCTATAAATGCCACTATGAATGATGCAATCTCCTATGTGATGATGAACTTGAAAAAACCTTTGTTGAATTTGTGCTTAAGGTGCTCATATTCCGGTTATTCATGAGCATCCAAAATGTTGATCACCAGCCGGGTGTTTCAGCAACCCCAGCGGCAGCTCATGCACAGCCCTTCCTGTAAAAGATGGCACAAATAAACTCACTTTATAGATTCCGTGAGGGTTATTTGTCAGGCATGTCAGCTGTGGCTCATTTCCCTAAATTTCGCAACCTTTCCTAGTGGAAAGGTTTACAAATAAAATTTGCGGTTTCCCTTCCTTTTTTAATATTTTTTTTTCTTTAATGACAGCACTTCTCTGTCCAGCCTTTCAGCAATCGTTTTGTTCAGACCTTTCTATAAATCCATTTCAGATACCCAGTCGTGCCTATATGTAAACTACCTTATCTACCAGGGGTAAAGCAATTTATTTCCCGAATTTTGAGGCAAAGAACTGGGTGAACTCCAAGGACAGGGATGTGGAAGGCTCCCAGTGGTTCCAAGGGATGCTGTGGGCATGTCCCCATCACTGAGTGCCAGTGGCTCTCCATCCCAGCAGCTGCAACCTTCCCTGCACAGCCACGGGCTGCTCTCAGGAAGCAGCTGCCAATCATGCTGCATTGTGTGGAGATTTTGTGCTGCCACAAAATATCCCCACACCATGGGCTGGGGCGAGCTCGTCACACGTGTTCTTCTCCGTAAATTAATGGAGCCAGAATTTCAGCCTCCAAGGGCAACGATGTCAAGCTTTAACCCATGAGAAACTAAACTTCAGGTGTTGAATTTGCTTTATTGAGAGTCAGATTTTGTGACTGCAGAGTGGTTACTTGTTCTTGTTGGTCCTCCATCCTGGATGACCGCTGTTGGGTCATGAGGAAGAGAAGTCATCTGCTGCTTGCAATCTTCTCAATAATTTCAGGCTTTCCTTCTGAAGGATAAGGTTGTGAATTTAGCTGCTATCCCTGAAAGATTTTGATGTAAAAGGTGCAAAAGTTTAATTAAGAAGACTGGAAATTAGTCAGAAATGTAAACACAGCTAACAAAGCCTAACTGCTGCAGAGAACAGGGAAATAAAGAACATTTAGCTAACAGAAACACTGAAGAAAGTAAAAATCCAGACACTTTGCACTACCTGACATGCAACATTGTGAAGTTAAGGATCATGGCCATAGTCTGGAGTCAAATCAGACTTTCAGCACTGGCTTTGGAACTCCACAGTTTTATTATCTGTTAGTTGGAAGAGAATCTTCGTGGAAAATATTGTGATAAATGTAGAGTTTTATAATCTAATTTTATTTTGTGCATACCATATGGGATATAATAGTTATGAATCTCCACTAATTCATTTTCTAAATATCCTTTATTTTTTTCTAACAAGAATGACTGACAGCATGTAACAATTTATTAACACTAACTATATATGAGAGTAATAACTTGGACGAGCAGAGAATCTTGAATGTGTGGGAATTTTTAAGAAAGGAAACACAAGGAAAAGAAAACCTAGAAAAGAAATAACATGGAAAAAAATGAAATGTAAAGTGAGAAGCTGCATGAGACAGATGTACTCTATTAATCAATGTTGAAGCAAGCATTAAAAATTGGGAGAGGTGAATGGGCTACTGAGATGCAAGTAGGCTTTTCCAAGCCCCACAGCACAAAGCTAAACCTGGGGAGGGCTTGAGAGCTAAGGGATCATATCATACCCATGGCCTCCAGGACCTTCCATGCTGGTGCTTTGGAATTGTGGCTGTGATTTCAATCCCTCTGAAGTCAAATGTGAAAGTCTCAAGGCTGACTGCACACAGACTAGGCAGGCACATCTTCACCTGTCCCTGTGTGCTAAATATGACAGCACAGGGTTCAGAATCTTTATGCTGTTTAAGATGAACTTGCCTCTAGCTGCCTAACCTTAGCAATATCCCATTCTCTTCATTCTTAGCCAAATCAGCAGAGATGCTCACCATCTTTCTTCCTCTTACAGGGTGATCATGAGAAAGGCAGGTCCACAGAATTTCTTAGATGGACTCAATATGCTTGCCCAGAAAGACTAGAGATTTCCCTGTCAAAACCTGGGGCTCTACAGAGAAAAATAATAAAAGATTAGTGCAAAGGGGGTTTTCAGGTCTAGAACCAGAGCCTTGTAACAAGGATAGCCCCTTTTGTTCTCATCTCTTTTAACTTTCTTTTTCCCTCGTAACAGTTGCCCGGTGGTTATGAAGAGCTTCAGTCCTGCATTTCAACTAAGGGGCCCTTCTTTATTCTCTCAGAAGAGGGCTGTCTCAAGAGCACCATGCTAAAGTGCTAAGTTATCATCGGGCCGGGCCTTTCGTGCAACTGTTTGTGTGTGTGTGAAACAAGCTCTCAACATGTTAGTAAGAAGCCTTTAACCCAGATTACGCCACCTCTCTTTCTATAGTGTTCTTTTAGGGCAGAGTGTGAAAGGTCACCCTCTCAGGCTGGATAGCAGCACTCAACCAATTACAGTGCACCAGTGTTTCCACAAAAGAGAGTTTCGAGCCCACAGCTACAAAAGATTTTACGTGTCTGATTTTCAAAAACACAATTACAAAAGGAGGAGGCTCGCTTATGTCTATTTTCAGGCCCTGAATGATTTTTTTTGTTTCAAAAAAACAAGGAGAAAAAAAATCAATTCTGCTTCTCCAAAGAGGTCTGAAAAATTGCGGTCAGCCCAGCACCTATGCTATTTAAAAAGCAAAACCTCTAATCCCTCAGGTTCAAGTAGGTGTGATTCAGGAGTCCTAGAGCTGTGAAAATAATAGGATGGGTTATCTGAGTATATGATTAGTCTGGCTTTATGAAAACAATATTTACAGCAAGTGATATATAATGACTTTGAATTACACCTCTCGTTCCTGACACTTTGAAAATTGTGTATTTCGTTTGCACAGGCACATTTTCAGGCCTATTACACTGACTAAAGTTTTGCCATTATCCTAAATGTAAGTTCTTCAGAAGTCGGCATGAGAATGAGCCAATGTCCTTCCAACAGGGATTCTGAAGCCAGTGCAATGACATCCATGTTGTGCATTGTGTGTATCTACTGGGAGCTCCCTGTAAAAGTGATTAGAGGAAAATCCTTCTGGGCATTAACCATCTTAAAAGTCCTAAGGCAGATAGTTCTCCATTTAACCTGGACACTCAATGTCTTCCTTTACTCTCTGTAGCTAAAGGTCTCTCATTACTTAGGGGGGAAAAAAATCTCAAATGCCTTAAAATGTGTGGCTGAGTATTCAAAAAACAGAGGATTTAGGCCATCAGCCCTTCCTAGTTAGCTCCCAGGGAACGCTCCATGCTTTCAGCTTAATTGTTAAAAACATTACAATGAATATTTCAAAGCTATCTTTTGGAGTGTTGAGTACCTGCTGCAATCAATTCAAATAGGCAACCTTGAAAATCACAACTTGGGAATCTTATTTCTAGTAAGTCCATCACAGTGGCACCTCAGTACCTATTTGGAAATGTTTGCATTTCTCCATAAGAAAGAGGAATATTCTCTAGTCTCTTTCTTCTGGACCCCTGAAAACCCTTTAAAAGCACAGAAATTAAGTGTCTTTTGTCGACAAAGATGACAACTAGAGGAATTGAAAAAAGCATGATATTAGAATTAGCAGTAAAATATTCCTGGGATCACAGGCTGTAGATGAATTGCTACAACGACATTTATTTGAAAAATTAGGACAGGAAAGGCAAAGTTTTATTGTATATCATGTAGAAGACCTACAAAGTCAGAGAAAAAAGCCTAAAGACTGGTGTTATTTATGTCAGGGCAGAAAACAAAGTCTATGGGATTCCTGTGAAGCTCCTTGGAGATAAGAGCCACCCATGCTACAAACTCCTTTGGTGGTTCTGGGAAAACTGGTTAAAATTCCTGTACCTCGTTGTATGTATCTGCAAAACGATTACTGATGTAATTCTAAAATGTGTTGTGAGCTTTACTTGCCAAGTTTTGGGGATTCTTGAAAGAGAAGAGCCAAGTGAAGTTTCACACCATCTCACAGAAGATATATGCAAGATTTTATACGAGCCTATCTACATGCTCCAGTATGGATTCCCCACAGATAAAATATAACAGTGCTTGCTGCACATTTCCAGCAATGGTCCCATGTCTTTTTCTCCTCTTCCTCCATTCAACGAGCTGTTAAAAGGCCGAGAAGAACTGTTGTGCAGATGATACGAAACTAAAGAACTTGTGGTAGGTGTTACACATTTTGGTACCATCTGTGCTATCTAATCCCAGCCAAAACAGTCTCCTGTTCCTATGTAACTCTGAATCTCACTGGGAAAGGGGGGGAGTAGTGTGACTGGCTCAAACCTTCCTGTGTAGGAGTATTATTATCAGTGTTTGCAAATTTTTTCCCTCTTTATAACTACCATAACTCTTCCTTAAAACCCCTCATCTGGCTGCTGGCCTACTACAGAAACTGATCTCTCTACAGAAAAATGGCTCGTGTTGGTTGGTTGTCTTCTGGTGTGTTGGAGGGAATCCTCACCCAAGAGAAATTCATCAATTCACACCAAAAAAAATCTTGGTTTATGTCCTTACTTTCTCAAATTTTGCTGTCCTTTGGGTCAAGAACACAGGCAACATCCTGGTGACACATTTTGTAGCATAGCTCAAGACAAGTATTTCCTGGAAATTGTTCAGGATTGAAACCACTTGTGGTAGATGTTTCCAGACACTGATGCCATTACATCTTCTCATAAGACCTGAAATTAGTTTGGGGTTTGTTTCATTCTTCATTTTGCTTTTAGATTCAATCCGTGCTCTGATCTACTCGCAGGGAACTTGCTCTTCCCTAACAGTTTGTGGGAAAACCTTTTTGTGCCAGGGCTTCACACATGTACACACATTAGTCATCCTGTATGTGACACACACACCGTCTTGTCATCGCTGTCAAACATAATAAAAGTAAGGCTAAAACACTTAGACACATATTGATCTGCTCCTGCACCTCCTGTAGCATCCCTGGTGTAATAGGCTCTTTCCACAGAGCTCTAATGTGGGCAGCAGCCTGTTTCCTGGAAATATTCCCTTTGGAAAAAATAGAGGAAGCATCTGATCTCAAACTCATCCATTGTTCTGCTCTTCTGCTGCTGCCATATAATCCTTGGGAACCTGTGGCCTTCAGCAGAAACCCAAAGGAGAATGACTGGGCTCCCATGACTCCTCACAAGGCTGGTTTGTCTTGGAGATACTTCTCCATGAGGGAAATATTTGAAAGGACCCTGCTAGTAGGGAAAAGAGAAAGGAGTGATAAAATTAAGAAATTATAAATCCACTCAGTCATGAAGCCTATGTCCTGCCCAGTGTGGAATGATGCTGCATTCCTCATTTTTTTGTGCTGTGGCAGCTCCTGGCAATGGAGCATTTCTTCATGGGTAGGCAGGCAATAACCCTCTTTCCCAGAACTCTACTTTTCTGTGTTGTCAATATGCACTTCCATTTTAGTCCAACACACCTGTTTATACTGAAAGCCCATGCAAAATATTCTGTGCAATTTCATTCATCTACTGATTTTTTTTTTTTAAATTGCTACTCAAAGACGGGAACTCTGGCAAATTACATAAACTTGATTACTGTAATTGCTGTCAAGACAAACAAAGTTTGCCTTGTACTGAAGCAATAGATGTAGCACTGTAGTTGTCCATTGTGCTTCCGAGCAACACTTTTTTTTGGTATTTTGTTGCCCTTGGAAGCTGGCATTTGCAGGATGAACTTTTTCACAAATAATCAGCATGTTTGGAACAGAGGAATATACAGCAACATCATTAAAAGAATAACTTCCAGCATCTGCTTACTGATTCCTTACCTTCAACCTACCCTCTTCCCTTTAGTGGTTTTTCTCATCTCTGCACTTACCACATCACCTGGAGCAGATAAATGCATGCTCTATTTAATCTTATTAAAGAAAAATCCACTCAACTATCTTATAGTTAAGTACAAAATCTTAGCTCCAGAACATTGGTTTTGCCCAGGGATATGGAAGAGATAGGAGTGTTTTATTCAGGGATAGATTGGTCTCATTGAGACATATGGTCAACCTGCTAATAAGTTTGTGCCATGCAGTCCAAATTCAGGGGAAAAGTTGAAGCCTTTTATTCCTTTTTTCTTCTTTTTTTCAAACATAATCACCCAGTTTGTAGGAAGAGAGGTATTTACTGTGCTACCTTTGACTTTTTTTCTCTTTTTGGTAATTCATGGGAAATACCTTGTTTTTCATCACATCCATCTTCTCAAAAAAGAGGTGAAAAAGACATAAACTCTTAATCAAGGATTTAAAAAAATTATCTCTCCTTTGGTTCAATCATCAGTAATCCTTTGTATAATAAATGCAGATCAGGTACCTTTAACAAGATGGTATTTCTAAATTACCCCCGGGTAATTCAGAATGGTAGGTATTTTAATCTCTACAATCCCTAGTATGTATCTATTTATTTTCACTGGCTTTTGGCACCCACCTGGCAAGAATCCAGTCCCCACGGCAAGGGAACTATCAGAAACAATGGGAACTTCAGAGAGGAACACAGACAGTGAAGGAATGATCAAATTAATTTTTTTTTCTTTAAATTTGGTTTCTGCTGGCATCTAGCTGGCATGGACACACACATACAGATACACACACACACAACAAGTAATACAAGGCAATAAAAAGCAAAGGAAGAGGAAGAGGGAGTGAAACTGGAACACGATACATGTGGAGAAATCCCAAGAGACCCACTACGTTTTATTCAAGTTTTCTTGTTTTCCCAAGCCTCTCTAACTGGAGTTACTCCCCTGCAGAGAAGCACAGAAGACAAGAAAAGCTGAATGGGAACAGCAGTGCCCTGATTCCAACATGGGAGAGAAATTTAGAAGTTGCTTTGGCACCCTTTTGCCAAGTAGTATGTGTGCATGTCTGCATGAGTGAGAGAGTTCACAGACATCCAACAGCAGAGACAGCAGTGATGGTGTTTATTCCATTGTTTACAAATCTCAACAGATCCTTCAGGTTTTTGTATTGTGGCCATGACATTGGTCAAACCCCCAAAACTTAACAAATAATGTTTTAATGGTATAGATAATGTTCAACTAGTAGAGGATTCCAAATCAGATGGATTGGCAGACAGATTGGGAAGGAACATTAAATACAAACTGACCTTGGTTGCTTTGGTTAATTAGAGGAATGGTCTTAAATAAACCCAGTGGTTCAAGAGGGGCTGACTTAAACTGCTGCATCCTGAAGGAAAGCCAGGCAGCATTTCTGTGGAAAATGGTCAGGGAGATACCATTAGGGACAGATTAAACTTGAATGAACAGTGTTAGGATATTGGAGGGGATAAAAGGAAAATGGCCCATTGGAATTATGTGCCATTTATAGAGCATCTGATGCTTCCCAGCACCAGCTACCAGCTGTAGGACTGGGATCTACCTTTGGTACTGCAATGCCAGAAAAGTTTGCACCAAATAAAAAAATTCCCCTTTCCACCAGCATGGAAATATTGAGGACTTATTGCTCACATTTCACTAAGAGAAGGAAAGGAATAGTAGCAAAAGTGTAGAAGTAGAAGTAAAGGTGAAAGAAATAAACTATTTCACATATCCATTCAAACTAATAACATTTGGGGTAGATATCAAGAAGCATTTAAGGAAATTGAATGTAGTTGAACACTAGAATAGACCACTGAGGTATTGTGAGGCATTAGAGGCTGTCAAGAAAAAGAAGAACAGGTGAACTTTGTCCAGACTATTTCTTGTTCCCATCCTAGCACAGAAGAGGACTAGATAATCTCCTGAGGTCCCTTCCTGGCTTACTCCTGATGACTCCATGGCAAAACCTAGGAAATGTCAAAATTACATGTGTCCATTCCTCAGTGTCCTGCACACAGCATGAGCTCCAGCTGGGAAGTATTAAGCAGCAAGAAAATCATCTCTGCTCTCAGTCCTGGCACCAGAGCAGGTCTCAGGAAAGAGGAGGGCTCAGTTCCAGCAGAAGTGAGGCTCAGTCTCTCCTATCCCAGGCATGAAAAGGCTCCTGCTCTTCTTGGTCGTGGTGCAATCTGGTTATACACACAAAAACTGGCACATAATCAGTGCATGCACTACCTGGAAACTTGGCTACCAACCTCCAGCAAGTTTCTGCTGGCCATGAGTCAACTGGCTTTTTTTTTTTCCTCAGAATCTTAGAATCTGGATAAAAAGTGGGGCAAATTTTCCACAGGGCAGCAAAGAGAGCCACCTGCCAAGTTTCATTCCCACCCTTCAGAGAGGGAACGCCCTTTTCCTTTAATTTGGTCTGCAATGCATGAGCAAAGCAAAAAGTTTTTCATGTAACACACAGAGATAATTTCACTAAAAAAAATTTAGGAGGCAAGAAAGTGCTAATTTCCATGCTAGAAATGCAAAATTTCAACAAAAATATTTGAAGCTTGGGTAAGTTAGAAGAGAAAACTGAAGAAAGGTCATCCTGAAGGTTAGCTCTAAGCCATAATTAGAAGGAATAATGTAATGTAAGACTGGAAAGAACTTCCAAGGTCACTTAACCTAGCTCTCTGCTATGCATCTACATTGTGTAATCCCATTTATAAATTCATTGAACTCCAAGTTAAAACTAGTTCCATTATTTGACTTAACTGCACCTATTAGAAGGCTTTTCAAGAATGTCAGTTTCTGACTAGAAATCTTCTTCTAATTTCCAATTTAGATTTATGCACCATCAGTTTATCCCATTTGTTTGTGTGCCAGCACTGTTTACTAATTTAAATAACTCTTTTTTCTCACTTCTTTACTTCTCTGGTAAGGAGAATCATACCCCATATTCAGCAGTACTTGTCCTGCTAATGATATTTAGCCCGTATGATGTTTGATGTCTGCTTTGCACCTCAGGAAACAAATAATGCCTAAATTTATGCGTGTATCCATTCAGGTGCACCTACTGCAAACTGAGTGCAAAGGGACAAACCTACAGGAAGCAACTTTTATATAGGCAAGTTATTTCAGAGCTGACCCCTTCAGACCATTTTTCTGAAGGTTTAAGTATTGGTCATTGCACCTGGCTGAGTCTCCTGTGATCTTCCCATTTTTTCTGTTCCTACACCAGCACTGACACTTTGTGATGGCAGAACTGCTTTTAGTTAAAGGAACCAAAGGTGAGCCCTTTAGCAAACAGCTTCTGGGAGCAGGAAAAGGACATCAGGAGCTTATCATAAACCTCATTAGAAGCAATTCTGCTCTGCAAGGCTATGGAGAGGGAATTCTGTATGAGAGAAAACAGACAGGAGGGAGTAAATGGGTACGAGGCTTGGCTCAGTGCTCCCAGCTCTATCACTGTGTGGTCCAGTCAGGAGAGATGCTCCTGCACTCTGTTACAGATAACAGAGGCTCTTTATAGCTCAGATGAGAACAATCCTTGAAACACAAAGAGGAAAGAATTCAAAGAGACTGAATTTCTTGGAGTAGCGAATCCAAACTCCAGCTAAGAGCAAAAGAAGGGCCTGGGGAATCTGGGGACTTTGCAGTGATAGTTTAATTAGACGAGCCTTATCTGTACAACAAATGTGGCAGCTCTCTGAAAAACTCAGCTTTTTGTTCCTCACTTAAAACTCTATCACTTTCCCCAGCACTGGAAGAGCCTTTTGCCTAGTAACAGGCACACTGCCTGTGATCCAGACAACATCCGTGCACTGAAACTTGAAGCATTGACCCCTAAACGTGCAGCATTTTTCATGTAAAACTAAAAAATGTTCTAGCATTTAGCCACTAGATAAAGGGATCCTTTCCAGAAATGCTTAGGAAATGCTGTATTTAGCACATGTATTTATAGTTTATTATTTTACATATTTGGTACCTATCTGTCTGGACTTTCTTTTAAAAAATGTCTTATCACTATTAGTCTAAATAAAGTCTCTCCGATTTCTTCCCATCATCTCTATTTTGTTATCCAGCTGAGTGCTGTTATCTGTGTATTTCGAATATTTGTTTAAAACTATCAATATTTCTTTGTAAAGTTTCCAGGGAAAAAGGAGAAAAGCCTTAACTCCATTTTCTCACAGCACAAGCACAAGGGCAGAATCAGTAATACATTTTATTCAAATAATTTAGTAATTTTACCATCAAAGGATATCACTGAGGTTCAAATTAAAAAAGATATCATGTAAGAATGGGCATCCTCCAGGGTTTCATGGGAAGAATGAAGGATGCTAAGTTTTATATAGTATTGAGATCTTCAAGAGGTTTTCAGTCATAGAATCACAGAATCATGGAAGGGTTTGGGTTGGAAGGGACCTTAAAAATCATCCAGACCCAAGGCCCTGCCATGGCAGGGACACCTTTCACTGTCCCAGGCTGCTCCAAGCTCCATCCAGCCTGGCCTTGGACACTGCCAAGGATCCAGGGGCAGCCACAGCTGCTCTGGGCACCTGTGCCAGGGCCTCAGCACCCTTTACAGGGAAGAATTTCTTCCTACTTCCTAATCTAACCCTGTCCCCCTGTCAGTTTGAAGCCATTCCCCCTTGTCCTATCACTACCTGACCTTGTAAAAACTCCCTCTCCAGCTTTCTTGTAGCTCCTTTAGGCACTGCAAGGCCACAAGGTCACCCCAGATCCTTCTCTTTTCCAGACTGAACAATCTTAATTCTCTTAGCCTTTCAACCAGTCAATTAGCTACTATTTAGCTGCAGACACTTAATTCCAATGCATAGATTCTGATTTCTTTACCTAGCATAGGATTGTCTTCGTTTTTGTCACGTCATGATCAATGACATCAGCCTTAACCTCCAGAGTTATCAAAAGTGTCAGAATCAGTTATGCTGGAAACATCCTGGGTGAACCTGTGTGACAGATAATGCTTTAGTTTAGGTACTTCAGGCAAAAGTAAAAATGTTTTATTTTCCCCAGTATCATCCAGAAAGGGAAGAAGGAGATAGCTCTTAAATTGGAGAGGGAGATCATGCTCAGATTGGAGAGGGAGATTATTCCCAAGTAATGAGACTGAGAGTTCTCCCAAGAATGAGAAGAGGGGACCTAGGTAAGAAACTTTCCTTGTGTCCACAAACAAACCAGAAAACCCAGGAAGATCAGATGCATTTTGACTAAGAAAACTATTTGGGGGAAAGCAGGAGGCGAGTGACAGGTCCAGCATAGACAAGAATAATATGCTACACACAGGAGAGAAAAAGAGAGAAAGAGAGAAAAAAGAGAGAAAAACCCTTTTGCTCAGGTAACAGCTTCCCATTCCTGCTGTCCTGTGCACCTGGAGGAGGGAGCAGCCCAGCACCGCCCTGCACAGCCTGACACACTTTCCCAGGAGCAGCGGGAGGCAGCGGCCGGCAGCGCAGCCGGGGCCGTGCCCACCCTTTTTGGAGACCAGGTGAAAGCCGCCTGCCAAGGTCAGCCATTCAGTCACCAGGTGGTGTATTTAATTTAAAAGGAGTGTTAACCTTGTTTACACAAAATAACACCAATATGCAGAGAAGCAGTAAATCCATTGTCGTTAAACAGCGGGGAGGCCGGGCTGTGCTGGCAGCCTGCCCGCCCTGAGCTCGGCTGGCACTCGCCACACGCCGCCACCGCCGGCCACCGCAGCCCCGGCCCGCCGCTGCTGGCAGCCGAGCCCTTTGTGGCGTGCCCTTTCTACCCCTCCGGTTGACTCTTTACGTTCTTGTCAAATATATTTAGAACAAGAGGTGTCCACTTGAAGGGAAACATTTGTTAATCGCTTAAATGCAGGAGCCTGGCAGCGCTCCAAGTTTACATTTATAAATATGTAGTATCTGTTTCCAGCTAAACAAGGAACTCCTGACCCCCCTCGCCCGCAATCCCGCACATATATATACACATATACAGGAGGGGAACTCGCGAGGAGCTGCGGGGGGAACTGGAAATGATGAACAGAGCCAGCCTGGCCGAGGCAGGAGCGGTCCCACCTCCCTCCCCGCTGTCAATTTGTTCTCCGCCTTTGTCTGCGAGTGATGTAGATAACGGCGCAGAAAGAGGATGATGTATCTTTAAGTAATGAACAGATTAAAGTTAAATTCCTGTTGACCGAGACAGTTGTGTTGACATTCCCGTTGTTTACAGGCAGCTGTCTCTACTAATGACACTTTGATAACGGGAGTGAGGCTGCTGTTGGGCAGGGGGATGGGGGCAGGCAGAGTCAGCCGGGTTAAAGAATGCTCTGTTTAAAACCCGGTCATCCAATTAAACATTAAAGCTGGATCAGAGACCGTCGGCAGCGGTGCTTTTCGGGAACGGGAAAATTCTGGGCTTCTTTTTTAACTTATGCTCAGATTATGTGGCTTAGAGGTCAGCCTGCCCCAGTTTGCCAGAGGATGCGGAAGATTCCAAGAGTGCTTAAAATAAGCCAGAAAGCAGTAAACTCTGTCAAGCCATCCGTGCACGGCCACGACATGGGCAAGCACACACAGAGCTGCCGGCGGCTGCTTGGGACTGGGGTCACGCAGAGGTCCTGCGGGGCAGCCTCCCTCTCCCACAGCTTTTCAAACAGGCGGAGAGAAAGGATCTGCCAGCATCCCACCTCTCCTGTGATCCTCTGCCACCTTCCCTGAAATAAGTTGCTTTGCAGGGCACTGGCTGCTGCTGGAGCTTTGCTCGCTGCTTCCTCTTGAATTAATATGTTTACCATTAACAGCTCCCCGTTTGGCTCCGGGCTTCTCACCAGCGAGGGCTGCACTGAAATCCTGGAGCCTGCTGCTGAAGTCCTTGCTCGGGTCAAATTCCCAAGGGGAACCTGTAAAGCCCAAGATCTGCCAGGTGATAAACTTTAGACGTGTAAATAGTCTACTAGATATCGTCCTCTGGTGAAAATTAAACAAATGCTAGGGCACTCTCCCAAATCAATGCCCAGCAAAGATAGCACAGCCCATCCCTCCGGGTCAGCTCAGCCCCACAGACTTTGTATCAGCAAAGTTTGGTCCTACACACACCTAGAAAGCAGCTGCTGAATGCACCTGACATTATGTTACTGCCTCAAAGTTTCCAACGCTCCAGAGATCCGCTTAAAATGCAGATGCTTCTTCCCCCATCTTTTTGTTAATGAAGCCTAAATGTAAGGCCTTTAAAACAATGTGATAATGCCTCTTTAATTCTAAATCAAATGCCACATGCTCATTAACTATAAGCATTCATAGAAATAAATGGATTTATTTTTGAATTTATGAAGTCACCTTAATGGACTTCGAACTCCAAATAAAAGTACTGAATAGGCAGCATTCCCTGCCATCACTAAAAACATCACTGCTGCTGGAGTGGAAGTACATTTCATGCAGCAAGAACACTTACAGTAAACACAAGTTAATTTAAGTGAGTATCAATTAGAGGGAATGTACCCTCCTAAGAAATATTATCTACAGATTGATTGATCCAGACAATTAAAAATCCAGACAACTGATCTTTTATTGATCCAGACAATTAGAAATTGAATCTTTCTAAAGGTAAAACCATCAGCTGGTTTGGCATTTTTTCCCTCAAACCTGTAATTTGGAGTGAGAGGAGTGTAGCTGTGTTTGAAATATTTTGTAGATGGAAAGGCACAGACATTTCAGCATGAGAGACAAAATCCCAAATTTTTCAACAGCACAGAAAATCACCGTTGATCTCCAGAAAGAGAAGCATGACTTTAAGTGTCATTTGCACACATGCCTGACTTAAGCTTAATCCTCTGCAAACAGCAGCCTGGGGGCCATCCCCAAGCCAGGTCGCAGCCAAATTCACCTTTTCCAGGCGGGCGGGCTCACACCAGCCCCATCTCCAGCGGGAGAGCATCCGAGTCAAACCCGGAGCTGCCGCAAGAAACCGCACCGGGGTGGGTGAGGCAGCTGAGACCCCGAGCTGTGCCGCTGTCTCCGCGTTCCTGACAAGGCTCCAGCCCCAGCTCCGGCCTGTGGTCACTTGAAGATGCTCCAGCGCTTTTCCCAGCGGGAGCAGCGGGGTCGGGAGCGCGGCCAGCCCGGTAATTGCTGCGCGCATTTCGGAGCCTTGCAGAGCTTGGTCCCTCTCCCCGGGCACAAAGAGCGGCCAGAAGAGCCTCGCTGGGAGAGGGGGAGATCTCCTCGGCCTCCGAAGGGTTTAGGGGATCCTTCAGGATGAAAGGTTCATCCACAATTGGAAGTTAATATTAGCATAATAATCGGTTGCAGCTCTTTGGTAAAACCTACACGAGAGATCCCACGCTGCAGGTTCCCGTTTCCCAACCTGCGACCAGCCAGAGTTTTCCATTTGAACGATTTTTCCAATAGGAAATGTGGGTTTTTTATGAAGCAGGATGCTTGAGGGGAGGGGAAAGTTAACTGAGCCCCAAATTGCTGTTTTTCCATATGGTTGTTGGAAGAGCGGGATGAATTTTTTTATTTCTTTGGTCTGAAATCACATTTCAATTTGCTGAAATTATTTACCTTGCAATTATTGAAAGGTCAATCCTTGCAATCCAATCCTTGTATAGCCCTAGGCCTTATAGGAGGAAAATAATCCTAGGCCTTATAGGAAGAAAATTCAAGAAATACAATTTTATTATGAGAGATTTAATAGGAGTACATACACTCTTGGAAAGATTCGATCTATTTAACATGCAAAAATTGCAAAAGTAATAAATCTTATTTTCTAGACTAAATGTTTCAGTATTTCTTTTCCAAGTAGCATTTTTCTTTTGGAATTCAATTCTACTTAGAAAATACTAAATAATGCAAGTGCTCAGAGAGCCACACAGTTTCGGGTCAAGGTAAATTTTTTGCATTGATTCAAAACAAAAATTTCCCTTGCCAAAGATAAAAAAATCCATCCTTCAGTGATTCTAACATATAAAGGTGATGATAGTTACATTATTTTCTATTATTTGCATCCCATGCTCTTGTCAGGACCAAACATACAATTTCCATGGCGATCTATGTGATTTTTACTTTTTTCTAGCATGAAGTGAATTAATACTCACTGTATTGAACTGGTCTTTGATCAAGTGTTTTTATCCCTCCAAGTCTGTTCAGCAAAAACAGACGGGGGGAGTTTGAGAGTCAGATACAAGTTTGAATAAGAAAATGAGTTATTTTACTTTGCAAGAAGCTCCAGTGGAAGAAACTCATTTAGCTACACTCTTCCACTGCTGGGCTTGTCACGCTGCCCAGAGAGGGACTGTCAGTAACATCATCAGTCTCCTTAATGAGCACTTTTTTTCCAGCAAGAGAAAAATAAAGCTGAGCCTTTTAGGGGGGAAGAAAAAAATCCCGCAGATAATCCACAGGGTGGATTTTTAATCCTGTGTTCTTGTTTTCGTTTGCTGAGGTTGTGGGGGTTTTTATGTCCTGGAAACTTAGACATCAAAGGCAAGTCAGAATAGCTGGACGCTTAACTAATTAATTAGCTTTGGTCTAAACTCCAAAAATATAGACAGCAAATTTCTCTCACTTTGAAACCAAAGGCAACATTGAAAAACATGAGTGGCCAATTGAAATAAAGCAGACAGGACATTAGCACTTAAATAAAAATTCGAGTTCTGGAGGAAAAAGCAATTTTCAAATTCATTAGCACGGTGAGAGTCTATAGCAGTGGAGGCAGAACCTGAATTCCAGGAATGGGAAAACCAGCAAATTTTGTAAATATTTTACTAGTATGTTCTTGGTTTCCATAATGCAGACATTGGTAAAAAAATTCGTTCTCTGAACAATATTTGTTGGAATTATCTCAATCATTCAAGAAGTAGTCACGAGTTTGGCGTTCACTTTTGCTGATCACTTAGATTTCAAAGGCTGAGGAGGAACCAGACGACAGCAATTTCATCTCAATTCAACTGTCAACCTTCCTACTGAACCTTGGACGTTAGTTGGGGTGTTAGCTAGATTTATTGTGCTACAAGACAGACTTTTCACACGAGAAAATGGTGTCTTGATTAGTACTGAATGTGCATCATGAGAGATTCCCTGGATTACAAAATAATGACCAGTTTCTAACCAGCACTCCTGTGTCTTTTACCTTTATAACACTATCAACCAACTCAGTTGACACAAATTACCTCATTTTGCCTCTGACGCATCATTTTATTTCCATTTACCACTGACTTAAGCACACATAATTACTAACTTAGGTCACAAACAAATGTGATGGACAAGTTTCACACTGAGCAAAATGTTTTATTACATGGCATTACTATCCACCTAAGTTAATTAATTAAAATTAACATAAGCTGTTGGCTAATTGCAGCCCAGGAGAAATTCTACTGCACCCGATGGTATAACATTGGAAAATTATCACAATATTTTAGAGCTTGACAAGTTCCAGTGGAAAGCTGAACATTATTAGAAGCAGGTTATCATGGTAAATAGACCAGTGCTGACTTTCAGCATGGAAAATAGATGCCTTCAGCTTTGCAGTTGGTGCAGCAGCAGCAGCAGCAGCAGCAATGCTGTTCTGAGCATTCTCTGTGTTTACATTGCAACACAAATATCCTCTAAATAAAACAGATCCTTTTTCAGCAGTCTTCTGACCACAGCTGCGTGCAATAAAACCTTCCTGATGACAAAGGCCAAAGAAATTATATTAATGCCAAAGAAAAAAAATTATGCAGAACTCTTTTGTGAAGAAGTGAAGAAGGGGAAAACCAATGAGTGCATTTCATGTGTGTGACTATAAGGCCCAGGGGAGGCTGGCTTAGTGACATTGCCTAAACAGAAAGTGGCAGCTCCATAAAGGTATTTAGGAACCCAATTCTTACCTAGGAGCCTACCTGCTCTTTGAGTCAATGGAAATTTAAATCCTCCTGTGACCTGCTTTCATGTGCTTCCTTGGTGATGGTGGTATTTGCAAAAAATTAGGTTTTTTTCCCATTTACCCGTAGTTTTTAAAGAAATAATTAAACAAGACACAGATCCATTTATGGTATTTTGAACACCCAGAATTAGAGGCCAATGAGAATCCCATGATCACCAAAACCACCCAGGAGGTGCAATGGAAGTGGAAGATCCTGAAATAGCAGCACCTTTGATGGTTATGAGACACCAGAGCAGGTGGATGGAGAAAAAAATCTGTATTTTGAGTTTCCCATGGCAGGCAGTCTGAGCAGCCTCCCCTCATGCTGTGGTGCTGCTCCAGACAGGATAATGGGTATATAAAGATACTTTGGGGTCTGTAATGAAAGGCAGTGGGTACAAGCAGAGGAATTATATCTTCACCTCCTGAGTAGGTGCCAGTGGCTTTTCTCTCTCCTGCAGTCACACTGAGCTGCCACTGGTCTGGCCAGCCCCAAACTCTCAACTGCAAAATGACTGTTTTGTTTCATTAGCAACAGAAAATCTTAGAATAACTCCACTCAGAAAGGGTCTCTGGAGTCATGTAAGTTAGAGCCAAAGCACCAAGCTGCAGCACCTGCCTGGGGTGTGCAGGACGCAGCCACAGGGTTTGTTAAAGCTCCCGAGGCCATTGTGCTGGAAGCAGCTTCTGTTTTAAAAATGGCACTACATTTTTGTTCTGCTAATGCAATCTTTTAGTTATCTGCTGTCAAATGTGTAATAATTCTGGCTGTTTATATAGCTGCTTAAAACTAGCACATAAATTTCAATTAAACAGAAAAATGCAGAGGAGGGGGAGGCTGTGAGGTTACCAAGTTTATGGGAATGTATTAATCATTGACCTGGGCAGTATTTAATGCAGTTCTTTCTCATGTTCAGTCCACACTCACTGACCAGTACACTCCTACCTAAATGTCTATTTCTGCTTACTCCAAAGTCACACAGCAAACAAAGCAAACTACTGTCCCTTTGGCTTTATTTGTAGGCAAAAAATACCCAGTATTGATATGCCTTTCTGTATTTTTATTTGCTGTTTTACAACCTTATAAAAGTCTCTTTTTCTACCTAATACTGCTTTTTAAATGAGTTAATGCTAGAAGAAATCAGAATGCATTACCTATATCATCTTTATTGCCTCCTGGTGTTTTGGTCTTCCTGGGATGATTTCACTTCCTAATGAACCTCCAAGCCTGAGACAGTTGAGCCATCTGAGAAATATATCTTGGTTTGGTCTCCTACCCCCTTGGCAGGCTGTAACTTGTGGCAGCACTGAAGCACAGCAACAATTTGGGAGGTTACCATCAGCTGATTCTGCCCACAGTTTTCTCCCCTTATTTGTGTCCCTTCCTTCTTTCGCCTTGTCCTCAGCAAACATCAAGTTTTATAGGTATTTTTTCAAGCCATTTTTTCAGGGTAATGCTAATAATGCACAGGGGAAAAATTTGGCTTCCATGGACCCCACAGCTGTAGGGTTTCCCCCAAACTTTCTCTCACACCAGATCTCCACCCTACCCATGGACACAGGGCAATGTCAGCTGCTTCCTGGAGCAGGTGAAATAATCAGGCAGTGAAAATTTCAGGAGCAATCCACTAGCACAGTGAACAACTGAGAATTTGCATTCATCAGGGTCGCTGGAACCCTCACTGCCCCTTTTTCACTGTACCTTGGCAGAAATTCCAGGCTCAACAAGGCTGATGGTTAAATGTCCACAGCCCAGACATCTTCTTTCGCTTTTATTGCATGGCAGAAGATTAAATTCATGTTGGTCCTGTTTTTTCCAGGAGTGAAAAATGTCATGAGAGTCATGTAACAGCTCCTTAAATTAACTATTACCCTTCCAAGTGTCCTGTGCAATGAAGGCTCCTGGGCCAGTTGAGCAGAGTAGGGTGAGTGTGTCAGACCCTGCCTGGGTGTGTCAGACCCTGCCTGGGTGTGTCAGACCCTGCTTGGGTGTATCAGACCCTGCCTGGTGTGTCAGACCCTGCCTGGGTGTCTCAGACCCTGCTTGGGTGTATCAGACCCTGCCTGGTGTGTCAGACCCTGCTGTTCCAGTATTTGGGCTGGTAGATGCAGAGGTTTGTTGCTGAAATTTATTTTTTAATTTTCCACTTAACACTGAAGATTTGCACCAAGATTTGCTCTCCCAAAACCCCCTAGGTTAGCCTGCTGCCATGAGCATGAGGTGCAATATGAGGATGTAAAGCTAAGGAAGAAAGACTCAAGCACAGAAACGAGAAGCAGGCTGTCTTGTCTAATGTATTTCTAATTCTACTTTTTGTTCCTATTTGATTTGGTAAATCCCATAGAAAGCTAAGCATGATAGATAGATAGATAGATAGATAGATAGATAGATAGATAGATAGATAGATAGATAGATAAAATCAACAAGCAAGCAAGCCCCACCCTGTTTGGGTATTTTCCTCACAACAAAAAATCTGAAATATTTTGTTCTACAGGTTGGTGTATCACGATATTTCTGTTCTGCTCTCTCTGACTATTGGCAAAACTAATCCTGCATGTTGGTGGTTGATAAAGTAATGTTCTTTGTCTTTCTAACAAAGGTGTTGGTCCTACAATGTTGGGTCAAAGGGTTACACGCTGACCTGTGAAGGGAAAAAAAATCTCCCATAAAATTAATGTCTTTCAGAGTTACAATTATTTGCAATTAGCTAATTCAGCATAAAAGGCAAACATGATGTCACAGGGCCTTTGATACTATAAAAGGTTCTTTTTGTGAAAGGCCTTTGACCCCTTCTAATCCACACGCCAGGTATTGCTGATTTAATTGCCTGAAATGTAAATATAAATTGTTGAAGGTGTCTTTCAGCTAATTTTATTTATTGCAATTGTTTTTTAATACGTGTTTTTGCACTCTGAAGCGCTCTTGTAGCATTTCTGTATTATTTTAATGAGCTCTGCATAGATACTTGTAGCCATATTGAAAAAGCAATAACTATTGTTAATTTGGAAACATTTGCACAGAAACACACGTGATGGAGGGAGCAGTACTGACTTCATCACGTGTTCTGTGTGTATATATGCATGTGTGTTCTGCAGGAAAATGAATTATATCTTCCTGAGTATGTCTCAGGAGTAAAATTTTTCACATTTAAAACATATGCAGGCTTCAAACTTTTAATCCCTGCTGAAAAAATGAGGTCGTTTATGCTATTGCTACAATTCTTTCTCTTAGACCTTCTGTCCTTTCAGTCCTTTTAATTCTTTGGCATCTTATTTAGTTTGGAGCCAATAGCATCCGTGTATTGCCAAGCAAGTGTAGCTGAGAGAGAAATTGAAGCTGATTTTCTGTGACAAAAACTTAATATAAAATTGAGACAGTGAAATAGATAATTTAGGGCTACATGTGTAAAAGAGGAGAAAGAGAAAGAGAATCATGAAAAATAGTGAATAGAAGTTTCTCAAATCTGTTTTTCCAAGCAGTCCTGTGCAGTTTCCCCTGCAGCCTCTCATGTATCTGCCCTCTGCTATAAAATGTGAGCTTTGCTGCTGTGAATATTTCCTCATCCACATCAGGATTTTTTGGTAACCCTGGTGAAATAAAACAAAGGGATACTTGCTGCAAAAAGCTTTGATGCCTTTTAATTTTACATGGTATTTTAGTGCAGCCAATTAATATGCATTCTTCTCACAGGAGTCTAAAAAATGAGCAATAAGAATGATTTTACCACCCTAAAAAAAATGAGCACAGATTCACACTGACATGACAATCTCAGTCTAAACAATGACAGGTATTGTCTTGCAACAACATCTGAAAATGGAGAAGTTGCTGGCCTGAGGTGAATCTCAGGGCAGTGAAGACAACCAACTTTCAAAACATTATTAGCTAACATCAATAACTCTATCTTATTAGAATCTCCAATGATAGCACACATGAAATCACCTTTGTTAATGGAATACAAATACAGTTGCTGAAATCAGGCTGGCTCTTGCTTCAGAAAACATCAAGGAGGGGGCTTGGAAGAGGAGGCACTCAAATATTAACACTGGTCAATGACACAAGTGTTAGAAAAGAAAGGAACAGAAAGAAGGAAAGAGAAGGGGTGGGGGGAAGAAAGGAAAAAGAAAACTCCAATTAGAAGTATCCTGGGGTTATTAGAGATAACACTGCTCATATCCAATTAAGATGAAAACCATTTTACCAGTTTAATGTGCCACCTCTGGCAGTTTTGGTTTATTAGTTTTATCAGACTTCAGAACTGAAACTCACAGTGATATGTATGCTGTGTACTGGAGAGATAAATGTTAAGGCTTAGAGATTAATTAGTATAGAATAAGATGCTTGAAACGTCGTCTCTGAACCATGGGCAAACTACACTTTCTTGGGGAAAAATACTCATTTTTGAGGCATTCCCTTTGAGGCAGGGTTACTTTGGGTATTGCAGCAGGAAACTGCCTACCTGGAACAAGATGTGCTAACCTGCTTTGCTGCCCATACCTGCAGGTGGCTCAGGTAAATTTGGCCCAGCACCAAACCACCCCTCCCTGCCAGGGAGGAGATGCTGATCTCAGGTAAAAGCTGAGAGCTGGGTGCTTTGGAGAGCAGGCAGTCTTAGCCCTCTGACTCACCTGTTGAACTCAAGATCTTTTCAGTTTTACCAGTTCTGTCTCATCTTGGGACTCCAGGGAATCAAGAAGGCAAAAACATAAAAATTAAAAAATCAAACACATAATTTCTTTAATATCTGGGGTTTCATTGGCCAAAATTATGAGAGAATATTTTGCTAGGAGGCAAAAGGCAACTGTCTAACACAATGTGAACCTGGACCTAAGAATAGAGATTAGACAGATGAAAAAAACTGAATTTGGTTATTGTGGAGGTGAAAACTCATGATTGCTGTCATAGTGAATCGTCACCAGAATAACTGTGAAATCACCAGAGTAACATCTGTGCTGTACAGGCCTCTAAAGACTAAGTTGGGGCAGCATATTTTTACAAAGCAAATTCTTCCTCTAAGAGTACAAAACTCTCCTACAGCATTTCCACAGCTTCCTCTTCTGGGTGGATCAAAAGTAGTTTTTATTAATCCCACTTCCTAACCAGGATAAAATTAGCAAGTTTGAATGAAATATGGAAATTTAGAATAGAAGTCTTTCCTTTTTCTTTTTTTTAACTGAATTTTAAGCCAGAAAAAGCACGGGAAATTGTTTGAGCTCTCATTAACTTAAAACATGAAACACAGCTCAGTTCTTAATTCTACTCAAAACAAATGTCCAAAAATGTAATTATGTGAAAAGTGACTGAAGAAGCTGAGAAGCAAGTGTTCCTTTCCAGGGTCTGTTTGCAGTCACTGTATCATGCCCTTGATTCATTTAGGTTGCAAATCTCAGTTTAACAACAGAACAGTCAAGAGGGGTTTGCTGCAGTTCTCAGGAAATAACTGAGAAATGGATTTTATCTTCTTGATCAGGTGACTACTTTGAAAATTTTAATTGGCTTAATCGAGGTGAGCTATAACAATGGGATTACAATCAATCAATAAATAAACAGCCTAAATCAAGATTGCTAATGTTATGGAAAATCCTGCTCCTAAATATCAAGGAAGTCACATCATGGAGTTCACACGAGCAGCATTTATGCACAAGCTGAACTGCAAGAAGCTTTACTGGGTTTCCAGCAGTGAAACCTTAAACTTGATTACCAGAAATCACAAGCAGTGAGGTTAGAACACTGCAGCTTTGGAAGTAAACACCTTTACACACACATATATATATGCAAACATATAGATATGGATTGTTGTTACATTCCTTTATCAAATCTTCTATGTCATGTATCTATTCACACTCTAGTTCCAACATTTCAAAAGAATTCCATAATATACCACAGGACTAGAGACTGGGTACAGAGAAGGTCTAATCCCACTAGTGCCACCAGTTTTCTCTATGAGCTGGAAAAATGGAATCCAGAAAAATAAAACTCAGGTAACATACAGTCTAATGGCAACTATCACACAGTACTTTAAAAACATTTCCATTATGAGCACTGACCCTATATATTTTATGAATTACTTACTGTGTTCTGATGGTTGATGCTCTTATGTTTTCCACTTTTAGGTTACTACAGATCCAAAGTTTGAGAAACTTTTCCATGAGTACATTTTATTTCCCTGTTAGGAAAAAAATATATCAAAAGCTTAAAATTTCATATATATAATAACTTCAATGTGGCCTGTGATATCAAATTAACAAACAAAACTTTCATTCTAGGATCACTTTTATGTATTCTTAAAATATCTAATGAATTAACTGTGAGATTGAGCCCATCACACTTACTTTCACCATCTTCAGCATTTGTTGCACTGCAGAATAGGCTGCCCCTTCCTCAGAGCCACACCAAAAAAAAAAA